>OY992879.1:8125284-8147784 GCA_963921405.1 Cepaea hortensis | reverse complement strand
TCGGTTGAATGTGTAGGGACTCATTGGCGTTTTCAGATCTGGTGGAAGGCTATTCCACAAGTGAGCACCAGAATACGCGAGACATGTTTTGTATAAGTCCAATCTAGGCATAGGAATCTGTAATAAATTTAAGCGATTGCTGTTCATTGCATTAGATTGAAGTAACGGTAGAAGATACTCTGGGGTATTTTCAGATATAATTTTATTCACTAATTTGGCTTTGGAATCGCTTTCGAAGTGGTAGAAGTCTTAGATGACTATATAAGTTATTACTTTCAACGTGCTTTATGCCAGAAACTAGACGTATAGCGCGGTTTTGAAGCGAACACAGTCGTTTCATATTAGATTTAGGGCACCCATCCCAGACTGTGGAACAATAGTCGAGAGGTGATTGGATATAGCATGCATAGAATATTTTTCGTGTGCTTTCATCCAAGAAGTGCTGAATTTTAGTAAGTTGGTAAACTTTTTGTGCTATTCTCTTTGTGAGGACGTGAACATGAGAGCTCCAGTTTAGATGTCTGTCAATTAAAAGACCTAATGTTTTGTGTTAAATTACATTAACTATAGGTAACGTGTCCACGTGGAGATCGAGCGGTGCCCCAGTTATGGCTAGGGTCTGTAGTTTTTGTCTGGTCGTTATTAGCATGGATTTGGTTTTGTCGATGTTAATAATCATGCGGTTTTCATTGCTCCATCTACTAAGGTTATCAAGTTCGTTTTGCAAAGAGCTCTCCAAGTCACTAAGGTTCTCTTGACTAGTGTATATAGTGCAGTAAATAGGTCAAACGAAGTATTGAGGTATAAAGGAAGATCGTTAATATACGCTGCAAAAAGCAGCGGACCTAGTATTGAGCTCTGAGGCACACCAATATTAAGTTGTGTGGGTTTTGATAGACAGTTATTGAAGGACACTACTTGTTGTCTGTCGGATAAAAATGACGTAATTAGGTTCACCATACCTGTGCTAGTTTTCATTTGTTTGAATTTTCTAATTAAAATATCATGATTTACCATATCAAAGGCCTTTTTAAAGTCTACAAATACTGCTCCACAAATGTTGCCATTGTTGATACAAAGATGCCAGTTATCGGTCATTTTTGTTAGAGCACTATGGCAAGAATATTTAGGTCGAAACCCAGATTGACTGTCAATTATTAGATCGTTGTTAATTAAATGGTGTAATGTTATTTTATGTATGTGTTTTTCTAATGGCTTTGATAGCGACGATAGTAAGGAAATAGGTCTATAATTACCCAAGACGCTATTATCAGTTGAGCCATCTTTAAGTAGAGGATAAACTTTAGCAATTTTAAAGGCAGATGGAAAGTAGTTTTTGGACAGGCACTGATTATATATGAACGTCAAGGACTCACTAATAATTGGTGCAGCACAGCGAAGAATTTTATTACTGATACCATCTAGGCCTTCTGAATTTTACGACAGTAAAGTAGCTATTTATCAATGTGTAGATAACACTAAACATGACGATGCGTAGATAATAATAAATATGACAATAAGGTAGTTATACATCAATGAGTACATAACACTAAATATAACAGAAACTTATTTCTACGTCAATGAGTAGGTAACACTAATAAACGATAGTAAAGTACTTCTACATCAGTGGATAGATGACACTAAACATCACAGCAAGGAACTTCTACATCCGTGGATAGATGACACAAAACATCACAGCAAGGTACTTCTACATCTATGGATAGATAACACTAAACATGACAGTAACGTGCTTCTACATCAATGAGTAGATAATACTAAACATGACAGTAATGAAGCTCTACACCAATGGATATATGAGAAACAACTATATGAATATCATCACCTTAATTATCAAATGACTTGCCGTCTGGTGTGGGAGTCGTGCTTCTCTGCATCTCCAATGGCATGTATAAATTCGTGTGTTGACTCCCTTCCGTGCCACGACACAAACCTGTCTAGATGTTTCTCTCGCTGTCTTCCTCTGTCTTTCTTTTCACAAATTTGTTTTCTGTTGTCACATGTTCCATGTTATATCTTCTCTAAATGGGGCCAAATAATGATGATTGTCTCTTTCCCGTCTATTCCACTTTTCACATTGGACAGTGGGGAACATTTTGTGTGATATTCGCTGGCACAGGAATGGAGCATAATGGGGACGACCCGTTGCCGTGAAGTTGGAGCCTCGACTAACTAACTATCTTTCTAATCTTTGTGATTAAGTTGTCTTTGCCACTTAGCCTCCCTTAAAATGTCCAGATTAATAATGATGGCTGTCCAAGGAATTTTATCATTTTTCTATTAAACCAGATCTCCATGGCTTCTGGGGATTTTTTTTCTCGCCTGTTAACTAATTGTCCAGGATTTGCAACCATACGATAGAACGGGCTCTATGTAACATGGAGACATTCTATTTAACTTACAATGACAAAGACTTATTCCATGGATTGTTGTTCATTTAAAAGAATGCACGTTTCGCTTGTTCTGTTATGTTCTTTATCTCTGGGGTGCATCTTCTATCTCATTTTGATGTTTTATTTTATTTTATTTTGCGCTCGCTCGCTTTGAACTCAAGCGTAGTCCATACACACTAATTTATAGTAGTGGTGGACTGAATTTTACGTGTGGATTAGATTTCCCTATTAACAGTGCCGCTCGCCATCAGGCGAACTCACTCCGACTTCAGAGGTACTTGTAATTTACGTCCCCAAGTCAAGGGCGACAGGTCAGCATTTTAGTCCAACTGTCCGGTGTAGGGGTTGAACCGCTTACCTCGGCATCAGCACACCGGATGTTTAAGAACAGGTGTTCTTATCCATTCGGCCATGCAGACCTGCTGATGTTATCCGTGTGCCGAGATATTTGAATTTCTGCACTTGCCCAACATAACACCATTTACTTTAATTGCACATTTAGGCACAACCTCTTTCTTTGACATGACCATGACTTTTATTTTCCTATTATTCAAACTAAGGCCCATTTTTCACTTTCTACAATCACTGTATTTATCATTTCCTGTAGTTTCTTCTGACTTGTTGCTGTCAAGGCGATGTCAGCACCATAACGTAGGTTATGTCCATCAACCAGGATACCTGACATATTTTATGAAGATCTCATTATATGTTCACTGTACAACTCAAACAAATCAGAAGGTATTACACAACCTTGTCTGACACAGTTCCAGGAATATTCGTTGTCACAAAGTAAATGATGACAGAGTGACAGATGGAGTGGCTATGGTTGTGTCTAGAGTATGTCCTTGTAAATGTGATGGTGAACAACTGGTTAACCACGATGCATCAAAATCAAACACCAGACTGCACACACAATACTTTAATTTGAACATCTGGATACAACATTATTCATCAGGAACGTTCATTGTATATATATATATATATATATATATATATATATATATATATATATATATATATATATATATATATATATATATATATATATATGCCGGCTCCATGGCCAAGGAGTTAGCAGCTTTCTCCGCTAACCCCGAATACTCTCGTCACGTGACGCGAGGAGAATTAGCAGTGGTTCGAATCGCAAAAGTGACTTATGAGAGTATGGAGCCGGTCGCTCAGAAAGTCGTCGCGTGCTGATGAGCGTAATCTCTAGCCTAGGAATCAACATACAGCTGAAAGAAGCTGGTGTTGACCGCAATATCCTGAAACAGGATGGAAACGCGAATATATATATATATATATATATATATATATATATATATATATATATATATATATATATATATATATATATATTGCATTGGCACCTTTCCGTCTTGACAGACGATAGTTTGGTACATTGTGCTTCAAAAAGGCTTAATAACTACGACCCATGGCGGTGGCGAGTGTGGCTGGTAAGGCCAATTCTTGCTGCAAATGTTTGCCCACAGTAGGTGCATGTGAAAGCATGGTCACTTCCACCAATTTGCACCATCTTACGTCTCTCACGCTCTGTGTGTGCTTTATCTGCAATCATTTTCTCCTTTGTCTTTATTCCATTTCTGATAGTTGCCCTCCATGCATCACGTTCAGCGGCGACGTGCTCCCAATGTGCATTATCAATGCCTGTATCAATCATGTCCCGCTTACACACATCTTTGTATCGTAGTAGAGGCCGACCCTGAGATCTCCTACCCGTCTGTAATTCACCAAAAGAGATGTCCTTTGGTATTCTACCATCATCCATCCTCCTAACGTGTCCTATCCATCTAAGTCTACGAAGACTGAGCATGGAATACACCGTCACACAACCTGATCTTTCCAATACTTCAGTATTTGTGATTTTGTCTTGCCACTTAATACCAAGTATTCTTCGCAGACACCACATATGAAAGCTGTTTAAACGTTTCTCTTGGCGTGAGTAAGTTGTCCAGGTTTCACTGCCATAAATAAGAGTACTAAGGACACAGGCTTGGTAGACGAGGACTTTTGTTTTGGCAGTAAGCTTCCTGTTCTCCCAGACTCTTTTTGCTAACATGTTCATTGTTGTTACTGCCTTGCCAATCCTGATGTTGATTTCCTGATCGAGGGATAATTTGCTATTTACCTCTGATCCTAGATATGTAAAATGGTCTACTATCTCCAGTTCGGCTTCGTCAATAAAGATTGATAGTACATCATGTGCACCTTGTGACATAATCTGTGTTTTCTTTTTGTTAATTGTTAAACCAAATTCAGAACAAGCATTGGAGAATGATGATAGTAGATGTTGTAATTCTTCCTCAGAGTGGGTCGTAATCGCAGCATCATCCGCAAAAAGCAACTCTCTGATTAGTACCCTGCTAATTTTGGTCTTGGCCTTCAATCTCTGAGCATTATAGAGGCCACCATCTGAGCGTGAGTGAATGTATATACCGTCATCCTGATCACGAAAAGCATATTTCAGTAGAAGTGAAAAGTATATCCCAAAGAGGGTGGGGGCTAGTACATGTAACAGTACAGATGCAGGGATGATACAAAACAAGTCCTGGTGTATTTCTTTCAGAAGGTTTATTGGTTCATAATAGGCCGATAATAATACAGAGACCACGAGATATGATGTTGCCTTCTCTCGACTTTAGCTGTAACTAACCTGACCAAAACAACCCACGTCACGGCTTGAGCATCGTTCGTATAGGATGCTCAACCGTGCCCTAAGTTTGCACATCGAAGCCATTAACAGAGATGGTATTCATTCTGCTACACCTCCCTTTCTTTAAAAAGACTTTTCTTCTTCAAAAGTCTTAACTCCTAACCCCCTTATCCTAAACCTTCTTTCCTTACCCCAATATTTTTTCTAAGCCGTCCCAAACTAACTCTATCTTAAGTAAATACTTTCTTCTATTTGTCCTTCATCACCATCCCACATAGCAAACCGCTATGAAATTATACTTCTTCTTCGTTTCTGGCTCTTCAAAGTTTCATTACAAAAATTATAGGTCATAAGAATGGCTCGTAAAAATCGTTGGTATACACTTGACATTATGAAATTTCTCATTCTTTCTCAACACAACACAGGATAATCAGAAAAGATGTAGTTAGAAAATAGTAAAGAAGGGGTGCGCACCCAGTATAAAGAAATAGTCAAAAACAATCACATTTACCTCCCTTGCAAACGTAAAAACTTTCATAAAAGTTTTTCAAAAACACATCTTATGAAGTTGCATCTCTGTTCATTATAAATTAAGTTGATCCAAGTTTTATTTTATATACTCAATATTTATATTGCCATCCACAACCCTGCCTATATTTCACTTATCTCACGTCCAACCATGAAACCCATAACAATGTTCATATTCCGTGAACATTTTAAATTAACGCTGTTTATCACAGCTCCTATATATCCCCCTCACATCCCATGACAAGCCTCCTTGTTTATCTAACCCATATACCAAACCCTATGCACTGCCATTCACAGCCCTCTTAATATCTATTCTCTATCAACCAACTTCTTATATTTGTTTCACTATTACAGCCTCTTTAGACGTTAATCACGTATATAATATGCCATCCAATCCATATACCTTTAATCCACGCTGACTTAATGCAGCTCCTATTTTTAACTTCCCAGCACCCTCTTATTTGAGTAGTAACCCCGTCTCTATGGCATATGTTTCCAACACCCATAGCCACTATATTATTAACCTCTCTACTCTAAAATATTAACGCTGATTATCACAGCAATCTTACCAACAGAATATACTCATGAACTTATTATTCATAAAGAGAATGTGTCTCTCTTCTAGTCCTCAGTAGTTTATTAACCCTTTTCTGAACGAAGGGTCCCAAATAAAGCCCCATGTATTGCTTTGATTCCAGACAGAACCATCAGTGAAATAAACTTAAAATTAAGTAATTTTCAACACATTTGTAAACAAAATAACTACTATTCAACAGACAAAACAATTCAAGCTAAATCATGATTTAAACGAAATAAAATCACAACAGAATATCATACCCCCCCCCCCCCCCTCAAGTTTTTAAACATCATTTTTCTTTCCCCTCATATCAAATAAATACATCAACTCATTCAAAGAAAAACATATTTCAGAATAATATAACGTACATCCTATCCATTGTTAGTCTCTTTTATGGACTAACAATAACTTATTTATCTATTTAAGAAAACTCAAGAAGTCAAATCATAAAATCAATTGGCAATAAAATTACAGTAAAAATATACCACACTCGAATTTACATCCATATTAGCTATCTTAATACCTAAATATATAGTGTCATGTCTACTCCTCAAGACAACTCATTATAAGTATCAATAAAACCATTTTCTATAACAAATGTGTCATATACATCTAATGTATTTCATCAACTATCACTTTCCTTTTTAAATCACCAAATTTATATCTTGCTATCTGCAGCATTTTCTATCAATTTATCTGGCATGTTTCCATTTCCTCAGTAACTCCAAGTTTCTTTGAATAAGTGCTATCTCCACATCAATATCTTCTTCCTCATGTAAAGAAATATTTTCTTCCATGCTACTATCGCTATTAGATTCTGAATTTTCATCCATTTCTTCTTCTTCATCTGTATGTCTGTTTCTAGCAGCCGCTAATTTTTTTCCTTTCTATATCTAATCTAATCTGTCTATATATTACAGATCGCATACAAATCAAAAGGTCCATTATGGGCCCTATCACTCAAGACCTCCTCATCACCTAACATAACTAAATTTCTCTCATACTTCACTCAAAAGACTCCTTAGTATTCTCGCCTAAAAACTTCAGCAACCCAGTAATGTCCATTTATTATGGGCATTTCATCTAAAACTTCCCCTTCCAATTTATGCTGTTATCAACAGCTATAAAATACCGCCACTGATCTCATGTCTGTGACCTTCTAACCCCTCACTGCTTACAATCAACGTTATTCTTTCTCAGTCCATATATCATGGACCCCCCAAAACCACATGGCATTTTATCTCCACACTGACACTGTTCATTTCTCATTAACACACTTACACTCCTTTACTATTGTACTGATATCAACAGCATATAATTATTCTTCGGAGTAAAACATGGGATTCAATTCATGTTTTACTAATTGCCTTCACGCTGTCTGGCGCAGCACGTTACTCACTTCTTCTTCTTCTACAATCCAGCAATCTCGTGTCACTTACCAAACCTCCACCACATCATGGCACTAAATCCATCACACCACAATTCATCTACTCAGTAAGGGAAATTGTAACTAATCTAGTTGTTTCCCTTGGATTTGTACCAAGAATTACTACAAGTTCTTAAGCATTACCGTTGACTACGGTATTTCCACAATGCTACAACCACCAAAAAATTGTCTATTTACTACAGACCTCACCAACATATCCAGCTACTATATTTGTCAATAACTAATTCTAATTGTAAGTCTCTCGTCTACCCGACGCAACTAAACAACGTATCAGTACTTTCCAACATCTCACCACAACACTCTAAGCTATCTTCCACTCTCTCCTAGCGTTCTCATACCGCGATGATAGTCAAACCAATCACCCTTATCGGAACACCTTCTATAGTGCTCTATTTATAATGCTCCGACGTTCATTTAGCTAATCACTTTCTCTCCTTCTCTTGCTAACTCCTATTTATCGGGACTCTATCAGAAACAATAAACAACACCGCACATGACTAACGAGAAATCTCACTTCGACTGGGCAAACCATATTCTCTCAATTCTCTGTATCAGGCATTCTTGCTTCGATATGTCTCTGCCAACACTACTAAATCTGTTTCATGAAACATCATTCACAATGTTAACTCTCTTTCCGTCAGCCTGTCATACAATTTTCATTAATTCTGTCTAACGTCAGACATTCTAACCAAAAGACATCACAAATTTCCAATCATCTTCTTTCCACCTCTCAATTTTCGCCTACTCAGTTACTCTATGCTCCACGTTTTTTCAACGTCACTTAGCCACTCTTCGCATATTCACACGGTATTCGTATTTTATGTTTGCTCAGACAGTGATACACAACCTCGCTCTCATCTCATGACTACTCTCGCATCGCGACAACCTGACGTGCCCATACCATTACTTCAAAAAAAAAAAAAAAAAAAATTTAGACGCCAATTCAACATTCCAGTAATCACTCACCACAGTCTAAGCGTGTCGATCTCCTCCACACACATTGACATAAGATATATCAAACGCGCAACTATTACCAATCGCTTGACAACATTTTATCCATGTACTCCACTTAGATGGCGTCTCAAAACCTCACTCCTACTTCACTCAGCGCGACGAACACCTGTTTGTCTACAGTTATACTCACGTACGGACAACGCATAGCCAGACGAATTACTCAACAGGACTTTCACAATTCAACCGCTTTCTTATTTCATTCAATCATCATAATCCCACTACTCTCCGTCCTACTTAATTCTCCACGTCGAACCACTCAGACAGTCAACCACTCACTCACCCTATCTTAACCTCCTCATCACTTCTTTACTTCTTCGTGCTATTTTCAGTCGCACTACCCTATCGGTGACTATTCTATGACTCCTTTATCTCTCAAAATAACCTATACAATACATCAATTCTCGACATCACACATTACTTATAGTGATTCTCCACTATTTTCCACAGCAACACCACATTTGAGTCGAAATTTGAGCCTCATCAAACTTGAATTATTCCACCCAACAAAATATCCACTCTTCACGTATTAGTTAATTCTTATTTAAATATAACCATGGTCTTATCGACTTCATGAGACTTCTAGCCCCATCCAGCGACGCTTCATACTTCTGCTGTTCTCGTTTTCTACTTTATACTAGGCAAACATCTTTCTTTTTGGAAGTATCTTTCTCCCTCTCTCTCTTGGTATTCGTCTCCTAACCTTCACTACTTTTCTGTCATATATACTGGTATCCTGTTCTAAAGAGTCACCAACTAAAATTTTGTCTGTCTACTAGCAACCACACCGTATGAGGAAACATCACGCTTCGAGTCAGGATCTGTTCGTAGTGCAATCCTCTCGTTCTCTGAATCATCAGTATCTATAGTTGTTTCAGCATCGCAGTATTTACTATAATATGCGGTAGAGGTGGAAATATTCTCTTTATAAACTGAACCTCCACACCTAACATTTCTACACCATTTAGGGATTAATTTAATGTCTATACCTGAGGAACTTGACATACCAGTCGTCGTACCTCTATTAACTATCATACTATTCATTTCCCTAATACTTTTCCTCACCTGTCTTTTAACATCTTTGGTATTTGTCTGCCTGTCTTCTGTCTTGGGTTGTTCAACCACTGTACCAGTGTCTTTCTTTGTCACTTTATCAATCGACGTCTGAGTACTCTTTTCCACACTACTGCCTGGTTGCGTCTGTGTCTCTCTTTCTTGTCTGACACAAAAGACTGAAGATACCTCCTGACTACCCAAAATCTTATCTGTGTTTCTTTCTCTGTTACTCAACCTTGCTACCGAATATCGCAACTGTCTGATCTGAAACCAGTTCTCTCGCAAGGCTTTTGCGTTTTCACTATTTGAAGGCCACGACCACTGTTTCCTTTTCTGACGATTACTAATTTCTATATGTCTCTGTGTCTCACTCTTATCTGCTTTCATATGTATATGGTTGATAACTTTCAAATTGTAACCAGACTGGTTATCATTTCTATTGGACTTGTCTACCTCAAAACGTCTCATACCTGTCTTGTGCTCTGTTCGTTCAAGCGTCTGTCTCTTTATTACTTTTATCATGGACGAAATTCTGTCTACGTCCATCCTTAAACTGTCCATTAACTCCGTTACACGTCCTAACTTTCTATAAAAGATTTCCATTTCAAATTTGTACAAAATAATTCACTTCAATAATAATATGTTAAATATAATAGTATGTTAATTAAACTTATCAGGTCCTATAATCTTCTAATACTATAATATTAAATTTATACTTTACAAGTGTTGGCTGTCAAAGATAGTTCCCTGCCTGTAGTTAGACACTCGTCGAAAGCTGCACATTAATGGTTCTCAGGTTTCGCTCTCGTATGCTGAGACTGAGAGGCACGGTATCTGGCACCCAAGTACTTGAACAAGGATCGACAAGGCGGCTTCAGTACCCCGTAAGGATCGACAAGGCTCGATAAGGCTCGATGTCAACAATCAACGACTGTGATCAGAGGACAGCACTGGCCAGCCCTCTGAAATCATCAATGAACGCTAGTGTAGAGCAGCGGCGTTATTCAGGCAACGAGCAGACTGTATGACAACGATTCAGCCGCCTTCTCCAATCGACGACGCAAGTTGTAGTTCCAACATTCCTCGTACATCTCAGGCTTCTCCAGCGGTAGGAATGCTTTCACCCATGGTTGGGCACACCAGACTTGAGCCTTCTTTTCACCCTAAACAGGGCCCTTCAAGGCGACGACTTGAAAACGGCTCTCGTGAACAACAGAGCCCAGAAATGATTCGACAGCGGCTCTCATATGCAACAGAGCCCAGAGATGATCTGGCAGCGTCTAAAAGACATGGCCCAATCGATAGATTAATGAACTATTTATCTGCCGCCCTGGTTGGCCCTTGATAAAAAATCCTGTTCTCTAAAACAATTTAGTTGCAACAGGACTCAAAAAACTTGTTGACGTTTTTCAATTACCAGTTTCTTCACAGATCTTAGATACGATTTGATAAAACGAGCTGTCCAAATTCATCGCCATTCTGAAAATTTTTTACTGATTCGAGATGATTTAGTCTTAAATTTTTGACTGAACCAAGGTAATAGCTGGACTTGATTGACCTCTAACAATTTGACTCACTTGAGGCAACGGCTAAACTTGATTGACCTCTAAAAAGTTGACTCCCTTGAGGCAACGGCTAAACTTGATTGTGGTTCAGCGCTGTCGTGGCTTCTCAGTTCGCCCCAGGCGAGCAAGGTTAAATATAAGGAAGATAACGGCTCCTTCGAAACAAAATCTCCAGACATATTGACGTTCAAAAAGAAACAACTTAAGCCAGGTTCTCAAGGGTATAGCATGACAATGGCAGTTCTGTCTCAGCAAATTGTACTTTGTGTGGCGGTTGTTTTAAAATTTTTAACGAACGTCAGCCAACTCAATCGTAAAAAACTTGCCGATTCCTTGTTGAGTTCTTAACAACACGACTTCAAGTTTCCAGACATCATCTATCGTTCTGCCTTGTCATGATGACTTGTGTCCGCGACAACTCGGATAATCCTGGTGTACGGGCTCCAAAAATCCCTCCTGTAACAGTACAGATGCAGGGATGATACAAAACAAGTCCTGGTGTATTTCTTTCAGAAGGTTTATTGGTTCATAATAGGCCGATAATAACACAGAGACCACGAGATATGATGTTGCCTTCTCTCGACTTTAGCTGTAACTAACCTGACCAAAACAACCCACGTCACGGCTTGAGCATCGTTCGTATAGGATGCTCAACCGTGCCCTAAGTTTGCACATCGAAGCCAATAACAGAGATGGTATTCATTCTGCTACATACACAACCTTGCTTAACTCCACTCTTGATTTCAAACTCTTCTGAAATTGAGCCATCAAACTTGATTATACCCTTCATGCCTGTGTGGAACGATTCCACAATGGACAGAAGAGTTGGTGGGCAGCCAATCTTCTTTAGTGCTTTGAACAGACCCTCACGACTGACCAAATCGAATGCCTTTGTGAGGTCGATGAAGGCAATAAAAAGTGGCTGATTTTGTTCCCGGCATTTTTCTTGCATCTGTCGCAATGAGAATATCATATCAATGGTAGACCGGTTCTGACGGAAGCCACACTGTGATTCGGGGTAGACTTGATCTCCCAGGACTTGAAGTCTGTGCAGGACAATTCTGGCAAATACTTTCCCAACAATACACAGAAGTGAGATACCCCTATAGTTGTTACAATCGCTCCGATCTCCCTTGTTCTTGTACAGCGTTATGATGTTTGAATCTTTGAAATCCTGTGGGACTTGTCCTTCTCGCCAGCATAGCTCTATTAGCTGGTGGATCTGTAGAGCGAGTGTGTCTTGCCCACTCCTGATCACCTCTATTGGAATCCCATCCTTACCTGGAGCCTTGCCAGATGCAAGCTCATTTATAGCACACTTAACTTCTGTTATAGTGGGAAGTGTGTCCAGGTGGTCAAGAGTTGGCAGGGCCTCTATGGCGTTGAGGGCATCATCTGCTAGCTTGGTCTCACTTGAGTAAAGCTCTAAATAGTGCTCGACCCATCTATCCATCTGCTGTTTCTTATCAGTGATGATTTCTCCAGTCAAGGTTTTCAGCGGTGCACTTCTTTTGATCATTGGACCACAGGCTTTCTTTATCCCTTCATACATGCTTCTGATGTTTCCCTTATCACTTGCGATTTGAATGGACTCACATAACTTGATCCAATAGTCATTTGCACACTGCCTGGCAGCCTTTTGTACATCCTTCCTCGCTTGCTTCAGCTCACTCAGAGTGTTATGCGTTGGTCTTTCCTTGTTTCTTAAGAGAGCTATCTTCTTTTTATCAATCAAGGGCTGCAGTATCTGGCTGTTTGCCGCAAACCAGTCCTGCCTCTTATGATCCACAGTGCCGTAAACCCCTACCGCTGTTTTATAAATAGTTTCCTTTAGTTTACTCCATTTATCATTTACTATACAATTTTCTGAGGTATCATTGAAAGTGTCTTCAAGTTGCTGTTGAAATTCAAAGCACTTTCCAGGATCGTGAGTGTTAGTAATATTAATCCTGGGGCTAGACTTGTGTTTAGCTGTGTAGATTCTACTTGGTCTCAGTCTAACCCTTGCAACAACCAAAGAATGATCTGTGTCACAGTCAGCACTGTGGTAACTTCGAGTTAATGATGTATGGTTCAGATGCTGTCTCCGTGTGATAATGAAGTCCAGCTGATGCCAATGGCCGGATCTTGGATGTTTCCATGTGACCTTATGCATCTCTTTTGTTTTAAAAAAGGAGTTTGTAATACATAGGTCATTTCTAGTGCAATGCTCCAGCAGCCTTTGCCCGTTATCATTCATGTAACCGATGTTGTATTTTCCAAGGCACACTGGCCATGAACTCGAGTCCTTGCCTACACGAGCATTGAAATCACCGAGCATATAAATGTAGTCGGATTTTGGAACTGCCTTGATCGCAGAGTCTAGCTGCTCATAGAACGTATCCTTCACATCATCAGAGGAAGCGAGCGTCGGTGCATATGCAGTGAGAATGGTGGCAAATGCACAAGAGGTTGCCAAGCGCAGTGATAATAATCTTTCATTACCTCCAGCTGGGATATCAATCATTCCCAGTAGCGAATTCTTCACTGCAAAGCCCACACCATGTTGCCTTTTTTCTGCCTGCCCTCTTCCCTTCCAAAAAAAGGTGTAATTGTTTTCCCTGAGTGACCCTTCCTCAGCGAGGCGAGTCTCCTGCAGGCCAGCAATATCAATGTTAAGACGATTGAGTTCAGCATCAATCACAGCCGTTTTTCTCACATCGTCAATATTTGTCAAGTCAGTGGAAAATCCTGGACACATGGTTCTCACGTTCCAGGTTGCAAGCCGTAGCTTGAGGTTTCTATTCTTTTTATTAGTACCTGGTGCATTGGTTTTACAGCATGCGATTCAGATTTTGTCCTAGCCCCAAGCACCCATTGAAGCAGTCAGGCTGTGGCGGATCAGCACCCAATTGGCTGGGGGCTGCCCAGCTTGAGGCGGGCGGTAGCTGATCAGTGACACCTGTAGGTGTCTCCCACCGTCAGAGGCAACGCGTGGCGCCCCATGTCTACGCCAACTGACAAGGACTTATAACCCGTAACAGTTGCCTCTCGCTTTGATTCCGAGACCAGTTAAGACCAGGGATGGAGTTATTGCCTCTCCATAGCACAAAGCCTGGGCTAAAATAAAGAAACCATGTATTGCCCATGCAGCATGATCCCTCTCTCGGCCTGCCTAGTTCACTCCAGAGGAAAGTTGACACCTATAATCTGGAACAAGACAAGCTGCAGAAGCTGCCGGATCAGCAAAGCAATGCTCTAACTGTCCGCCTGTCGGAGCTTCGATCCTAGACCAGCTGCCAACCAAGGCTTAGGGCCTGGTCTGCCCTGCCATGACTTATTTTGTGTTTGGGTTGCATTTCCTCGCACCAGGATAAGGCTAGTACCCTCCCAATTGCGCTCTTCCGCCCGAAGCCGTTGGCGAAATGTGGGGTGTCAGATTTGGTAAGCGTCGCCCAACATTCGGCGCTGGCAGAAAGCAGGTAGTACCGTCTACTGTCATACGGTAGCTCAGTCATATCTGACTAAGACCTGACCCATATATATATATATATATATATATATATATATACTAGCTGACCCTGCCCGGCTTCGCCCAGTCCCTGGTGGGAAGCATCTCATTTAATTCATATAAGTAGTCATATAAGTTCCCGTTCCCGTTACCGACTATCTGTCTGTCTGTCTGTCTGTCTGTCTGTCTGACCCGGCCCGACATCGCCCAGCTCCTGGTGTGAAGCATCTCATTTAATTTATATAAGTAGTCATATAAGTTCCTGTTCCCGACTGTCTATCTGTCTGTCTGTCTGTCTATCTGTCTGCCTGACCCTGTCCGGCTTCATTAAATTCATACAACAAAAAAAAATGTAACTTAAAAGAACGTTCTACCACACACCATCCATTATTTTTAATGAAAACTCTTTCTAATCACCTGCATGACTACAGTAACTTCTTAAGCAAAAAAAGATGAGTTACAATGTTATGCATTGTGCATCATTTTTATGAAAACTTTGAAAATGCCTTACAGATTGTATCATTATTTATTATAACTCATATGCCGGTACATAACTATGGACAAAGAGTTTATAAATCTTTGAAAACGATGCCACAATATGACTATAAGTTATACAGAAAAGTTATGCCCCTTGAAATAACTTTTACAGAGTTAGGTCCCCTGAGATATATGAAATTATGATGAAAAATGAAAAATGAAATAATACTGAGTAAGCAGGCGATTTCACACTAACAAAATATCACAGTTGACAGCTCTGGAATGAAAGGAAGGCGTGTAGAAAATTTCATCTCAATCGGATGGGCCGTTCGCGAACAAATAAAGGACATACGGACAGAGATACGCACAAGTCTTTTTTATATATAAGATATATATATATATATATATATATATATATATATATATATATATATATATATATATATACTAGCTGACACGGCCCGGCTTCGCCCAGACTCTGGTGGGGAGCATCTCATTTAATTCATATAAGTAGTCATATAAGCTCCCGTTCCCGACTGTCTGTCTGTCTGTCTATCTATCTGTCTGTCTGTCTGTCTGTCTGTCTGACCCGGCCCAGACCATGGTGGAGAGCATCTCATTTAAATCATATAAGTAGTCATATAAGATCCCGTTCCCGACTATCTGTATGTCTGTCTGTCTTGGGTAAATGGAGGAGGGAGGAGGAAGAGGGAGGTGGAGGAGGGAAGAGGAGGGAGGAGGAGGGAGGAGGAGACAGGAGGAATAGGAGGGAGGAGGAGGGATTAGGAAGAGGAGGGAGGAGTAGGGTGGAGGAGGAGGGGGAGGAGGAGGGAGGAGGAAGAGGGAGAAGGAGGGAGGAGGAGGAGACAGGAGGAATAGGAGGGAGGAGGAGGGATTAGGAAGAGGAGGGAGGAGTAGGGTGGAGGAGGAGGGGGAGGAGGAGGGAGGAGGAAGAGGGAGAAGGAGGGAGGAGGAGATCGCAGGAGGAGGAGGAGGAGAGGGAGGAGGAGGAGGGAGAGGGAGGAGGAGGGAGGAGGAGGAGAGAGTAGGCGGAGGGAGGAGGCGGAGGGAGCAGGAAGAGGGAGGAAGAGGGAGGAGGAGGAGGGAGGAGAAGTAGGAGGGAGGAGTAGAGAGTGGGAGGAGGGAGGAAGAGGGAGGAGGAAGAGGGAGAAGGAGGAGGGAGGAGAAGGAGGGAAGAGGATGAGAGGGAGGATGAGGAAGAGGGAGGAGGAGGAATGTGAAGGGAGGAGGAGGGAGGAGGTAGAGGGAGGAGGAGGAGGAGGGAGGAGGATAGAGGAGGAGGAGGGATGAGGAGGAAGAGGGAGGAGGAGGAATGTGAAGGGAGGAGGAGGGAGGAGGTAGAGAGAGGAAGAGGAGGGAGGAGGAGAATGGAGGAGGAGGGATGAGGAGGGAGAGGGAGGAGGAGGGGGGAAAGGGGAGAAGGAGGAGGGAGGAAGAAGGAGGAGGGAGGAAGACGGATGAGGGGGAGGAGGGAGGGGTAGGAGGGGGAGGAGGAGAAGGGAGGAGAAGGGAGGAGGAGGAGGGAGCAGGAGGAAGGAGGAGGGAGGAGGAGGAGGAAGAGGGAGGAGGAGGGAGGAGGAAGAGAGAGGAGGGAGGAGGAAGAGAGAGGAGGGAGGAGGAGAACGTAGGTGGGGGAGGAAGAGATAGGCGGAGAGAGGAGGAGGAGGGAGGAGGAGGAGAGAGGAGAAGGGAGGAGGAGGGATTAAGAGAAAGAGGGGGGAAAGGGGAGAAGGAGGAGGGAGGAGGAGGAGGAAGAGGGAGGAGGAGGGAGGATGAGGAGGAGGGAGGAGGAGGAGGGAGGATGGTGAAGGAGGAGGAGGAGGGAGGAGGAGGAGGGGGAGGAGGGAGGGGGAAGGAGGAGGAGGGAGGAGGGAGGAGGAGAACGTAGGTGGGAGAGAATGAGAAGGGAGGAGGGAGAGGGAGGAGGAGGGAGGAGGAGGAGAGAGGAGGAGGGAGGAGGTGGAGGGAGAAGGAGGAGGGAGGAAGAGGTAGAAGGAGGAGGGAGGAGGAGACAGGAGGAATAGGAGGAAGGAGGAGGGATTAGGAAGAGGAGGGAGGAGTAGGGTGGAGGAGGAGGGGGAGGAGGAGGGAGGAGGAAGAGGGAGAAGGAGGGAGGAGGAGGAGGAGGAGGAGAAGGGAGTAGGAGGAGGGAGAGGGAGGAGGAGGGAGGAGGAGGAGAGAGTAGGCGGAGGGAGGAGGCGGAGGGAGCAGGAAGAGGGAGGAAGAGGGAGAAGGAGGGAGGAGAAGGAGGAGGGAGGAGGAAGGAGGAGTAGAGAGTGGGAGGAGGGAGGAGGCGGAGGGAGGAAGAGGGAGGAGGAAGAGGGAGAAGGGAGGAGGAGGGAGGAGGTAGTAGGATGATTGATTGCCATCCCACCAGGTTAATATGTTATCGCGGACCTCAGAGAGAAGTGTCTATGTAGAAGACCATTTCCTGGACGTACGTATTTTGGGAGGGGGAGGAGGGAGGAGGGAGGAGGAGGAAGAAGAAAAAAAAACTACGACAGTTGGCATCTCTGGAATGAAAGGAAGGCGTGTAGAAAATTTCAACTCAATCGGATTGGCCGTTCGCGAGCGTATAAAGGACATACGGAGATACGCACATCCTTTTTTATATATAAGAAGATATATATATATATATATATATATATATATATATATATATATATATATATATATATATATATATATCCATACATTGCATAGGCACAGGTACAGTACACGTAATCCCAAACACTCACGCTGCTGACAAGTAGGCTCAGTCTTCAGTACTTCGCCTCCGAATTACTTTCACTGAAACACACCGCACGAAGTTTTATACCTATCTCCCTCATTATTCGAATTACTCTCACTGAAACACACAGCACGAAATTCTCTACTTAATTCCATCCCTATTCGAATTACTCTCGCTGTAACACACTGGTCGAGTCTCCACACTGGACTCCCTGAAAAAAGCTCCCACTGTCCAAATTCAACACAACTAGGACCCCCGACCTCTCCTGTCGGTTCCCAACTTCAACTCCCCCGTCAATGTTTGCCACTGTCTTTTAACCTCACAATGCTCCCCACACAACACACAAACACTATGTCATCGCTCACTGTCTGTCCCTTCTTGCAGCCCCTCTGCCGTACACCCTTCCCCGTTTATCTCCTTCTATTTTCTTTCCGGTGAATGCCCTTTCACCTCGTGAACTGTTTTTATTGTACGGATACTCACCTTAATGCCAATGAACCCAGGCATATGTCATTACCTCCTCCTCAAAAGAAAACATCGTTTTCAAATGTTGGGAGACTAAAACTTCTTAAATATGTGACCCAGACATATTGCCTGGGTAGCCCTAAGTATGGCTCCATCTCACTTTAGATACCCCCCTAAATAATACATCGAATGCCCATAGTACACTCCCATATTCCCCACACATCAATACAAACAACTTTCCATCTTGTGTACCATGCATGAGCTAAAACATTGCATACTAATATACATAACATAGAAAAGCATTATATTTATGTACCCGCAGGTCTATTAATATCTTCAATAACACACAAACCATGTAACTTTGCTAATGATGGTCCATGACTAAATGTTGAGGCGCTGCATTGCCTCTGTCTTCCATCAACTATCTGGAGAGTTTTGTACCGACCATATATCAGGTGGTTCTTTTCTTGCATCAACCCACCTCTGATTCCTGTCGATGCTGTGTCTACCCTTCATATACCCATGCCTCATGTTTCCTATATCTTTAAAACATCTGTTTGCTAATCCTGGTTCAGTGATGTCGTTAACACTCTTTTGAACTGCCTTAACTTTGCAATCTGCATATTGTACCGTTACACTGGAGTCTCTGTTTAGTCTGACCTCTTTATTAAATCCTGGCCAATATACCTGGCATCCTGCTCTATGCTGCTTCCGCCTTACTCCTATGTGCCCTGCACATGCCCTATCCTGGTCTGTTCTTGTATATCGGTCTCTATGTGCTAATGGTAATACTACTTGCCCACATGCAATTCCGCCATCTGAAAACCTACGAGTGAGAGTATTGTTCTTCCTTCCGAAGCACCATCTACCCTTCTTTGATTGCCTATGTCTCACTTTACTACACCCTTGGACACATTTGTCTATATTAGCATCTTGTCTCTGGGAGTCACTAAAGCTATGTTTGAGATCCCTTCTCACCTGCTCAGCTGTACTATCCTTGTCCTTAGTCCCTATGTCTACTTCAAGTGCCTCTTCATGTTCAGCTATACTCTCTAATTTAGGTTTTCTTTTGGTAACTACCTCGTTACTACTTACACTATGTTTCTGGTCCCAATAAACTACTTCCTCTTCTGTACAATCTTTAACTTCTGGCACATTTCCTATGATCAGATCCGCCACTGGTGAGTCTAGAACACACGCTGTCACTCTTCCTGTAATGTATGGTGTTTTTACTGTTATCACAGCTAATGGGTAGAATTCTACTGTCCTATTAAATGTTAAGCATCTAATCTTTTCCCTTGTATAATCCGAGGGATGCACTAAACCATTTTTAACCCCGATAGACGTACATCCGGAATCCCTAATTGTTAACGCTGTCCTATCATTAACGATTCCATGGTGCAACTTCATACTTCCCCCTTCATGCACTGCTGATCCTGCTTTCACTGTGTGACCACATATTAAGACCGGTTGACCGTCTTTTTCAAATAGAGGTTTGCATCCACTACAATTCTCGTTGTTAAGCGTCTCAATTACTTGCGCTGCATTAGAGTGCTCCGTTTTTCCCATCGTACACATTTTAAGCAGATAATGTCCTTCTTCCTATTATTTGTTGGCCCACTGGCTGGATGCACATCACACTCTGCTGCCTTGTGTCTCCAGCTCCCACAATTCCAACATCCGGCATAACTATTTGGACGTCTCTGAAAGTTCCCCCTTTTGTATGGGTAACGCCCTGCTCTGCCAACATGGTTGCCACGGAAACCATTATCTTGAGACTCTTGTTGTTCATACTTCTGTGCTGAATCCACACTTTTCGCCCTTGGTCTGATAACTGGATTCTGGTCCAGTTTTGTATACGCTTCACAGACTATTTCCTCACTCATTTGTCTACCAATACAACTGTTTGGATGTGCAGTCATGGAATTTTGCCCTAACTGAGACATTGTGTCTATGTCCTTTGGTTTACGCTCTTCAAAGAAAGCTACTAAGTTTGTATTGCATGCAGATAAAACCTTGTCTCTTAACACTAAATCCACTAACTTATTAACAAATTTTCCTATCTCTGCCAGCTCCATCCATTTATTAAATGTGTTCTTCACTGTATTTACAAAATCTGTAAAATCCTGATTTGTCTCTGGCCCTAATTGTCTAAACTTTGTTCTATATCCATGCTAAGTTAGTTGGAACTTTGTTAGCAAACGTTGACGCAGAATAGTATAGTTATTTCTTTCTTCCAAAGGTAAATTAAACATAGTATCTAGTGCCTTACCCGTTAGAAACTCGCCCAGCCGCATTGCATATTCTCCTTCTGGGATGCCTAGAGTTTTTGCAGATGCTTGGAATCTGTCCAGATAAGATTCAAGGTTGTCTCGGTCCGTAAAGTATGGCAATTTCAATCGTTGTGATGACTGCGAGGGTCTTGTGCCTTCCTCAATTTGACCCTTAGAAGATAGTTCTAATTTTCTGAGTGCAATTTACGTCTCCATTTTAATCTTCTCTTTCTCAATTTCTACCGCATTTGTTTGTTTTAACTTTTCAAGTTCTAGTTCCATTTCTAGTTTTACTTGTATCTCTTTCTCTTCCTGTAGACGCTTGTTTTCCATTTCTGCCTGTCTTTGTTCTCTCTCAGCTAACTTTTCTTCCTGTAGGCGTTTTGCCTCGCGTTCTGCTTGTCTCTGTTCTCTTTCAGCTTGTCTTTGTTCTTTTGCTTCTGCATACTCCTGTAACTCTTTTCCCTTCAGGCCTAATCGTTCACCTGCTTCAATATATTCCATTAAAGTACTTGTGGACACTTTGCTGTCTGTCAGCCAACTATCAATATAAAGACTCTGCTACTTGTCTATTTGCACTTTTCGTAAGTCCCCTCCACTCAGACTGTACGTAAATTCGTAGTACTAATAATCTCACCCTGTACTCACACGGTCACTCTATAATCACTGGGTAGTGAGTGGGGGGAGGGGGGAATATTATCTATACTCCCTCGAATATATATATACAAAATATCTGTAGAAAAATTCCTGGAAATAGTGTTAAACATACATATAAATACACAAATGATTGATACCCACTAAGTGTCAATTATTAGACGCTAGACGCATAGGCCGGTGAAACGCAGACGGATGATTACATAGAAATAAAAACCACTGACATAAACATGCCCATGAAAGACCATACTGTGCGCATAATATAAACTGACCGATACCATCTAAATAGAAGCTGTTTTAACATAAGAATTACAACAATATCATATATCCGAAGAAACCAAATATCATATGTAATAGTAAAGAGAAAACAGTACAAATAACAAATATAACACAAATAATGTACATAGATCTGACGATAGACACTTGGACACCGTGTATAATGTCGAGACGACCCAATGTTCAACCGCACAAAACACACTGACTCGTCAGCTGCCTCTCAACAACATACAATGTGCACCTAGAAAATTCATCTTTGCCTTGTCTCCCGCACTTCGCAAAACAATGCAAAAATATCCTACTTATTACGAACACTGGACCACATACAAATAATTGAGTAACGCACAACAACAATACTAAGGACGATGAGAGCAACAGAAGCAAACAAGGGTTGCCGACAACAATGCGATGGTAGAATCTCACAAAAGTCCTTAGTTTGTTTTCAATAGTCTCCGAAAATCGCCTGGAAATGTCTGTCGATTACTGTTTTGACAAGACTATGACGTTAGATTCCAACAATGAATTACTGTTCTGATGCGTTGTCCCTTTTTATTTTATTTTATTTTTCTTTATTTTTTTTTTTTTTTTTGACGTGGTGATACGATTTTCGACTGTCGTAAAAGTTGAAGATGCTAGTAATTATCCAAACGCCTTGTTTCTACACAGTCCTTAATGTTTTTGTAACCCTCCCTGTGGAGTTGGCATGTGATTGTATAATGTATGTTATCGCTCTTGTTTTGCCAGAAATATAGGGTTTTCGTTGTAGAGACGAAAACACCTTTAAAGTCAATGAATCTTTAACTGCGTAGTCGCTGTCGCTTTGAAGTGATGGTATGGCTTCACT
>OY992879.1:8019551-8122584 GCA_963921405.1 Cepaea hortensis | reverse complement strand
GTCTGTCTCTATGACGAAGTGACGCAATAGACAATCGCGAGGGCTTCAAGCTGTGAAACGCCATAACGAGATTCTTATGCGGTAATCTTCCTGCTTACGTAAATTACCGGGTGAGTTACGTCGTTGTAGGCCTGAAATAAATCGTCTGAAATTGTGATGGCACTGGCATCTGTCCTAAGGATGTAAGGAATGTCCTTGTTAGGTAAGCGTAAAATGAGGTCGTTAGAAAAGTAATATTTGATTTGTGACATTGCATCTTTTAAAGTAGCACTCTGTACATCAATTTTCGAGTTTGATCGTAACAGATCCGAAAAAACACTGGTGAGTTGTGCTAAGTTCGGTATGAACTTGTTGTAATAATTCACCAGACCTGATAGGCTTCTGATTTGCTTTTTCGTTGTAGGTATCGTGAGATTTAAGATCTTGGTCACGATTTTGTCATCTGTGCTTAGATGGCTTTTGGAGATTTTTTTGCCTAAAGATTTAATTTCATCAGACGCTCGCTCAACTTTTGTAGGTTTTGTAGTGAGTACAAATAATTTTACTTTGTCATACATTTGTCTCACCCTTTGCGTCTGGGTTAACTTTGTGGATATCATAATTGGCTGACGGTGTACTATGTCAGTGCATTTTCCAATCCAGTGGAATGGGATAGCAACTTTGGTTTTAAATACAACATCATACAGAAATGATGGAAAAAATATTTCTTAATACTGATGTTGTAACCAACATTAGTAGGTTTATAAGTAGCAATCTGGTTGCTGTTGACTGCAGTTGGTATGCGTACAGTGCTATCACAAATGCCTTTAGTAACATCACTACCAAAACTGAGATGGAAATTGTCGCATGATATAATGGTATGTTTTTGTCTTGACCTATGTCTTTTCTGTTTTGTCCCTTGAAAAACATGTCATTGTCTGGTATGTTTACGTTTGTGTTTTCCAGACAGTGTTGTCTGCTAGTAAAGGACTCTAGGGTATCTGCTTTTCGTTCTAAGTGTGGCGTTTAAGTTGCACAGTTTGTATATTATCTATCTGTGTCGTTGTTTTTATGTGAAGTTGCCCAACTGGTAGCGAAAACTTCCGTGGGTTTAACACTCTGGTCATTAACAATTTTCCAGTCATGCTGTATGTATGTTGAGTCATGTTGTTGCGTGTTGAGTCATGTTGTGTGTTTTGAGTCAAGTGGTTGTGTGTGCTGAGTCATGTTGCTGTGTTTGATTGATTGATTGATTTAGGAATCGACATCACAGCATTCGGGGCATTCCCATAAGTGCTCCATCCCCATCCTCAGCAGCCAGCGAAGAGTTCCAACACTAATAGTATCAGTAGCAATCTGATTATAAGTCCGTCTCGCCTTTCCTCTGAGTGTTGAGCGTCGGCCAGATCCCTTCGTCACTCCTCGTTGTCTCATTCTTGCCAGACCATGGTAATCCATTTGCTCCTCCGAGGTGTGCACGTGCTCCCACAAGGCCGCAACAACGTCTGCCTTGTATCAATACTCCACCAAGTTCTGCAGAGCCAGCCAATCTGTCCGCCTGTTCATTTCCCAGCACACCGGCATGCCCCGGAGAAAAGATCCAGACGATGCTTGTCACCTGTGATCCCCGAAGCGAAGCAGGCCACTCCGCACGAAGTCTGCCCGTCCTCACCTTCGTCAGCATGCTTTCTGAGTCAGTTACAATCACGATGTGTGTGTCGTATTCTCCATCCAGCGGAGAGCCGCAGTGACTGCCTCCACTTCCATTCTTAAGCTGGATGTTGTGGTATCATATGCCAGGCTCTCCTGCCCGAAATATCGACCATTAGCTTTGGCTATGAAGCCCCAGCCACTTCTCTCACCTCTTGACACCGAACCATCTGTGTAGATAATCACATCACTCGAGTGAGCATTGTCCTGAATTAGTTGCTGGATTTTCACTTCCGTGGCCCCTGCTGGCCACTCCCTGCTTAATGTGATTATAACTCTGCACAAGTCTGACTGCTCCGCTGGCACTCTGACCCACTCCTCTCCACGCCTCATGTTCTCCAAGGGGCACACCTCTCTGATCGTATCCTCCGCCTGAGCCATCCATGATTTCCCTCTTATCAGTCGCTGACCCTTAACTGCGTCCAGCGCCTCATGCAGTGTGTGGTCTGTCTCAGCAGATACTCTGAGGTATGCCTTCGCCTGCATCACCTTGAGCCTACCAGCAACAGTCGGCAGACCAAGGATGTAACGCATACACACTACTGGGGTGTCTCTAGTGCATCCCAGAATGACCCACATAGCTTCGCTCTGTATGCGCTCTAACTTCACCAGCTGACTCTCTGAGACAGTGAGCAGACCTAATCCATAATTAATTACTGAGAGGATCAAGTGCTGGTATAGTGTGAAAAGCATTCTCTGCTCTATGTCCATTGCAGCCATAGTTTTAAGTGCATTGAATCCCCTTTGAGTTCTTGTCACGACAGTCTCCACATGGTCCTTGAAGGATAGGCTCCTGTCAAATGTGATCCCCAGATACTTCAGTTTGTTCTCTCTGCTGACATTTCTACCACTCATCGCGAGGCTTGGGACATCAGCTCTTACAATCCTGTTATCCAGAGAGCACCACAAAACAGCCGCCTTTTCCGGGTGGATGACAGCACTCATTTCTGTGCACCAGTCAATCACTGTATCTACTGTCGCCTGTAACTCCTGGGCAGTTTGGTCCCTATCTCTCCCCTGCCTATATGCAAGAATATCATCTGCAAATGTTAGTATTCTTCCAACCCCTGGTGCTTCTAGTTTGGAATCTTGCTCGTATACACATTAAAGAGAAGCGGTGAGACTGCAGATCCCTGTGGCAGTCCCGGGGTTAACATATGTGGCTCTGAGGTCCATGCACCCAGACGGAGAGCAACCCGACGAGAGTGCAGGACGGCTGCTATCCAGTTCACCAACCAGGGATTGACCCCTTTCTCCATCAGTGCGGTCATCAAAATATCATATCGGTGTGTTCGATGTTGCTGTGTATGTTGAGCCATGTGGTGTGTGCTGAGTCATGTGTTTGTGTGTGCTGAGTCATGTTGCTGTGTATCTTGAATGTTACAGTTGTGTGGTGATTCATGTGATTGCGTTTGGTGTGTCATGTTTTTGTGTGTATTGAGTCATGTTGTTGTGTTTGTGTTCATTATTGTTTGTGGGTGTTAAGTAATGTTCTCGTGTTTGTGTTCATGAATAGTGTTGTGTGTGTTGAGTCATGTTGGTGAGTGTGTTAAGTCATGTTACTGTGTGTTGAGACATGGTATTGTGTGTTGAATCCGGTTAATGCGTGTTAAGTCACATCATTGTGTGTTGAATCATGCTGATGTGTATGTCGAGTAATGTTTTTGTGGTGAGTCATGTTGTATGTGATGAGTCATTGTATGTTGAGACACGTTATTGTGTGTTAAGTCACGTTGTTCTGTGTGCTGTCATATTGTATGTGTGTTGAGCCACGTGGTTGTGTGTGCTGACTCACGTTGCTGTGTATTTTGAGTTACGTTAAGTGTGCTGAGTCATGTTGCTGTGTATGTTAAATGTTATAGTTGTGTGGTGAGTCATGTGATTGCGTTTGTTTTGTCATGTGTTTGTGTGCATCGAGTCATGGTGTTGTATTTGTGGTCATTGTCATAAGTCGGGGTGCCCCACCGGCTAGATGAAAGTATTATTCACTGGCGTGCAACCCCAAATAGTCAGAAACTGACTAGGGACAAAATCTATATGGCTGAACTATAGATTAGGCCCATGAATATCCAACGTACAGCTCTAAGTGGCTCGTTACAAAATTTAAATGAACTGTGCTGAATATTCGCCAAGGAAATAGGAAAGAGAAGGTTAGCTAGGATAGATTTTTACGTCTGAATTAAAGTTTAAGGACAACTATCCTAGTACAGGTTTTTCTCCCTGACTGCTCCTTTCCTTGGTGTGTAAGTGAACCCCCACACACACACCACGTATGCACAATTGGAAAAAAATATAATGACAGAACTATGAGTTACAATACTACAACATTTATTTACTAATCATATTAAACATTGGATGTTATTCAAAATGATGATGATGATATCATATAGATAGTGATGAGAAACATTACGTAACTTGTTACTTGATCTATCTGGATCTGTGGTCCAGATCCCCACTCTCCAGTAGACTCAACAAAAGAACAGCTTGCCGGTATTCTGACGAATCCTGTCAGTCCTGACACGACCTAGTCTTCACTCGTCCTTGAGATCTACAACATAGGTGCTCCTTGTGAGAGCTTGAAAGAAAGTCGAGAATGTGTTATATCTAATTCTACATCAGCGCAATCCTAATTAAAACATATCATAACACAAACATATACAATGACCAGTCTGGCCAAGTTTATCTTCCAGCTCTACTGCGTTCACCATCCTCCTTCTCCCTACTGTCTTTAGTCTGGGACGCGCTTTTCAATTGTCTCACACGCCTGTAATGATTACATTTCTGCCGCCCCATGTCCATGTCGCTAATACAGAAATTATGTGTCGTACAGCCGCTCCGTCCAAAGTTGGTTTAGCAGCTCACAGGATCGGTAATGGTATTATAATAATGCCGGGTCATCCGGGCTTACAAGCCGTGACCAGTAGCTGTGCCAGGTTCCCATGCATTACCGTGAACGCACGCCCACAATACACTGAGGAAATTTAGCACCATATACCTTATACCAATTGTGGGTAATGTCTGTACCATTACACCTCTGCTTCCAACACAATCGTTGGCCAATGTGCCAATGCGCAGACAATAGCATAACACTTCATATTGGTAGGTTTGCATATGACAAATCAATATATCAAACATCCAATACACATAAACATATTGATTAAACTAGACATATTATGATACTTTAACATCATAGCATAATGCACTAGTTAGTTTGTATGTATACGAAATGAGACGTATATACACAAAAAGAATATGTACGAAGCATATTCCTAGCATCGTATATTCATATGAAATTACACATACATACATCCAACATATCCGTAAACATTATATTACTTCAAGATAGACATATAATGATACTCAACATAATAGCATCAGGCATTATTAATGAGTACTAATATGGTATAGCTACAAAATGAGATATACAACAAGTCTAATTGAAGTGACCACACAGACCAGCCATATTTTGCTGATCTGCCCGGTTTAATCACCACTTAGTTACTGCTGTTGTAAGAATTAAATAAATAGTCATTTGACTATATTCTGTACAACAAATGCACACACCAAAAAAGAGACTAGTCTAGTTTACAAAGAAATGACAAGCATCTACCAAGACACCTAAAAGTATACTTAGACAATGATATGCCTTTCACAAGTTTCTACTTCTCAGAAGAGTAATACATGAAGCACAATGATATTGAACACAGAACTTAGAAAGAACACTCAAGTAACCTACGCCAAAGATAGTTCTTGAAATAACCTAGATCAGATATAGACTGAAAATCTGTACATCAATCTAAGAGACTAAGAGACTTACTAAGGGACTAGTTACTAAGAAATAATTCTCCTAGTGAAATCTAGCAACATAAGAATCATACGTATGACTACAAACGAGCTGGTTGTCTCACCTGTTCTGAAGTCAAACATTTTCTAACATAAAACAGGCTAGGGACCCTTATTTAAGCTGAGTCCAGCAGACAGTATTATCTCCTTGGCATTCCCGTCATAAATTCTTCTTATCTCCCCCCTGACGGTAATTGCAATTATCACTGCAACCTGGCCATCACACCTGTGGGTCTGACAATTATTAGCCCCCTGAGTCTTATCAGTGATTTCACACCTTGCACCTCTAGTCTCTACCAGATGGAGGTCAGCCATCGCGGTTGGGCGGTTTCCTAGCTCTGCTTATCAGGTGTTGACTTGGCTTGTTTACTGCCTTAGGGCTATTATCTCCACCTTTCTACAGGTCATTGCCTTTATTCACCCAATGGCCCAGTTCATTGTTGATTCAGCCAGGGTCTACCTGGGCAAGAAGGTGCCAATGTGTTTGTGTGGTGTCATAGCCCGTCTGGGTCAGCAGTTTTCTAAGGTGTAGACTAATTTAAATTATCTAGTTGTGTCCGTCTCAAGTAGCCCCAGGGTAATTTTCCGCCATAACCAGAGCCTCAGAGACCACCTTGTGCATAGTCGCCTCCCCACGGTTACTTCATCCGTGGGCACCTTCGAATGCCATCGTAGGAACTGTCTGACATGCCCATACGTTGTTCAGACACCAGAAATTGCATTTCCCCGAAGCACCTTCACCTCGAAAGATTCTTTCACCTGCACATCCCGCAATCTGATTTATGTTATCATCTGCAAACGATGTGACATGAAATACATTGGCCAAACGGGCAGACGTCTTGCGGATCGTTTTAGAGAACACCTCAGAGACATCAATCAGGGCGCTGACAAACCTGTCCCCAACCATTTCAATTCCTCCAACCACAATGGAGCCGACGATGCATGTGTCACCGCATTAAAACCCTGCTTCTCCAATAGATGCGTCAGACTTAGAATTGAATGCCAGCTAATCAACAATCTGGGATGCATCCACCCGGCAGGAATTAATACTGTCGTGGACGCTACAGTATAACTGTGGCATCTTCCCCTATTGTTTACACTACCTATTACCGTGCTGTCCCCCCCCCCTGATATCTAGACTTAATTGTCCCCACATTTCATTGTTTTCATAGCAGACTGTTCACATATTTTTGGCTACTCAAATCCTTTTTGGCAACCCATTTTCAATTCTGCGCCACAAGCGTTTTCGCAGCTGGCCAAGTCACATTTTCTGCCTCACATGTCATTATCAGGTTGTGCATTATAAGTGATAGGTCGTGTGTTTGTGTTTTTGTCGTTGTTTGTCGTTAGCTATCTGTATTGTCATTGACAAAGATTCTGAGAATCGAAACGTCTGTGTGTCGTATTGTACGCGTTATGACACTCTCGTTACGGCCCCCGATCCTTGGTCAGTTGCTCTGCCTCAGACATGCTATGCCTCAGGTGCCTGCAATGTCCATGTTAGACCTAACATATATCTACACTCCATGTCAGACCTACCATATATCTTCACTCCATGTTAGACACAACATATATTTACACTTCATGTCAGAGCTAACATATATCTACACTCCATGTTAGACCCAACATATATCTACACTCCATTTTAGAGCTAACATATATCTACACTCCATGTCAGACATAACATATATCTACACTCCATGTCAGACATAACATATATCTACACTCCATGTCAGACATAACATATATCTACACTCCATGTCAGACATAACATATATCTACACTCCATGTTAGACATAACATATATCTACACTCCATGTCAGACATAACATATATCTACACTCCATGTCGTACCTAACATATATCTACACTCCATGTTAGACCTAACATATATCTACACTCTATGTTAGACCTAACATATATCTACACTCCATGTCAGACCTAACATATATCTACACTCCATGTTAGAGCTAACTTATATCTACACTCTATGTTAGACCTCACATATATCTACACTCTATGTTAGACCTAACATATATCTACACTGCATGTTAGTCCAAACATATATCTACACTCTATGTTAGACTTCACATATATCTACACTCTATGTTAGACCTAACATATATGTACACTGCATGTTAGACAAACATATATCTACATTCCGTGTCAGACCTAACATATATCTACACTCCATGTCAGACCTAACATATATCTACACTCTATGTCAGACCTAACATATATCTACACTCTATGTCAGACCTAACATATATCTACACTCTATGTCAGACCTAACATATATCTACACTCCATGTCAGATCTAACATATATCTACACTCTATGTCAGACCAAACATATATCTACACTCCATGTCAGACCTAACATATATCTACACTCTATGTCAGACCTAACATATATCTACACTCCATGTTAGACCTAACATATATCTACACTCAGCTACACTCCATGTCAGACCAAACATATATCTACACTCCTTGTCAGACCTAACATAAATCTACACTCCATGTCAGACCTAACATATATCTACACTCTATGTCAGACCTAACATATATCTACACTCCATGTTAGACCTAACATACATCAACACTAAATGTCAGACCAAACATATTTCTACACTCCATGTCAGACCTAACATAAATCTACACTCCATGTCAGACCTAACATATATCTACACTCTATGTCAGACCTAACATATATCTACACTCCATATTAGACCTAACATATATTTACACTCCATGTCAGACCTAACATATCTACACTCTATGTCAGACCTAACATATATCTACACTCCATGTCAGACCCAACATATATCTACACTCCATGTCAGACCTAACATATATCTACACTCCATGTCAGACCTAACATATCTACACTCCATGTCAGACCTAACATATGTCTACACTCCATGTCAGACCCAACATATATCTACACTCCATGTCAGACCTAACATATATCTACACTCCATGTCAGACCCAACATATATCTACACTCCATGTCAGACCTAACATATATCTACACTCCATGTTAGACCTAACATATATCTACACTCCATGTTAGACCTAACATATATCTACACTCCATGTTAGACCTAACATATATCTACACTCCTTGTTAGACCTAACATATATTTACACTCCATGTTAGACCTAACATATATCTACACTCCATGTTAGACCTAACATATATCTACACTCCATGTTAGACCTAACATATATCTACACTCCATGTCAGACCTAACATATCTACACTCTATGTCAGACCTAACATATATCTACGCTCCATGTCAGACCCAACATATATCTACACTCCATGTCAGACCTAACATGTATCTACACTCCATGTCAGACCTAACTTATCTACACTCTATGTCAGACCTAACATATATCTACACTCCATGTCAGACCTAACATATATCTACACTCCATGTCAGACCCAACATATATATACACTCCTTGTCAGACCTAACATATATCTACACTCCAGGACAAAACAAACAAGACAAACGATGCATCTACACTTCTTTTCAGAAGATGAGAGACTAAACAGCATCAAACATACGTGTACAATCCATATTATATGAAAGACTAAAAGTTGACCAATAAGTGTCTCCACTACATAACAGAAGATGAACCATCATACAAGACATCAGATACATCAACACTTTTTTTTTCTTTTTTTTTCTTGCATATCCTTTACAGGACATCGCTGTAAAACACCAGCATCTTTCAGCTGTCTGTTGATTTCTTGGCAGGATTACGCTCAGTAGTTTGCCATTCAAGTGAATAACTTTAGATACCTAGGGGCATTTACAACATCAGATGGAAGATGTACAACAGAGATTAGGAGCAGAATAGGGCAGGCAAAAGTCCGCATTTCAGAAAATGAAGAGTATCTTCACTGAATGTAAGAAAGAGAGTGCTGAAATGCTATGTAGAACCAGTTTTGCTGTATGGCAGTGAATCTTGGAATGCATGTCGTGTGTGTAAAGAATGAATGTCGTAGTAGTTATTTGTTCTTCTTTACCACTTTAGTGTCGTCCCTGGAGTGAGGGGAATCAACACCCACATTTGTTTTAATTCAATATCTCTATTCTAGAGATATCCAGCAGACTCCGTCCACACACTCCTTCAATCTGAAGACACCTTCTTCTCACTCTTACTCACCCCTGGATCATGCCCCCTCTCATTCTTCCCCAACATAACATACTTGACAACTCTAGCCTCAACAAATAAAAATAAGAAATTTATTAAAGCACAGAGTATATGTATGAGAAGTGTGTGTGTGTGTGTATATATAAGGTGTAGAATGTGTGACGTGTACTCTAAAGTGTCTATAGACTCAGATCAGTGCTCAGGAGTATAGCCATTCTCATCCCTGTGCTGACAACACACCAGCACCATGTATCCCATACAAGTAGCCTCACCCAGGTGATGCTCCTCCGGTCACGTGAAGACTTCCTCCGTTGTTTCTTGAACCACTAGGATGCTTGGACACCCATGACCAACACTGTCTAATGAGAGTCTACAATCTGATTTACACGATAAATGTCTTCTGTTATTTAACTGATTGTTAATCAGAAAATTATAACCCTATTGTAACTGTTACTGGGGAAATCTTAATGGATCTAGTGTCACTGGTTCTAAAGATTCCCCATATTAACACCAAACTCTGAATGTTCTTGGTATCAGTATAAATTTGTAGGAATGTTCCTGGTATCAGTAGTGTATTTATACAATGTTCTGACTGTTCCGTGATACATCTATCACTTGGTTAAACCTCAATCTCATCAGCATGACCTGCTCAGCAGAAGCCAGGTTCCCGCAAACCAACTTGGGTATAAGCCCCATGTAGCGGCCTCTCAGCAAACTCTGTCTTCAAATTCTGAGCCATCATCTTCTAAAATGTGTTATCTTCACTGTTGAAAATCATAGCACACATACGTGGACCTGTAAATGGAACCTGTAGAATAGAGAATACTATGGTGAGGGCAACTCAGTCCTGGCCGGAATTAGGTAAGTGTAGGCCAATAGCAGCACTCAGATCTATAACAGAGATCCGATCTCTGTCATACGGCCAAATAACTCAATCATATGATCTGAGACATGGCAACTCCAGGAAAGAATAAAGGAACGGGTAGAAATCCAACAGATGCCCTAATAGAAGATCCTACCATTTCACATCCCTCTCCTCCCTCTCAACCATCCTAAATCTCTCTAATTACTATTCCACTACATTGTCCTCAACTCCCTGAGTAAAATGATATATCACACAAGCTAATTGAAGCCACACCATAGGATACTAGTGCCGACGCTCCCATGATACTTTCTAGCACCGCACTTATAGAACATTCTATCACTAATCATAATACATTATATCACTGCACCTATAATACATTATATCACCACACAGTACTGTACTCTATTCCTAATCATACTCTTAAGTTAGATATTATTAATAGCCTACCATATGACTATTTTGGTTGCTACTCGAGAAACTAATGCAATCAGACTGGATCTATGTCCGCGGATGACTATCACCACTTAGACATTCTAGTCTCTCTCATGTAATACAACTCAGAATAATGCACCGATCCTAACACTTCAGAATGTTTTTCCCAACTCCCTCAACTTGTTTACCGCAACTGGGTTTTATATGGGTGCTTGAGTGACGTCACCAAAAAGTCCAGACGCCAATCAGTCCAGAATCTGGCTTTATCCTCCTGTTTCTAGACTAACCGGAGTCAATCCGCTGTCAAGTTCACTTTCATCTGGGGAATTCTTTGTCTCATACAACAAAGATCCTGGCTGTCTGTGAGCCAGAGACCTCCCCCCCCCCCCCCCCCAACATCACAGAATCCTTCCGACCTCCGGCAGACATTCTGTCCATCACTTTCAACGGCCGACTCCCGCCTTGCAGACAGATGACGCCAGTGCACGTCTCTCGAACAACAATCTGCCAACAAAATGTCGACCGTGTGTAGACATCGCGACGCGACTCACCTTGATCTCATACACAAATGCCGACCAGGTGCTGACAGGTTTAACGACGTATATTACTCAGTCTGTTCAACATCAAAGGGTCGGTTGTGTTTGCAGACCAATGTCGGGGCTTGGTTGTCATCGATCGCAACTAATAAGTTTATTTTTCTCGCGACATAGGCCCCCTCCTAAGAGAGTAGACCGCAACAACTCTTTCTTCTTGGGTGTTCGATCCAGATGATCTATTCCTCTTCTTCGGGAGCTGGATGTCTAGACAGGAAATCAGCTCCAACATTTTCCCTCCCAGGTATATACTCCACTGTAAAGTGGTATGGCTGAAGTAGCAACGACCACCGCATCAAACGGGCGTTGAGCTTCTGAGACGTGGCCAGGAACATCGAGGGTTGACGATCCGACTGAACTCGAAACCGAACTCCATACAAATAAGGCTGGAATTTTTGTACGGCCCATACAAGAGCCAAACACTCTCTCTAAAAGGTCGAATAATTCCTCTCAGCCGGGAGAAGTTTCTTGCTTGCGTATGCCACTGGTTTCAAAACTGAAGCATCGTCTTTTCCTTCCTGTAACAAAGCTGCCCCAATTCAAATCCCACTTGCATCCGTTCTCAATACAAATGGTTTGGAAAGGTCCGGGAGCTGTAACACAGGTTTGCTGACCAAGGCCTCCTTCAACTGACTGTAGGCACTCTCACATTCTGGTGTCCAAACTATTTGGTCTGGGAATCCCTTTTTCAAGGTTTCTGTTAATGGAGCTCCCAGTTCAGTGAAATGTGGGATAAATTTGTGGTAGAACCCACACAACGAGAGAAAAGATCGCACATCCATCTTCGTTTTTGGCCTTGGAGCACTTCTGATTTTCTCTAGGTTCTTTTCCTCTGGGACAATGTGTCCTGGAGTGATGGTGTGACCTAGAAATTCCACAGTCTGGTAACCGATTATGCACTTGGTTGGGCGAGCTGTAAGCCCTGCTTCCTTGAGCCTATTGAAAACTCTTTCCAAGGATTGTAAATGGTCATCAAAACTGTCACTGGAAATCAGAATATCATCCATGAATGAGATGATGGACGGGTCCTTTAAAGGATCAAGTAAAGTCCTCATCATGCGAGTAAACACACTAGGTGTATTGCTGAGTCCAAAGGGCATGACCTTGAATTCATAATGTCCACTGGGGGTACTGAAGGCCAGTAGCGGTCGAACCTATGGTTTGACTGGAATCTGATATTACCCGCGACTCAGATCCACCTTTGAGAAATACCTTGCCTTATGGAGCATCGCGAATAGCTGAGTTGGATTCGGCAAAGGTTCCACCTGAAATTGTGTATGACTGTTCAGAAGTCGGTAGTCTATACACAACCGGTGTTCTCCACTTGGTTTTCGTAACAAAACTACCCCCGCATTGTATGGGGATGTGGAAGGTGCAATCACGTCATCCTCCAACAGTTTCTGTATTTCCCCCACCAGGGCCTTTTCTTTAGAGAATGGCACTGGGTAAACCTTTTGGCGAACAGGCTCTTGGGTGGTCAAAGTCACCTCGAACTCCACAAACCTCGTTCGTCCTGGTTTATCAGTCAGTATCTCCTTATGAGACTCGAGAACCTGGGTAATCTTTTCGCTCTCCTGGGAAGTCAGATCAGGGTTCACCTGTAAATCCCTATAGGTTTCCTGGTGTACCAAGGGATATTCCCTGCCCTCGTTGGTTCCCACTTCTGTCTCCACTGCAACTGCCATTGCCAGGAGGTGAGCTGCTTTTTCTCCGGGTCTCTCTTCGTATTCCCGCAAGAGATTGATATGGAAAATCTTCGACTTTCCCCGGATCCGAATCTGATAGTTGGTTCTGGATATCACCCTTTCCACGGGAAATGGTCCTTGCCAACCTATCTCCAGTTTGTTGTTTCCCGTTGGGAGTAGCAACAATACTTTGTCTCCTACCTCTAGATATCTGTCTTTCGACCTACGGTTGTAGTAAGCCGCATGTCTTTTTCTGGCCTTTTTCAAGTTTTGATGTGCCAGAGTCCATCCCTTGTGAAGTTTTTCTTTCAGTTCCTCCACATATTTGTAAGAAGAGATCACTTCTTCTGACGTCCCCTCTTCAGTCCAACTCCTCAACATGGCTTCCAACGGTCCCTTGATTGGACGACCAAACAGCAACGTAGCGGATGGTAGTCCTGTTGAGCCATGAGGAACTTCCCGATAGGCAAATAGGGCTGCTGGGATATATTAATCCCACCTATCAGGTTTTTCCTGGGCTAGTTTCCTGAGCATTGTCATCAACGTGCCGTTGAAACGCTCTACTTGTCCATTGGCTTGAGGGTGGTAAGGGCTGGATGGGATATGGTTAGAGTGGAATACCCTAAATACCTCCTCCATAAGTTTTCCACAAAACTGGGACCCATTGTCCGTCAGTATTTGATCAGGAAAGCCTAATCTTGTAAAGGCCTCCATCAGTGCGCCCGCCACTCTTTTCGAGTCACTTGTGCTCAACCGTATGGCTTCACCCCACATTGTACAGCAATTCACCATGGTGAGTATGTACATGTTCCTCTTCCTAGTCCTAGGAAGTGGACCCACAATATCGATGGCTACCCCCTCGAAAGGAGAGTTCATGATGGGCATTTCACCCAAGACCACCGGCGCTGTCCAGTGTTTCGGTGCCACCCTCTGGCACTCAGGGCATAACTTCACATACCGACGCACATCACCTGTCATTCCCGGCCAATAGTAATGGCAGGAAATTCGCTGCATCGTGGCGGCAATACCCATATGCCCACTGAATGAGATGGTATGTCCCATATGAAGAATCTGGGAACGGTGGGCCTTCGGGACCACCAACTGACCGTGTAGGTTATCTCCCCTCCCGGCTCTCCTGTAGAGTATCCTATTCTTCATATAGTACTGACCCCGTTTGGGTGGATCAGCACTTTTCTGCAGCTTTTTGCAGCAAGGATGTAGAGTAGCATCCTCACTCTGGGCAGTTCGCAACTCCCCTGGCAGTGGGTTAGTCACATTTGCTTCTGCCTCATCCGTTTTTGTCTGAGAGCGAGTCTGAATTGCTCCCATATAGATTAGCTCCCTGGGCATTCCCAGAAAGACATACCGGCAACCGAGGATTAGGGAAAAAAGGGATCGGTCAACACCGCGGCCTTGATGGTGCCGGTGACATATCTTGACCGAATCTCCACTCTGGCAATGGGCAATTTCATGGCTACAGCACTCTTCTGTGCAGGCTGTATCTCCATGGTTTCACCTGTGAATTGTTCTGGATGTACCAGATCCGCAGAAATCACGGCCTCCCTGTCGCATGATTGCGCACTCCGTCCTGTTCACTTCTGCACAACTCAATTTCAGAACACACTTCTCACTAAAGGTTCGCACTGGGCAGCATCGGAATGCTAAGAATGTGGCATCAGATCTAAGAATAGAACTGACACCAGTGATGGACAGGTCATGTGGTGGAGGCCTGCTCTATTCATTGGGTGGCCTACAAGAATCGCGTCGCTCGCGAAATGTTTTGGGTCCAGTGACGCTTACTTTCAGCACATGCAGATCGACCATCAAAGCATTCAGATGTGGTTTAGGTCTCTGTATGTCCCTCAGCCTGATTCAGAAGGAATGCTTCAGACTAAGTTATGGCTGAGTTTGCATATGAGTCAAGTAAAGCTTTATGTATGAGAGTGTGTGTGTGTAAGTTTCGGCACTAATGAATATATATATTCTTCTATCCGAAGGTGGCCGCCAACTTTCTCCCGGTCCCATAATGGCTACTCTGTGCCAGCACTGGTGTAGATATCTGACTCCATCTCTCTATCGTTTCCAGAAGAGTTGCTGCACAAACACTATGTCTGAAGCTGTGGAAAGAGGCTCAATTATGCCCAGACTGTTTCCTATTCTTGAGTCTAAATCCTACTAGTTTGTTGACTGCGTTCAGAGCAGGTTTGGTACAAGATAAACTATGATCTGTGTGCTATGTGTCGCCTTGGTTCCAATCCACAGCGAATCGTCAACACACGCGAATGTGAGACGGAAGGATGAAAGGTTCTACCTCTTATCTTATATGTCCGTAGCGTGAAGACAGATTGTTTAGCAGCAATGACTGGTCCAGCATTTATGCTGCTGTGATTATTCGAACACATTGTGACCATGTATTTAGCACTCCGACGAACCACAGTCCAGCTAACAGCCCAACACCAGCACTCAAGTGAACGAATAAAGGAAGGGGGTGTCAGAATGAGAGAATGAGTACAATGTGTGTCTCATCTTTCTTTCACTATATATATATATATATATATATATATATATATATATATATATATATATATATATATATATATATGTGTGTGTGTGTGTGTGTGTGTGTGTGTGTGTGTGTGTGTGTGTGTGTGTTATTGAATGAGAGGCAGTGTAAATCCTCATTAGGAACATTTCACACAGACCTCCACATTCATACCAATTATATGTAATTATATTCACTTTGGAGTGAAAATAATTAATGTATGTTTCTTTACATTATTACTTTGATGCAACATGTGGAATGTAGTTTATTAAACCATCACCCTGTTTGACCGAGTAAGTAAAGGACATAATATGCTTTCATGCATAAGCACTTCTAAACTGTCAAGGGGAAATCTCACCCCAGTGTCAGAAGAAGTAAGTAAAGGAAATGACAGAAGAGGTGAGAGGGTATAAACATGAAAGTATCCAGGCAGACTAAAACAATGGTGGCAGCACTGAGTGGTAAAATGAGTTAATATGTATGAGATGATCAATCATCCTGTTCTGTTCCATTACTATGTAGGGATCAGATATGCTGGGTACATTTCATCATTTACTCTCCATCATTCTTTTCTAGCCTTGTCAGTCCCTGTGTCTGTGTCCTCTGTGAGAACATCAGCCAACAGGCGACTATGTACAAGTGCAGTAAAAGAAAGCTTGCCCAATATAATTGCTGATGTCTAATGTCAGTATGAGGAGAGACACTGTAGCTCTTGACTTGTAGGTACTTCCTGAATCTGCTCCCTTCTGTAACTCATGTCTGTAAACCCTTTTAATTCTTGTCCACTGGAGAATCATCATCCTTTGGCTAGATATAAATGTGTTCACCATGTTTATCCACCTCAGGTGAGGATGACGGTGTTCGCAGATTGTCATGATCCAGAGTTGCAGATCATTGTCCAATAATGTACCATGGGACTGCAAATCATGAGCTGTTCAGTAAGAATTAGGTGCACAGGAGATCTGTTGTCAGGAGTTGATCTGATCAAAAGAGTCTCCATTGAACTGTGCCCAAAACTGATCTTTGCTTCAAGGAAAAGTGACATAATCTGAATTGCAGAGACTTTTCTAAGATCACTAGGATCAATTTTACACTTCACAGAAACTTGCAAATTTTTAATATCATGGCTGAAGTCTGATAGACAATTTTATAAGGAAGGACTGTTTACAATCAGTTATTCATTCATATAATTCAACAACTTCCAGAGAGGAGAGTATTTTATGAATCTCTCCAGATCTTATTTTGTGTAGACTGGTTAACTCAAAGTTTTTCACTTATAAATTAACTGAAAGTTCACAAACAGAACATTTGTGTAGTGCAGAGACTTTGTTAGGAAATCAGAAGGGTGGTCCAGTGATGAAATGCCAGAACTGCCGTGAGATCTTTCAGGAGTTCTAATCTCCATTGTGTCTTAGAACATTATTCTGGAGACAAATGTGTTTTGTTCATATGTCATAATGCATCACTGGTTTACTTCCACAGGTTTTTGATTAATAAACAAAATTAACTGTTCCTGCATTCTTCTGTCAGTCCATTGTGGTGTGACAAAACTTTTCATTATTATCTATGTGTTTAGTTAATGTAACTACATCAAATAAAGGTAGTATCTGGAACTACAGGTGACTGGGTAAACACTAATAGACAGCTACATTCTGTCCTATTGTAATCTCCCAGGTTCCAGGTTACTCAGAAAAGGGAACTTTACATTTTATTAATTCCTGTGACCATTTCACCTAAAAGGGAAAATGATCATAGGTGGGGGACTCTTGAGCTAAATAAGTTTCTCTTTTCGGGAAGGAAGATTTTGGAGGGAGGAAATTAACAATCCTGGGAGACCCCTAGATTTCCAGAGCTATTATGGGTCACTTTGGCTTCCAAGAACCCATCCCTCCAAATGAAATCAGTCCCATCTTCATAGCGTTACTTCATTGTGGGGTAAGTCAGAGTGGGTACTGCTTCCAACTTCCCAACACCGCGGCCTTGATGGTGCCGGTGACATATCTTGACCGAATCTCCACTCTGGCAATGGGCAATTTCATGGCTACAGCACTCTTCTGTGCAGGCTGTATCTCCATGGTTTCACCTGTGAATTGTTCTCGATGTACCAGATCCGCAGAAATCACGGCCTCCCGGCCAGTCCTGTGTCATATATACACTCCACTTGACGAACGTTAACCTCTACCAATTCCACTACATGTGGTTTTTCCTGGTCTGGAATCTCTCCTTCGGCTTCGACCTGTTCGGTGGGCTCCACCTTAGGTTTTCCGGGGCACACGACGAATTGAGTGTCTCCTGACTTTCCCCTGCAGTCAATAGCATTGTGTGTATTCGACCTGCAGTGTTTGCACCATTTCCCTGTCCTAGATTTTCTTGTGCCGGACTTGAGTGAGCTCTCCTGGTTGTGAACATCCTTGTCGACCTTGGCATTGTCAGTGTCCACCTGCTTTGAAGTCACTTGACATGCCGCGAAGTGAGGGTTCTTAGCCTTCGATTTACATTCCCTCGTATTGTGAGAGGGTGACTTTCAAATCGAACACCACTTCTCCGACCATGGTCGTTTTTATGTAGAGCTCGAAGTTTTCTTACTTTCCCCCTTCGTCTTCTCCGAACTCTCCTCTGAAGTTTTGACATATGGTTCCACCTTCTTAGTTCCTGTGCTCTTGGCCTTCTTCAGGTTATGTTTTTCCTGACTTTTGGTGTTGGTAGAAAGGTTTTCTGCTGCCTCCCCATGGACCTCGACGAACCGTTCCACCAATTTCGTCACCATGTCGATTCGTTCCTCCCCTTGTTCTCCCAAGAATGTCCTGAGAGGTTTCGACATTTGCTTCCGCATCTGGTCGACTACCGTGAGCTCTTCAGACTCATAGTCATGCGCGAACTCAGCCAAATCCATCCACTTATGGAGATATGCTTTCAGACGCAGACTATAGGCGGCGAACAACTCCCCCGGTTCTCGTTTCGCTCCTCGAAATGTTTTCCGGTAGGTATGTGACGTAACTTCGAATCGTTTCAGCAAAGCCGTCTTCAACTCGTCATAATTGTTCTCATGTCTTGGTGGCAGGCGAGAATAAACCTCGTAACCGGTCCCGCGTAATCCCTGGGATAGCTTGAGATTCCATTTGTCACGCTCCAGACCCATAGCAACTGACATAGCCTCGAAGCGTTGAAGGTAATGGTCAATCTTCTCTTTGTCCTCCTCGTAGATCGCTAGAGGGAACTTCATAGCATGGTAGCTATGTCCACCTACTGGTGTTGAGTCAGGGAGAGAGGAACCTCCCACTGCTCTCTCAGTTTCCCCACTAAATTGCCTCTTGAGCTCGTGTTCCCGCATCCGGTACTCGTGCTCCCTTTTCTGAGCTTCTTGTTCAGCTTCTAATTTCTTAGCAGCCTGTTGAGCTTCAAGTTTCTTCGCAGCCTGCTCTGCTTCCAATTTCCTAGCCTCTTGTTCCAACTCCATCCTTCTCAATTCCAACTCGGCCTTTCGATCTTCCCTTTCTGCTTGACGATACTCCCTCTCCACCTCCTGTACGCAATCTGTTAGTGCAGAACACGACAATCCCATTTCTTCCCCCTTTGCCCTAAGTTCTGCCGTGATCAGTTTAGGATTGGCCATTTTTCAGAGAGGTAACTCAGCAGATAGAGTATAGATTATCTCTAAACAACTATATAGATAATGACCAAATACAATTAATCTATATATATATTGTAACACACCACACAACACAACACAATCACTCAGTGACAAGAGTAGAATCAGGACCACAGACCTATGCAGACGTGTGAAGTGTGAACAGGTAAGATAAGTCCTAACACCTATCCACATTCACTCTAGCTGGATTCTCACTAATAGGATATCTCCATCCTCTAACTAAAGATCCCGTGTTAAAAGATCCCGTTGTCTAAAGATCCCGCTGTCCAAAGATCACGTTAACGAGCCCCCAATAAATGTCGTGTGTGTAAAGAATGAATGTCGTAGTAGTTATTTGTTCTTCTTTACCACTTTAGTGTCGTCCCTGGAGTGTGGGGAATCAACACCCACATTTGTTTTAATTCAATATCTCTATTCTGGAGATATCCAGCAGACTCCGTCCACACACTCCTTCAATCTGAAGACACCTTCTTCTCACTCTTACTCACCCCTGGATCATGCCCCCTCTCATTCCTCCCCAACATAACATACTTGACAACTCTAGCCTCAACAAATAAAAATAAGAAATTTATTAAAGCACAGAGTATATGTATGAGAAGTGTGTGTGTGTGTGTGTATATAAGGTGTAGAATGTGTGACGTGTACTCTAAAGTGTCCATAGACTCAGATCAGTGCTCAGGAGTATAGTCATTCTCATCCCTGTGCTGAAAACACACCAGCACCATGTATCCCATACAAGTAGCCTCACCCAGGTGATGCTCCTCCGGTCACGTGAAGACTTCCTCCGTTGTTTCTTGAACCACTAGGATGCTTGGACACCCATGACCAACACTGTCTAATGAGAGTCTACAATCTGATTTACACGATACATGTCTTCTGTTATTTAACTGATTGTTAATAAGAAAATTATAACCCTATTGTAACTGTTACTGGGGAAATCTTAATGGAACTAGTGTCACTGGTTCTAAAGATTCCCCATATTAACACCACACTCTGAATGTTCTTGGTATCAGTATAAATTTGTAGGAATGTTCCTGGTATCAGTAGTGTATTTATACAATGTTCTGACTGTTCCGTGATACATGTATCACTTGGTTAAACCTCAATCTCATCAGCATGACCTGCTCAGCAGAAGCCAGGTTCCCGCAAACCAACTTGGGTATAAGCCCCATGTAGCGGCCTCTCAGCAAACCCTGTCTTCAAATTCTGAGCCATCATCTTCTAAAATGTGTTATCTTCACTGTTGAAAATCATAGCACACATACGTGGACCTGTAAATGGAACCTGTAGAATAGAGAATACTATGGTGAGGGCAACTCAGTCCTGGCCGGAATTAGGTAAGTATAGGCCAATAGCAGCACTCAGATCTATAACAGAGATCCGATCTCTGTCATACGGCCAAATAACTCAATCATATGATCTGAGACATGGCAACACCAGGAAAGAATAAAGGAACGGGTAGAAACCCAGCAGATGCCCTACTGGAAGATCCTACCGTTTCACATCCCTCTCCTCCCTCTCAACCATCCTAAATCTCTCTAATTACTATTCCACTACATTGTTCTCAACTCCCTGAGTAAAATGATATATCACACAAGCTAGTTGAAGCCACACCATAGGATACTAATGCCGACGCTCCCATGAGACTTTCTAGCACCGCACTTATAGAACATTCTATCACTAATCATAATACATTATATCACTGCACCTATAATACATTATATCACCACACAGTACTGTACTCTATTCCTAATCATACTCTTAAGTTAGATATTATTAATAGCCTACCACATGCCTATTTCGGTTGCTACTCGAGAAACTAATGCAATCAGACTGGATCTATGTCCGCGGATGACTATCACCACTTAGACATTCTAGTCTCTCTCATGTAACACAACTCAGTGTCACAGTCCTGCACTCAGGCAAACCTCATCTGTACCTCACAAATAATAATAATATGCACAGATGTTTTCTCTACAATATTTATTCAGGCAAACCTGACAATTCTCTAAGGCGTTCTTTGCCTGTACATAAATAGAGAATACTTATTAATCACATTACACAATGTATGAATTCACAACACACTCTCGCTAAACATTGCATGCGTTCATAAACAATAACTTAGAACAACGTCCAGTCAGAAAGCCGTCTGTCCCCCGTCTGTCTTAACTCAGCACGCAGCTTGCCTACGCGGTCAATCTCCCTCGTGGGGTGCGTGCTAATTCATTTGCACGCAGCACTATCGTCTCTGCCTTCTAGAGTTCTGTTCTACGTCACGTCTACGTCTGCCGCCCCCTATTCCTGGGTCGGTCCCTCTATTGTCCTAACTATAACACGTTAGTGTTCCCACCCGAGTCTAGTCATATCTTTTATTACGTCCTGGCTTGGGTGCTGTCTCTATTCAGTCTATACCTTTATAGACGTCCTGTCTCTATGTCCTATAAGTCCTCACCCCTCTACTGTCACTAGTCTGTCTCAGTACAGTGTAGGACCTTGACACTCAGAATAATGCACCGATCCCAACACTTCAGAATGTTTTTCCCAACTTCCTCCACTTGTTTACCGCAACTGGGATTTATATGGGTGCTTGAGTGACGTCACCAAATAGTCCAGACGCCAATCAGTCCAGAATCTGGCTTTGTCCTCCTGTTTCTAGACTAACCGGAGTCAATCCGCTGTCAAGTTCACTTTCATCTGGGGAATTCTTTGTCTCATACAACAAACATCCTGGCTGTTTGTGAGCCAGAGACCTTCTCCCCCCCCCCCCCCCCCCCACATCACAGAATCCTTCCGACCTCCGGAAGACATTCTGTCCATCACTTTCAACGGCCGACTCCCGCCTTGCAGACAGATGACGCCAGTGCAAGTCTCTCGAACAACAACCTGCAACAAAATGTCGACCGTGTGTAGACATCGCGACGCGACTCACCTTGATCTCATACACAAATGCCGACCAGGTGCAGACAGTTTTAACGACGTATATTACTCAGTCTGTTCAACATCAAAGAGTCGGTTGTGTTTGCAGAACAATGTCGGGGCTTGGTTGTCATCGATCGCAACTAACAAGTTTATTTTTCTCGCGACAATGCAAATGAACAAATTAAGAAGAAACTAGAAGCAACAGAGATGTGGTTCCTGAGACGACGAATGTTGCGAATTCCTTGGATTGCCAGAGTAACTAACGACGACTGCCTGAAACAGGCTAATGAAACTAGAACATTATATACAACAATAAGGAAGAGACAAACAGCTTTCTTCGGTCATGTGATGAGAAGAGAGGCATTGGGGAACATCGTAACAACTGGAAAGATCGAGGGGAAGAGAGGCAGAGGCAGACCAAGAGAAATGATGCTGGATGGATTGAGACGGTGGCATGGAGGAATATCAACAACAGAGTTGATCCAGAAAATCAAAGACCGAGATCTGTGGAGAGCCATGAACGCCTACGCCAGCCGGCACGGCACTTGATGATGATGATGAGTTTGCCATTGCTTTCTGAGCGGCCGGCTCACATGCCCCGTAAGTTACCGATGCGATGTGAACCACTCCTGATTCTCACCGTCATCACGGTACCGACGAGAGTAGGCCTATACGAGATTACGGAGAAAAGTCGCTAACCTCTAAGCCACGAAGCCGGCACATCAACACTACATAGTAGAAGATGAAAGATCATACAATACCTAGATATATCTCCTGCCACGACCGCTGTACTACGTTAGTCATTCTAGAACTATTACTAAACAAAACTTAAGAATCATGCACACTCCATATTTAAAGATGAAACACTAAACGAGACCAAAGATACATCTAGACTAGTTATAAGAATATATAGTCCAAAACCCTAAGATATACCTGCATTCCATGTTTGAAGATGGACGACCAGATAAGATCAAAGATACATTTAGACTCCAGGATAGAAGATGGACGACCAGACAAGATCAAAGATACATATAGACTCCAGGATAGAAGATGGACGACCAGACAAGATCAAAGATACATATAGACTCCAGAATAGAAGATGGACGACCAGACAAGATGAAAGATACATATAGACTCCAGGATAGAAGAAGAAAGACAAAGCAAGAACATGGAACAACCTGTGAGAATCAAGTCCAATAAGCACAAGTTATGTGCCAATATTCAATGAAGTTCTGGATATAGAGCTAGAAGAAGTTCAACCCTCAGATGGCTAGATTCTGTCAAGAGTATACTACTGAAACACAAACTGCACATTGTAGAGGCAACTTATTTAGCTGAAGACTGACGAGAAATTCCCAGCTGCATTCTTTCAGACATTCTGTTTGAAAACATCTACGAGTATTTCAGTCATCATTATCACGATGTGTAGAGCGTACTCATCTGACAGACTAGTGCTCTTTTCATCACTTCCCCTGTCTCCTGAACTTCCATGACCAGGCTGTCTTTGATGCCCCGTGTCCACCGTCGTGTGGGTCGACCCCTGCCTTCCCCACTCTCAAGAACTATGCCGTCCATTATTGTTCTCTACAGTTTAACCATACACATGTCCAGCTGTCATTCTACCAGTTTAACCATACACATGTCCAGCTGTCATTCTACCAGTTTAACCATACACATGTCTAGTTGTCATTCTACAGTTTAACCATACACATGTCTAGTTGTCATTCTACAGTTTAACCATACACATGTCTAGCTGTCATTCTACCAGTTTAACCATACACATGTCTAGCTGTCATTCTACAGTTTAACCATACACATGTCTAGCTGTCATTCTACCAGTTTAACCATACACATGTCTAGCTCTCATTCTACCAGTTTAACCATACACATGGCCAGCTGTCATTCTACCAGTTTAACCATACACATGTCTAGCTGTCATTCTACAGTTTAACCATACACATGTCTAGCTGTCATTCTACAGTTTAACCATACACATGTCTAGCTGTCATTCTACCAGTTTAACCATACACATGTCTAGCTGTCATTCTACAGTTTAACCATACACATGTCTAGCTGTCATTCTACAGTTTAACCATACACATGTCTAGCTGTCATTCTACTAGTTTAACCATACACATGTCCAGCTGTCATTCTACCAGTTTAAACATACACATGTCTAGCTGTCATTCTACAGTTTAACCATACACACGTCTAGCTGTCATTCTACAGTTTAACAAAACACATGTCTAGCTGTCATTCTACAGTTTAACCATACACATGTCTAGTTGTCATTCTACCAGTTTAACCATACACGTCTAGTTGTCATTCAACAAGTTTAACCATACACATGTCTAGCTGTCATTCTACCAGTTCCATTATTGTTCTCTTTAACAATACACATGTCTAGCTGTCATTCTACCAGTTCCATTATTGTTCTCTTTAACAATACACATGTCTAGCTGTCATTCTACCAGTTTAACCATACACATGTCTAGCTGTCATTCTACCAGTTCCATTATTGTTCTCTTTAACAATACACATGTCTAGCTGTCATTCTACCAGTTCCATTATTGTTCTCTTTAACAATACACATGTCTAGCTGTCATTCTACCAGTTTAACCATACACATGTCTAGCTGTCATTCTACAGTTTAACCATACACATGTCTAGCTGTCATTCTACAGTTTAACCATACACATGTCTAGCTGTCATTCTACCAGTTTAACCATACACATGTCTAGCTGTCATTCTACAGTTTAACCATACACATGTCTAGCTGTCATTCTACAGTTTAACCATACACATGTCTAGCTGTCATTCTACCAGTTTAACCATACACATGTCCAGCTGTCATTCTACCAGTTTAAACATACACATGTCTAGCTGTCATTCTACAGTTTAACCATACACACGTCTAGCTGTCATTCTACAGTTTAACAATACACATGTCTAGCTGTCATTCTACAGTTTAACCATACACATGTCTAGTTGTCATTCTACCAGTTTAACCATACACGTCTAGTTGTCATTCTACAAGTTTAACCATACACATGTCTAGCTGTCATTCTACCAGTTCCATTATTGTTCTCTTTAACAATACACATGTCTAGCTGTCATTCTACCAGTTCCATTATTGTTCTCTTTAACAATACACATGTCTAGCTGTCATTCTACCAGTTTAACCATACACATGTCTAGCTGTCATTCTACCAGTTCCATTATTGTTCTCTTTAACAATACACATGTCTAGCTGTCATTCTACCAGTTCCATTAATGTTCTCTTTAACAATACACATGTCTAGCTGTCATTCTACCAGTTTAACCATACACATGTCTAGCTGTCATTCTACCAGTTCCATTATTGTTATCTTTAACCATACACATGTTTAGCTGTCATTCTTCTAGTTCCATTATTGTTATCTTTAACCATACACATGTTTAGCTGTCATTCTTCTAGTTCCATTATTGTTCTCTTTAACCATACACATTTTTAGCCGTCATTCTAACAGTTCCATGGTTACATTCATCTGTATCTCATATGTTTAGTGTATTAAATATGTGGTATTTCAAACTGTTCTATTCTGCTTTTTTTGTGTGCGCTGAGTCCCACGTCTCCTGCTCCTCCAATTATGCTAGGATGATAAAACATTTTACATCCTGTGTCACTCAACATTATCTCCGTCTTAACAGAGAGCAACCACAAGTGACATCAGGGGAGACGCAGTGTGTAATGAATTTTGTTTGTCCTTCCTTGGGAAGTTTAAGTTCAGTAGTTTACCATTGCTTTCTGAATGACCAGCACTCATACCATTGTATGAAAACCAGCACCAGGCGATCCGCTTCCAAATTCGTACTGAGTACTTGTATTAAAATAGAGCATCTTCAGTTGTAATAGAAAACCACTTCAAGAGTTGCACGGTATACTAAGTGTTACATTATCATACTTAACTTATAATGTCACAATAACAACACAGTAATCGTTACATGTTACATTAATATACAGAACAATAACTATTCATATTTTTATTTACCAACTGTTCATAAAATGTAAATCTACACTGAAGGCATAAGATAACTGTAACATGAATGAGCAAAGGAAAGAATGAAGAAATATTCAAATGTTAAGATTTTGCTTTCTCTGTTCTTTCATACATACATGACTTAGTATCTTAATCTTCATCAACAACAATAGGATAAGCATTGTATACACATAGGGATATGCACAACAAATTAACAATTGACTAAATAAAATTAATTATTATTAGTTTTCTGGTAGCACCGAATGTTGGGCAGGGCTCATCAAACCCAACACTCCACTTTATGCCAATAGTTTGGGTGGAGGAGAGCAATTGGGAGGGTACAAGAATTATCCTAGTGCGAGCTAATGCAACCTAAACACTTAAAATATCATGGCAGTGCAGACCAGGCCCTAGTTAAAACATTGTTTTGCTGACACACCAGCTTATCGTGTTCCAGGTGTATTGGTGTTACCTTTCCTCTGGAGTAAACTAGTCAGGCCGTGTCCTACTGCCATCATATCCCTGAGACAGGACAAGGGCTAGCATAAGACAGGAAAGTATGCCCAGGGACAGACAGGACGACATGGGTTAACCCCATGGACAGCTATCAGCAACGGACTGACTAACCCCTAGGTGAAGGACAGGACAAGACGCATTGCCCACCACAGACTACTTGAGATATACGCGGTCATACACCACGTGATAGGAGACTCAAAGCGTAAGCTTGGGCAGACGGGACCGAGGACTGAATGTGGACGATTGTGTCTGGACGTTTGTTGAGCGAGTCAACAGCTAACAGAAATGATTGCTAGTTCGAGCTGCTAGTATCTGATATAGTTTGTGTGTGTGCTAGCGGCGAGAGCGATTATATATTTACATTGCTAAATGCCATGATGTTGGTGAAACTATATTCCATTGAATTGTATTTTTGCAATTAAACACATGAAGATGTTCACCGACTTTGACTGATGATTATTAGCATGTAAACCACTTGCCAGGGCACAGAGAAGTTAATGAACTAGGACCCTAACAGGCTGAGAGAGTGAGATCATACTGCATGGGCAACACACTGTCTCTGCAATTCAGCCCAGGCTTTGTGTTATAGACAGGCATAACTCCGGATGATACCAGACGATCCCCCATAGTTGCAAGCGAGCACGATGATGGTCTCCATGGTTGTCAGGAACTTGACAGTGCCTGCTGATAGATGCTAGCGACTGGGCAGTAACTTGCTAGTCACCAGCGAACGGAATAATTACCTTTTCTTCACTGGCGCATTCCTGGTCTTGAAAGGGGGTGCGTTAATGCCCACTAGTGGCTATTCACAGAGAGTGCCTGACTGCTCACAAGGTCGACAGAGTCATATGTCCTCTGCATTTGACTGAAGGCTGATGCGTCTGTGATATATATTTGTTGCTGATATGTTGACTCGTCTTTATCAAGTAGAATCATATTCATGTTATGATTTCTTTCTCTTGATTCTCCACTTCGAGGGACTTGATGTTGAGCTACACATTCAGAACCACCATTATAGTTGATGACCTTGAACTGTTACTAGTGGCTTCTGAACACATGCAAACGATAAACAAGACTCTTAACAATCAACTCCAGATCTGTTTTCAATGGGTATAATCACTACTACAAAATACACATCATTTATTCCACAAAAGATTAACGAATATACACAACAATGCTTAAACATTGACTATTCTAAAAAAGGGGCATAGTATTAGCCATGTCCTATGGACCAGAACCAGGTCTGACACTGATCGTAGTTCAAGTCCAACTGCCTGAAGGTGACGTCCTCTCACAAAACATCCGGAGCGCTTTTCACGCTTTTGTGATGAACGCCTTGGTGTGTCATCCACGCACCCCTCATGTAGACCGCGCTTGTTACAAACTCAAGCATGTTACAGGCCTGTATAAAATGGACCATGGCACATGGTCCCCGTCATTTAGTTAGTATGCCTTTTTAAGCACAATATAACAAACTATTGTCCGTCATGACGGCAAGGTGCCAGTAGAAGGTAATACGTTTGAGAGACAATGTAATAGAACAAAGATGCTTAATATTTTAGAATATTGTTTATTTATCTTCAGGTGCAGCCAGTCTGTACTGAGATGGTCTTTCAATAGCCAGAGATTGTATGTACAGGGGTTGGTGGTGTCGTGCATTTCTTGTGGATGATTGTACCACAGTTGAGCTGCAGTGTACGCTAAGCTTATTTTGTATAGTCTACCCTGTGAGAAACACTGAGTCGCTAAATTTGCATTAAATATAAATAGACATTAAGTGGTAAACATATAAATAATATGTTGCAAATGAAATGTAAACCTACATTACAAGGTAAAGACACAGGTAACATGTGCAAATTGTTCATAAAATGTAAAATTTACATTAAAAGTTAAACATACACATAATGTGTTGTCAGTGTTCATGAAATGTAAGCGACTTTTTATGAAATGTAAATCTACATTACAAGTTAAACATACAGGCAATATTGGAGACAAAGCGTTGTTCCAAGTATTTACAAAGCAGATGTGCTAAACCAGCGATTCCCAAATCTTTGTGAGAGCCTGGTCACAGTGAGCAATCACATTCTCTCTGTGAATTCCAGACAGTTACATTCTCTCTGTGAGTTCCAGACAACTACATTCTCCCTGTGAATTCCAGACAACCACATTATGTCTGTGAGTTCCAGAAAACCACATACTCCTTGTGAGTTAAATGCTCTCTGCAAATCCACAGTGGAACAACTGGTAAAACCACAGCCATCTTTCCAAAATTAGCCTCATATTTGTGAGCTAGCAGTCTTTGAGAAAACCGGTTTAAAAATGTTATTTTTAATGTTACTTCTATTGCACTCAAGATTTTTTCAGTAGATCTCACTGGCATTGCCACATGATTGTCTTTCTGGGCATGTCAAGTAATTTTGTCTCGCTACAGTCTGTTTTCATTTAAACTGTTGTGTCACTGTCGTTAACTCTTTGCGTGTCGTCTTTCCCAATAGTTACTCTCTCTGGACCGTGACCATCATCATGATGTAGGACACGGATTACAGAGTGTACCAATCTGACAGAGTGTGGCTCTTTGTCTCAATTCTCCTGTCTTGTGTACCCATCTGACAGAGTGTGGCTCTCTGTCTCAGTTCTCCTGTCTTGTGTACCCGCCTGACAGAGTGTGGCTCTTTGTCTCAATTCTCCTGTCTTGTGTACCCATCTGACAGAGTGTGGCTCTGTGTCTCAATTCTCCTGTCCTGTGTACCAATCTGACAGAGTGTGGCTCTTTGTCTCAATTCTCCTGTCCTGTGTACCAATCTGACAGAGTGTGGCTCTTTGTCTCAATTCTCCTGTCTTGTGTACCCATCTGACAGAGTGTGGCTCTTTGTCTCAATTCTCCTGTCTTGTGTACCCATCTGACAGAGTGTGGCTCTTTGTCTCAATTCTCCTGTCCTGTGTACCCATCTGACAGAGTGTGGCTCTTTGTCTCAATTCTCCTGTCCTGTGTACCCATCTGACAGAGTGTGGCTCTTTGTCTCAATTCTCCTGTCCTGTGTACCCATCTGACAGAGTGTGGCTCTTTGTCTCAATTCTCCTGTCCTGTGTACCCATCTGACAGAGTGTGGCTCTTTGTCTAAATTCTCCTGTCTTGTGTACCCATTTGACAGAGTGTGGCTCTTTGTTTCAATTCTCCTGTCTTGTGTACCCATCTGACAGAGTGTGGCTCTGTGTCTCAATTCTCATGTCTTGTGTACCCATCTGACAGAGTGTGACCCTTTCTCTCAATACTCCTGTCTTGTGTACCCGTCTGACTGAGTGTGGCTCTTTGTCTCAATTCTCCTGTCTTGTGTACCCATCTGACAGAGTGTGGCTCTTTGTCTCAATTCTCCTGTCTTGTGTACCCATCTGACAGAGTGTGGCTCTTTGTCTCAATTCTCCTGTCTTGTGTACCCATCTGACAGAGTTTGGCTCTTTGTCTCAATTCTCCTGTCCTGTGTACCAATCTGACAGAGTGTGGCTCTTTGTCTCAATTCTCCTGTCTTGTGTACCAATCTGACAGAGTGTGGCTCTTTATCTCAATTCTCCTGTCTTGTGTACCCATCTGACAGAGTGTGGCTCTTTGTCTCAATTCTCCTGTCCTGTGTACCCATCTGACAGAGTGTGGCTCTTTGTCTCAATTCTCCTGTCCTGTGTACCCATCTGACAGAGTGTGGCTCTTTGTCTCAATTCTCCTGTCTTGTGTACCCATTTGACAGAGTGTGGCTCTTTGTTTCAATTCTCCTGTCTTGTGTACCCATCTGACAGAGTGTGGCTCTGTGTCTCAAATCTCATGTCTTGTGTACCCATCTGACAGAGTGTGTTCTCTTTGTCTCAATTCTCCTGTCCTGTGTACCAATCTGACAGAGTGTGGCTCTTTGTCTCAATTCTCCTGTCTTGTGTACCAATCTGACAGAGTGTGGCTCTTTATCTCAATTCTCCTGTCTTGTGTACCCATCTGACAGAGTGTGGCTCTTTGTCTCAATTCTCCTGTCCTGTGTACCCATCTGACAGAGTGTGGCTCTTTGTCTCAATTCTCCTGTCCTGTGTACCCATCTGACAGAGTGTGGCTCTTTGTCTCAATTCTCCTGTCTTGTGTACCCATTTGACAGAGTGTGGCTCTTTGTTTCAATTCTCCTGTCTTGTGTACCCATCTGACAGAGTGTGGCTCTGTGTCTCAAATCTCATGTCTTGTGTACCCATCTGACAGAGTGTGTTCTCTTTGTCTCAATTCTCCTGTCCTGTGTACCAATCTGACAGAGTGTGGCTCTTTGTCTCAATTATCCTGTCTTGTGTACCCATTTGACAGAGTGTGGCTCTTTGTTTCAATTCTCCTGTCTTGTGTACCCATCTGACAGAGTGTGGCTCTGTGTCTCAAATCTCATGTCTTGTGTACCCATCTGACAGAGTGTGTTCTCTTTGTCTCAATTCTCCTGTCCTGTGTACCAATCTGACAGAGTGTGGCTCTTTGTCTCAATTCTCCTGTCTTGTGTACCCATCTGACAGAGTGTGGCTCTTTGTCTCAATTATCCTGTCCTGTGTACCCGTCTGATAGAGTGTGGCCCTTTGTCTCAATTCTCCTGTCTTGTGTACCCATCTGAGAGAGTGTGGCTCTTTGTCTCAATTTTCCTGTCTTGTGTACCCATCTGAGAGAATGTGGCTCTTTGTTTCAATTCTCCTGTCTTGTGTACCCATCTGACAGAGTGTGGCTCTTTGTCTCAATTCTCCTGTCTTGTGTACCCATCTGACAGAGTGTGGCTCTTTGTCTCAATTCTCCTGTCTTGTGTACCCGTCTGACAGAGTGTGGCCCTTTGTCTCAATTCTCCTGTCTTGTGTACCCATCTGACAGAGTGTGGCTCTTTGTCTCAATTCTCCTGTCTTGTGTACCCGTCTGACAGAGTGTGGCTCTTTGTCTCAATTCTCCTGTCTTATGTACCCGTCTGACAGAGTGTGGCTCTTTGTCTCAATTCTCCTGTCGTGTGTACCCATCTGACAGAGTGTGGCTCTTTGTCTCAATTCTCCTGTCCTGTGTACCCATCTGACAGAGTGTGTCTCTTTGTCTCAATTCTCCTGTCTTGTGTACCCATCTGGCAGAGTGTGGCTCTTTGCCTCAATTCTCCTGTCCTGTGTACCCATCTGACAGAGTGTGGCTCTTTGTCTCAATTCTCCTGTCCTGTGTACCCATCTGACAGAGTGTGGCTCTTTGTCTCAATTCTCCTGTCTTGTGTACCCATCTGACAGAGTGTGGCTCTTTGTCTCAATTCTCCTGTCTTGTGTACCCATCTGACAGAGTGTGGCTCTTTGTCTCAATTCTCCTGTCTTGTGTACCCATCTGACAGAGTGTGGCTCTTTGTCTCAATTCTCCTGTCCTGTGTACCAATCTGACAGAGTGTGGCTCTTTGTCTCAATTCTCCTGTCTTGTGTACCAATCTGACAGAGTGTGGCTCTTTGTCTCAATTCTCCTGTCTTGTGTACCCATCTGACAGAGTGTGGCTCTTTGTTTCAATTCTCCTGTCTTGTGTACCCATCTGACAGAGTGTGGCTGTTTGTCTCAATTCTCCTGTCCTGTGTACCAATCTGACAGAGTGTGGCTCTTTGTCTCAATTCTCCTGTCTTGTGTACCCATCTGACAGAGTGTGGCTCTTTGTCTCAATTCTCCTGTCTTGTGTACCCATCTGACAGAGTGTGGCTCTTTGTCTCAATTATCCTGTCCTGTGTACCAATCTGACAGAGTGTGGCTCTTTGTCTCAATTCTCCTGTCTTGTGTACCCATCTGACAGAATGTGGCTCTTTGTCTCAATTCTCCTGTCCTGTGTACCCATCTGACAGAGTGTGGCCCTTTGTCTCAATTCTCCTGTATTGTGAATGTTCATGCCCAGCTTGTCTTCCATGTCCCGAGTTCACCACCATGTGGATGGAAACCAGCTTCTTCCTTCAGTTAGCAAGCAGTCTTTTTCTGTTCTTCTAAACTGTTGTGAGTTTCTTTTGAACAAAGTATTTCACTTTTCATGTCATAATACTGTTTATGAGGATCTTCTCTGTTCATACATTATTAAACAATTTACTTAAAAACAAAATTTAATGGAATTATCTGTACAATACAATTTATAGTTACAAGACAAAGTATACATTCTGAAAACATTACTATAAAATTAAAAACAAAAAAATAAACATTACAAAGGTCATTTAGTTTCAAATCTACATCTTAATTCACCCACACACAAGAATGCACTGGCCACCCAACCCAACCCCCTTCTCCCAGTGATCCAGAGTTCGATCCAGGGTCCAGTCAAGGATATGCACTACTGACGAGCTCAAACAAGAGAGATACTCAAGTCTAGTGTTTCCAATGATATGGACAAGGCCCAAGGTTTAATACTGGAATAAGATCAGAATTGCCAGTAGTGGGCTGTTCTCAATCTTCAAACCTCAAATCCCGAAACAACCAAATAAATCAATTAGCTATGACTTTGCAAAGCGCACCAGCTGAAACATGAGTTAGACAGTGTTTAAGTTATACTGATGAATGTTCACAACTGATGCTCACTGGTGCATGAGTCAGTGAAAGCCAGCAATGAAAGACCAGAAAATTACACCCTGATGTTTGTCAAGTTCATGTCATGTTTGCAGTGTCCGGAAATTATACCCTGCAGTTTGTCAAGTTCATGTCATGTTTGCAGTGTCCGGAAATTATATCCTGATGTTGATTGATTGATTGATTGATTTAGGAACCGACATCACAGCATTCGGGGCATTCCCATAAGTGCTCCGTCCCCATCCTCAGCAGCCAGCGAAGAGTTCCAACACTAATAGTACCAGTAGCAATCTGATTATATGTCCGTCTCCCCTTTCCTCTGAGCGTTGATCGTCGGCCAGATCCCCTCGTCACCCCTCGCTGTCGCATTCTTGCCAGACCATGGTGATCCATTTGCTCCTCCGAGGTGTACACATGCTCCCACAAGGTCGCAACCACATCTGCTTTGTCATGCATCAAGTTTTGCCGAGCCAGCCAATCTGTTCGCCTGTTCATTCCCCAACACACCAGCATGCCCAGACGATGATCCAGAAGATCCAGACGATGCTTGTCACCCGTGACTTTCGAAGCGAAGCAAGCCACTCTGCACGAAGCTTGCCTGTCTTCACCCTACTCAGCATGCTTTCTGAGTCAGTTACAATCACGATGTGTGTGTGTGTATCGTATTCTCCATCCTGCGGAAAGCTGCACTGACCGCCTCCACCCCCATTCTTAAGCTAGATGTTGTGGTATCATATGCCAGGCTCTCCTGCACCAAACGTCAACCATTGGCTTTGCTAAGAACCCCCCGGCACTTCTCCTACCTCTCAACACCGACCCATCTGTGTAGATGTCAGCAACCTACTTGCGACAGGTAATTTAGGACTCCCTACTTTTGCACGACACGAATCAATAACTCGTGTGGTTTGCAAAAGGATACATTTTTATTTAGAGCTAATTACAAACAAGCTCTGCGAGCGGAATACTTCATTGATAATTAACAACATGGTATGTTTCACAAATGCATTGAAGAGGTGAAAATAATGATACTTTTAACTAATTGGAATCTAAAGCCTAGCTAACACCATTGTCGATAAACTATATAAGGTTCCTAGCGAACACGTCTGCTCTCTATCCGTCCTTGTCCCAGTCTGAGGCACGCTTCTAGTTACGCGTTGAACCATGGACATTCAGTCCTCCGTGCGCTGGCGAGTTTGCGTGCGTAGAGTCCCAGCACGCTTGGTCAGTTAACTAAAGTAACTGGGATTCTCCAGTTACTCGTCGAGAGGCGAGTTTCCTATACTCTTGGGAAACCCTCGCTCATAAGCACTCAATGACCTCTTAGTTGACACGAGTGTGTCCTGTTGTCAAGCTAAATATTGTGCCTGTGTCTCTCCTATCTGGTGTTCTCTGTATAGCTCCGTCTTAACTCTCTAAGCTCCTATGTAGTTCTTTGACACGCTCCTCTCCTCTGTGTGTAGTGTTACAACCGTTTAACTCCTGTATGTAACACGTATTGGTCACTGAAAAAGTGGCTGTCCAATTTTGTCAAAGATCTCATAAGTTTAAGTATCTCTTCTGGGGATAGAACAAATTCTCTTTTCTACCTTTTCAAACTGCTATATCGATTCACTCGGGTAATTGAGTAGTGCATCACATCATTATCGTTGGATATAGACCTCTATTATATTCTTGGGAATTGTATTGATCCGGAACCGTTGTCTTACGACTTATATCCTGGCTTCCGTCGTTTGACCCTATGTCCTTTGACTTCTGCCCGTTGACTTATGTCTCGACCTGTCCTCAAATTGCCCAAAATGACAACCCGCTACAAGTTGTCTCTGTTACGTGAACAACACATGAGCATAAATGTTCATGTTCCCCTATAATATCAGCACCAACTCGTATGCTCTATGTTCTACTCTTCACCTTTAAACTTCCGTTTGTGAAGAAATATTTTCAATGTTATTTTCAGGTTTTTTAAAGAAGTTTTTGTGTCCCCTGTTTTGAGTTACTGTTCTTTGAACTACAATGTAATTAACTTGCTAACATGTGTATGCGTTTCTATTCTACATGTATGTATTCCTTCGAGCGCCGTAAATCGGATTATTATGGCTACAAATGTTGGTTACTTTTATTTATGACCACAATTTCGTTTTAAGATGCTCAAAGTACTTGCTCTATTTATTACTACTATTTCTAAAGTATTGCAGTTAGACACTTAAAGCTGAACAACACATCGGTTACACAGATTGACACAGACAAGTCATAATAAGACGATTTGCGCGGAGAAAAAATTTCCGCTCAATCTCTGTCTCTCTCTCTCATTCCATGTTTACTTTGTCTTCATTTACTCCTCTCCTATTATACATCTTTCGTTCCCTTCCATACCATACTTATGTTAAAACATTCATTCGTCCTTAAAATATGGTTCATAATATTACATCAATGAACATTACATATTTACAATAAATGACTGGCTGAATCGTACAAGTTTTCACGCCGCATGACTGTGCTATGTCTTTGCACGCGTCATATCTATACAAAATATTATACACGTTTATGATGATGGTTTGTTACCGATCATATGAAACTAACTAATCTAAATAAGTTATAGTAATTTCGTGTGCTGTCCTAAATTAACCTAAGGGAAATAACCTAATTAATTAATTCTATTTAAGCAAAGTGGGTTAGTTACCTTATAGTATTATTGATAAATGAAATGATATTAATTGTGCAATGATTGGGTTAGTTTAGAAATGATATTTTAAGCAAATTAATATATAAATGATTATGTTTACATGGTGATGTGATAAAGTAATGTCTAATAATTGCATTTCTAACGTAGGTGTTAATCTAAATGAGGTTTTTAAGTAAATGTAGGTGACTTATAGGCTACCTATACACTAACATAAATAATGTCATATATTTACTTGAACATTTGCAATTCAATTATAAATATACACAATGCGGTTATGCGCACTGTTTAAAAAAAAAAAAAAACAATGTATCTACATATCACAATTATATTTATATATAACTACACTAACGTCGTCCTGTCCGGTGTAATGTTCGAGCACTGTTCCTGGTAGACTAGTGTAATAACATAGTTCAATTAACCACAGTCTTATATGCTCTCCTTTCAGGATAGTGTTTATATATAAAGTTCCCTATCAGTTTCTGTAGGATCACGTCTAACACTTTCGATGTAATTATTGCTTATCTACGTGTTAGTGCTGTAGAAATATCACTAATGTGCCTGTTCATTTACTCATAATGGCACTGTTTATCTTGCACAATTTAGTCGACTGGCGATATTAACGCACTTCAAAGTGTAAGTTTTTACCACACACGGCACTGATTTCATTAATAACTACAGTGTCACTGTTTCTGGTGATACCTCTTCGCTCTTCTCCTGTACTTCAGGTATCTGTATATTTGAAGGTCTACTTAACATGTCTGCCAAAGAGTTTAATGATCCCTTCAAATGTTAGATTGTAAAGGCATAGTTTGCCAATATTAAGGACCATCTGTAGATCCTGTTGTTTTGAGGGATACCAGACTGCATTACCGCAAGGGGAGAGTTGTCGGACTGGATTACAAACTCTGTACCTGCCAAAAACCTATGCAGTTTTCTCACACAATAGATTACGCTAAGGCCCTCCAATTCAGAAGCTGAGTATCTTGATTCAGCAGGGATGATTTTACGGCTTACATACATCACTGGGTGGAACTTCCCGTCGTAAAACTGGCCCAATATACCAGATATGGAAATCGCACTTGCGTCTGTGCGGAGGAAATAGGTAAGATTTTGATTAGGTAAACGCAAAATAGGTGGTACACTGAATAAATATTTCAATTTTGATAATGCGCCAATTAACTTTGCATCTTGTACATCTAATTTAGCCGAATCTTTCAAAATATTTGAAAAAACACTGGTGATTTCCGCCAGATTGGGAATAAATTTACTATAATAGTTTACAAGACCAAGAGACCTGTTTCTTGGTCGTTGGCATAGTCAAATTCAGAATTTTCGTGACTATTTTCTCGTCTGTTCTGAGTTGGCCTCTGCAGATGGTAAGGCCTAGGAAGTGAATTTCCCCCATGCCCAACTCTACCTTAGTTGGTTTGACGGTAAGACCGAATAATCGCAACCTGTCGAAGACATGTCGAAGTTTCAGTAGGTGTGACGTCCAGTCTTCAGTATGAATACATATGTCATCTATGTATGTAGATGTATTGGTCACCCCGTGGAGAAGATCTCTAGTAAGACGTACGAAAGTGGCAGGAGCATTACGGAGGCCAAAAGGGAGAAAGCGCCACTCATAGAGCCCTAGAGGTGTAGAAAAAGCCGTCAAAGGAATTGAATTTTCTTGCATCGGGACTTGCCAGTAACCTCGAGTGAGGTCGAGTTTGGAAAATATACGAGATGTAGACATATCTAGGATCAAGTCTTCGCATGCTGGAATTGGCTCAGCATCGATCTTTGTCACTCTGTTTAAACGTCGATAATCGACACAGAGGCGAATTGTTGAGTCCTTTTTGGTGACAAGAACTATCCATCCATCCATCATGTGCCATGCCGGTAAGCGTGGGCGGTCATGTTCTGCCATCTCACTCGATCAACAGAGTCGTGGATCAGTTCCGTGTTTTTGTCTCGACCATGCCACAAGGCCAAGCCATCCAGATACTTGTTTCTAGGTCTTCCCCTTGGTCTGTTCCCCTCGATCTTACCAGTTGTCACCAAGTTCTCCAAATCATTTCTTCTCATAACATGCCCAAAAAATTGTGACTGTCTACGTCTAATGTCTCTGATCAGTTTACGATCTTCATTTGTTTCTTGAAGGACTTGTTCATTGGTCTTTCTGGCTGTCCATGGTATTCTTTGCATTTTCCTCAGAAACCACATTTCTACAGCCATCAGATATTTTTCAGCCTGGCTGCTCATTGTCCAAGCTTCACATCCATATAAAAGTACAGGTTCTATGTAGCATCTCAACACTCTTTTTCTCGTTTCAATTGACATCTTTTTATTGGTCAGTATGTTTTTCATCTTGCTAAAGGCTACTTTTGCCATGGCGATTCTTGTTCTAATCTCTTCAAGGCATCTCCCATCAGATGTTATTACTGTTCCGAGGTAATTGTACCTATTCACTTGTTGAAGAGTATTCCCATTTACTTGTATATTACACTGTGGTATTTCGTTCTTCTTAGTGACGACCATAATCTGTGTCTTTTTACAATTTAATTCTAACCCTTGTTGTTCACTATGTGTAACAACCGCATCTACTAAATTTTGCAGGTCCTGTTCATTGTCTGCAATCAAGACTGTATCATCTGCATATCTAATGTTATTGATGCATCGTCCCCCAATGTTGATTCCTTCCATATTTTCAATATTTCTGAAAATATTTTCACTGTACAGGGAAAACAGATCTGGAGACATTACACATCCCTGTCTCACACCTCTCTTAATAGGCTGATATTGGCTTACTTCATTATCAACTCTTATGGCAGCTTGTTGTTTCCAATATATGTTTTTTACAAGTCTAAGGTCTTTCCCATCAATTTGTAGATCTTCAAGCATCCTTATCATGTTGACATGTCTCACTTTATCAAAAGCCTTTGTGTAGTCAATGAAGCAAAGGTGTAGATCTATGTTTACTTCTATAGAACGTTCGATTACAGTTCTCAGTATATATACAGCATTTACTGTACCCTTGCCTACTACAAACCCACATTGTTCTTCTCCTATTTCAGGTTGTATTTTCCTCCTAACTCTTTGCATGATAATTCTTAGCAAAATCTATAGGAAAGGGATATTCTGACTGTGATCTTTGAATTATTCCACTCGAATCAAGGGATAGTATTTCTTTGTCGAGATTTGCCCTATAATTTAGAGGGATGGAATAAGGTCGACATTTGATAGGGGTGTTATCAGTCAGAATGATGGAATGCTCTATTCTGTCTGTCTTTCCTGGGATGTCGGAGAAAATGTCCTTGTATTCTGTCACTAGATCTATCATCTGTCGTCGTTGCTCGTCCGTAAGTTTGGTTTCTATCCGTACACTGTCGATGGTCCCAGTCGTGTCTACAGTAGGGACTGGTAATTCTATTCCGTCGTCATCTGTCTGGTTAAGTACTGTTGTGGTATTAGCTGCGTGTGCTGTTACCTGGCTAAGTGTATTTGCGATGTCCCTGTCGTGTGTCGCCCTACCTAGTGTAGTTGTGTTGTGTACGTCTGTCGTCCAATTGATTGGTGTGGGTGCATTTTGTTCGTCTGTCGGTAATTCCCGTCGTGAGAAATATGGTTTCAGCATGTTGATATGAAATATCTTTAATTTTCCCTTCATCGATATTTCATAGTCGACATCTGATATTTTACGTTCGACGTTGAATGGCCCTTGCCAAGATGTTAGTAACAAATTACGTTTATCTGGTAGTAAAAGCAGAACTTTCTGATTCGGTTCAAGGTGTATTGTTTTAGCACCCTTATTTGCATACTCGCGGTACATCTGCTCTTTCCTCTCCAAAGATGCTTTGGCTATTTCACACGCTTTCATGATTCTATCGCGTGTCTCTGTTACCATCTCATACGGTGTTACTGATGTTGGATTTTCTGGTAAGCTAGTAATTAGCTGATGGTATATTGATAGGGGTCCACGAGGGTTCGCCCCATACACTAGTTCGAAAGGTGAGAAACCCGTACTTGAGTGCGGAATTTCTCGATGGGCAAAAAGCACAGCTGGTAATAGCGTATCCCATTCAGCTGAGTTTTCGGCTGTTATTTTTGCCAGCATGTGTTTCAGATCCCCATTAATTTTCTCTATGATGCCGTTACTCATTGGGTGGTACGGTGTATAAAAATGCTACTGTATTCCTAACAATTTTGTTAAGGCTTGCATCGCAGCCGAAATAAACTGGGTTCCCCGATCCGATAACATCGTTCGCGGAAAACCAAAACGACAAAATAAGTGCAAAAATACATTTGCCACATCTTTGGAGGTGATGTATTTTAGTGGAATTGCTTCGATCCACCTGGTACATGTATCCACGAGCGTCAGTATGAAACGGTTTCCCTTGTTCGACACCTGATTCAGGGGTCCAACAATATCGACCGCTACACACTCAAATGGTCTTGATGCCAACAATGACCGTTGAACTTCGGCCGTCACATGCTTACCCTTTCTTACAAGATGTTGACAAATAGTACATGAACGACAGAAAATTTTTATATCAGAACAGAATTTAGGCCAGTAGAAGTGTGACAAAATTCTGGCTCTGGTTTTGTCATAGGCCAAATGTCCAGCAAACGGTGACTCATGTGCGATTTTCAGCACAGTTTGTCGGTATGTTACAGGTAACACCGTTTGCTGAATTTCATGGTTATTATTAGTGTAATAACGCATGAGGATTCCGTTGTGTATTCTAAAATACCAAGATGCATTTTAGTCACTTTCGCTCGTTCACCTAATAATTTAAAATAAGGTGCGATAGTTTGATCGGTGCGTTGTGCCTCGATAAATTCTTGTCGAGTATTATTGTTAGTAGCACCGCAAGGTGTTAACAGCTGTAACATCTCGTTTTGCAGGTCAGTGTAGTGTGTTTGCGTTTCTTACCTTGTTACAGCGTTAGCCAGGTTCGTTTCCTTCCATGCTAATATATCATCATCAGTACATTTCTTTAATGAGTCTAAACATCCTAAAATAAGATCCGTGCAAGGGTCTTGCAGGATTGCGTACGTAAATGTGCCGGTAAGGAATGGGGTATTTATATGCGCTTTTGCCAGTGGGTATTTCTCAATTGTTCCGGAGAAAGTACGGCATTTGACAAATTCACCCGTGTAATCTTCTGGTTTCACCAGATCTTTTCTCAGGCCAAGTAAAGTGCTGCCGCTGTCCAGTAAACAATGGCATGGTTGGTTATTTACCAGTGCATCGTAGAACTTCAATTTATCTCTGGAGGCATTAGCTGCGCTAGTATCTTCGATGGAATATGGAATAACGTGACCACATTTTAATTTCCCATCCGCATGAAACCTGTTACATGTATCACATTTATTGAAATCAAGTATATCAAGTTAATCAACATGACCAGACTATGCATGGAAGATACTTATAATATAGTAACATATAAAGGCAGGAAATCAGACCCCTTACAAATAACATCTGGCTTGAAACAGGGTGATGCACTATCGCCGCTACTCTTCAATCTGGCTCTAGAGAAAGTTGTAAGAAAGGTAAAGGAGGAATGTGATATTGGAGGAACATCCAAGCTGCTTGGTTATGCAGATGATATAGATATTATAGGGCAAAGTGAACAAAAGACATTGGAAATATTGACTCACTTAAAGGAAAAAGCCCAACAGATGGGGCTGGTTATCAACCAAGATAAGACAGAATATATGGTAATTTCAAGAGACGGAATGGCTAGAAACTCTGGCCACATACAAATAGATAATATGACCATTAAAAGAACGGAAACATACAAATACCTGGGTACGATCTTCAACTGCTCCAACATCATAAGGGAAGAAATACAAACTAGAATCAACTCTGGAAATAAGATATACTATGCACTACAACATCTACTAAAATCAAAGGCGCTATCTCGTAACACCAAAATCACAATATACAAAACACTGATCAGACCAGTTGTGCTGTATGGCTCTGAAACCTGGAGTACAACGAAAGGAGACAAAGCCTTGTTACAAACCTTTGAGAACAAAATTTTAAGACGCATCTTTGGACCCATTAGGGATACACAAAGTGGAGAGTGGAAAAGAAGAAGTAACAAAGACATTTATGATCTGTTTAAGTCCCCGCTAATCACTGGTATCATGAAGGCTAATAGACTACAATGGCTGGGGCATATAGAAAGAATGGAAGATAATAGGGAAACAAAACTCGCTTACACTCAGGAAATAAATGACCGTAGACCCCGAGGTAGACCAAGAAGGCGGTGGAGAGATAATACATGTACAGACCTACAAGCACTTGGAATCAACGACTGGCAAGAGAAGGTCCACCAGAGAGACGAATGGAGACGGATTGTATTTGCAGCAAAGAACCTCAATGGCTCGGAACGCTGAAGAAGAAGAAGAAGAAGAAGTATATCAGTAACTACTGCAACACTTTCGCACACATTCTCTGGTAGCACATTCTCAAGTTCAGAGTCAATCACACTATCATCGAAAGATGACGTATCGATGAGCATAGCATTGTTTGCCCTCATCCTTTGTCTGCCCAGACACTTTGCAGAATAGTGTCCATAGCTCGAACAAAAATAACATTTGATAGCACGTTTGAACGAGAGTCTTCTATTATCTTGCTTCTTTGTGACTGTTTCTAAATGAGATGGATATGCTGGGTTTTTATCGCACATAGAATAACTGGGATGATGTAAATTGCAATATCCACATCGTGGAGGTTTTTAATAGGGCTGGTCTTTCCTACGATACTCTTTTTGCCTATACGGTCTATTAGGTTCGTTTTTTTACAAAGGCAGTGATCTCAGTATCATGGATGGTGGTTTTAAAGATATCACGATTTGCAGAAAAGTAAGCCGACTGTCACCAACTGGCTGGGGTTAGATCCCAGATGGGCAACCATTCAGCCAAATTTGTTTTCTCCTACTGGGGTTTAGTTCTGGGTGCAGTTTGAGATCCCTTAACTCTGTCAGATGGGACTTATTACCACCCCAGATCCCAGAGAGAAAACATGGAACTAGTGTCTTTTATGCTGATTTAAGACACCGTCCCTGATACTCAAGAAAACAGCTAAGAAGTGGCTCGTTGAAGATAGAATATATCTATATAGATTTGGCTGTACATGGTATCACCAGAAGTGAGAAAGGAGGAGTTAAGTTATGCAACGTACTCTGGTTACTTATGACTGCATAGACAAAGTACCTCCCTGACATATATTCCCCCTTCTGGACAATGTGTGTGAAATCCCATTAAATGATTCAATAATGTGTGTACTTATTTAAGCTACACAAACATTTATAGACATTTAGAATTTATAAGGACAACAGAGCTTAAAATACAACTGTGTTTACTATTTCTGGTCTTGATGATCATATGATGATGATGATTATATTATGGTATTCGTAACTTAAGAGGTCACATAGGTCATGCTTCCCCCAGTGAGACGCAGTTCACTGTCAGATTGAAGGAGTCCAGATTGGTCCCTTCACAAGGCTAAGTCACTTACTGATATGGGTTGTTGACTGTCCATTGCTTCTAAGAGATCTGGAATGAAACGAACGGAGATGGGTAGTATCTACGTCTACACATCTCAAACACATATGTCTATACATTCATATAAACATACATTCAAGTCATAATATATGATGGTATGATGATATATGATGGAATGTTACATAAACATATATCAGTTCTAAATAAATAAATAAATATGTATATATTCATAAAACTATTTAGAACATCTATAGCTCAAAACATACATCATCACATAGGGCTGGTCGCACAGTCCTGTCGAACATTAAATGCCTTCCCTGAATCTGTCTGGGATGTTGAATGTCCTAAGTCATGTCTGTCCTCATACAGACATCATGCAGACAAGGTGAACTGGTGCCATTCCTCAAACCAAGTGGTTTCACCATAATCTTGGTAGGCACTCAAAGTTTTGGTCCAAATAATCAATGTTAATTGGACGCTATTAAGAGACTGGTAGCTCTCAGGAATTTCTCCTAAGTAGTCAGTCTCCCCAATGTTTAACATCGTACAGGATGAATCTAAATGTATCTCCTGTACATGCATAAGCCACACGCTCATGTAGCTTGGATACTGGATTTCTCCAAATTATCACATACAAGTCAGAAAACCAAGTGGTGAATGAAAGAAGAAAATAGTTCTCAGTGAAATCGTAAAGATAGAACTGGAACATTAAGTACAAAGAAAATCCACCAGTGTAAAGTTTGGGAGAATATGTAGAAACAGGAAACTACACAAGCCTTCAGACTAGCAGACAAACTAATCAGAATAATGGTATTACCTGGGTTTAGCTAGGAAATCCTGTCATACGACGTTGTATCGAAGTAAGAAAACGAGAGGGTAATCTCTCACCAGAAATTAAAATTCCTGCTTCCCTTGTACGCTATTGTGAATGCATCTGAAGTCTTGCTGGCTATGCTTGTAGTTTTATTCTCTTCATTCCTGGCTAGTTTCCACGTTGGTTAATTAATATGCCCTATATTAATTAACTCCACCTATTTTCCACATGGACTGTAGTTATTGACCGATGCCCTGCCACATTCCTGAAACAATGAAACATGCTTTGGCGGCGATGCAGTTGCGTCATTACATTCCAATCTGCTGGTAACACCCGCCTTCCTGGGTTGCTGGCAAAAATGTGTCAGCCATGTGTTCCTACTTTGCCCCGTATCGCAGTGAGGTGTTAAGCATCTGGTCCTAATTGCTCCTTTGTGGTGGCAATTACAGACGTTGTCCCGGCTCCCCAAAGTCTGGACTTTTACCGCATGTGTTATTTCAGACGGGTCTGGCTGACCCTCTTATCTCCCATTCTGCCGTGGCTGGTTCACACGTTAGGTCCTGTTGAACTAAGGTGTTAAGTGTCTGTCCCTATTTTAACCACAGGATTGTAAACTAACACGTCAATCTCAACTGACTGGCTCCGCGATGTATCAACGTCGTCCCCAGCCCAGATTTCACACTTTACCGTCTTTCTCTTCCCTTGTACTGAAAACAGCGAGTTTTCAACCTTTGATAGCGCCCGCCGACTGGTGCCGTGGTGTCTGGGTTTTAACTTTGATCTGGACATCAAAGCTTTCTCAGACCCAGCATTACAGAAATAATGGGGCGTGCGTGGTCAAAATGTATTTTTCTCTTGTTTTCAATCTTATTGCATTTCTATCAGGTTCTGGTGGACATTTATTCTTTTAGAGAATGATAGAAAAATATTGTGGGCTCTTTAATTCCTTTTGAACTTGTGTAATTCTGATGCTTCCGGGGCTGTCCCGTCACACCGACCCACGTTTTTCTAGCTCTTGAATGGATTCTATATCTGCCTGTTGGAGGAACTTTGCAAACGGGGTAGGGACCGTGGATATTACCTTGTCCATTACCATTAGATCTTGCAGTCTATCGAAGTTTTCCCCACTTTTGCCGCCTTAAGCCATTTATTAAATGTACTTTGCACGTTAGAGACGTAATCTAGGAAGGTTTCAGTAGGTTTGGGTTGTAATTGTGAGTATTGAATCTGATACCCCGGAGCGTCAAGTAAGAAGTGTTGCATGATTCTATCGTGGATGTACTGATAGTCACTCCTTAGTTCTGTAGGTATTGATTCTATCACTTTTAATGGCCCCCCACTGAGATTTCTCATGTAGATCATTGCCCAATCTTGCAACGGTATTTTCTGAGTCTTAAGTTGAAACTCTATATTCTCAGTCCATGCAGAGATGGAATCGCCTACGCTGTATGGCTTGATAAGGCCTTTATATTTGGAAAATTTATTTTGCTCCTCCTGGCTTTTTTGTTTACTAGAGGCTATTTGAATGTTTGACTCTATCTCTAACTCTTTCATCTTTAACTTTGTCTCTGACTCTACTTGTATCTGCTTCTGTTTGGTGGCTTCCTCTGCTTGTTTGTTGGCGTGATCTAACTCCAACTGTTTTTGTTTCGTGACTTCTTCTGCTTCTTTCATTTCTTTTTGGTGTTGTCTTTCTAATGCTCTTTCATCTCTATCTATAGCTGCGTTTCTCTCTGCTTGAGCAGTTTCTTCTTTATATCTTTGATCAACCCATTTCTCTAATTCCTGTCCAGTATGGCCTAGTGCTTTCCCTGCCTGGATGCAGTCATTTAACGATGCCATTTTGTGATTTTATGTTATTTCACAATAATAATATTTCACTTTCATGCAATAATTGTACAATTATATGTTAGTTATTTACATTGTCACTGAAATTAAAGATGCATCGTTAAAATGGTCAGTATCAAAATTATTCGAAAATATACTCATCTAATCGGTTGGAAAAACTTGGCACTTGGGATGTTCCACCGCTGACTTCCGTACACAAAAATGATCGACTTGATTGGAGAACTGACGCTTCTGTTTAGTAGAGCATCAATACTTTAGAAAACATGTATATACTACAAATACATGTTCATCTTTCATGCGGCTGATCAATAACAAATGTGATTTGGATACTGAAGAATGATGTTAATGAATGAATGATATGATAGTATCGATGATTGTCATGATTTGTACGATGATTCGTCATATGAGTGTCACTGTCGTCTTGTCTTCACTTTCTTCTTGCTTGGTATAACTATGCTCTATCGATTCCGTTTAGTAGCTAATATACTCTTAAATGTGATGAATGTTGACATTGATGGCTGTATCACACAAAATGAAATGTACACGATGGTGTGCTGGATAACTTTGCAACATATTTCTAGGCTATGAAGCTTCTGGGCAATTCAGCATATGGAAAGCTCATCGAGGCACTCGAGCGCCACACCAACACCAGCTACACCCGAGACGAAAAAACAGTGGATCAGGCACAACGTTCCGCCTGGTTTGACGACCTCACAGAGATAGGCGACGCATACGAGATCAAATCGCGTAAGCCCCGTGTGATCATCAAGCGTCCTTTCCAGGTAGGCATCGCCGTGTATCAACTAGCCAAGCTCCGCATCTTAGAATTCTACCACGACTTCCTTGACCGGTTCGTGGATCGCAGGGACTATGAGGTCATGCAGATGGACACCGACAGCCTGTACATCGCGCTGAGCACCCTCAACCTCGAGGAGGCGGTAAAGCCTGAGAGGAAAGAGGAGTTCAACCGTGTGAAGAGGGAGTGGCTTGCCTGGGACAAATGGAGCGGGCGAACACCCGGCATCTTCAAGACCGAGTTTGAGGGGAGTCGAGGCATCGCTCTCTGCAGCAAATGCTACATTTTCGACGGGGACGTGAACATGAAGTTCTCGTGCAAGGGGGTGGGGAAAAGGCAGAACATCATGACCTGGGGGAGATACAAAGCCGCCTTAGAGGGGTCCGTAGATAGAGTGGAGAACCGAGGGATGCGCATGCATAACGGGCAGATGGCCAGCTACCAACAAGACAAGCTGGGCCTCAGCGCGTATTATGACAAACGGTATGTCTTACCCGACGGTATCCACACGCAGCCCCTCGAGTACCGCAAGGACGCCGCGGAGTGAGCCCTCACTGTTTAGGGAGGATCCAATCAGGAGGCATTTGGGTGTCGGGAGGAACAATCATCAGCTCTTCGCGAACGAAGCCCCGCGCTGGCCCATCCTCCAGGTAGTACAGCGCAGGCCGCCCATCCTGGCACACAGTTCTACGAATCTCGTGTACTGTTAATGACCACGAAGGATCAGTCGCCCGGCGCCGGCCACCTTCAAGCTCATGCTCCCCAGGGGAGCTTGCATACAGATACCGAACTAGCGCATCAGACGGAATCACAGGTTCCTTGAGGCCGATAGTACGGTGAGCTGGAACGGCCGGCGCATGGGATACAGAAGTGTCCTTAATGGCGTCAACCGGCTTCCGACCCGTCAAACGAGTCTCCTCACCATTAAGAGCCGCGACCACCTGAGGAAGAGCCTGAACCCATTCAGCGGAACGTTCAGAGGACCCTCGAACCGCCAGTAGTAACTCTTGGGCGTACTGGGCACCGAACAGTCTCTCCGCCAGAGTGCGATTGAACCTCTCGACGATCGCCTGCTGCCGGTGATTCCCAGCTTCTTCACGCCGTATCTGTGTCTTATGCTTTGCTGCCAGCTGGCTCACAGCACCCATAAACTCACGCCCCGGGTCAATCTGCAGAAGCTGTGGCCATTTGAGTGGCCCACGTTTGTAAATTCGCTCTAGGGCCAAAGCCACCCCTTCACTGCTCTTGTCTGTCAAAGCCTCTGCTTCCTTAAACCGTGAGGCAACATCCACAACTGTCAAGGCATACTTAAATGTCTTACGACCAACCCGGTCATGTGGTAGGTAGAGCAAGTCAGCCTGATGGACGGCATTCGGTCTATCTTCATCAATAGATGGCCGCGGAATGTAACGAGGAGCGGGTAAATAGATCTGAAAAATAGCTTGCTTCTTGAGTCAGTCTCGGGCAACATCCTCCGAAACATTAGCTGCAGCAGATAGCTTCTTAATGGCCGCCAAGCCTTTCCAGTAGCCCTGAGGGCTGTAGTAGATATCCTCCAGATCTTTCATTTTGGTAGCAGCGGTCAATCTCTAAAGCAACTTATAAGCAACAATACCAGTCGCTGCCAGCCCAAGAACGATAAAAGTGATTTCTGCGGCTCGGATGGCACATAGAAATCCGACAGGCGAGGTTCAGGCTCGAGGGGCTCGACACGTTTGCCAGAGATCAGGCTGTATTCCCGCATGGCCTGGTCGACATCCTGGAAAGAGTGAACGGCGTGGCCTTCGCGCTGTAGCTCATCGTTGAGCCAGTCCAGCCGCGCGGTTCTCTTTCTCATCCACTCAGCCTGGGCCGCCTGTAGCCGCTCGACAGCCTCATCGTGCCGCCTCATTTCTTCATGGGCGTCCGCATGCCCTAGCTTGGAAAAGAGGTAGTTGCCCCCCGTAAACGCGAGGGCATTGACAACAGCGCCCCCTATCATCATTGCGACAGAGGCCATAGCTAGCGGGGTTGATACTGTAAGGGTTTATGCAATATATCAGCGGGGATCAAGCCCTCTTTGATAAGCAAATCTCGGAGTGCTAAGGCGATGGACGTGTCTAAAACCATCATCCCAATGTCATACATATCAGCGTCTAGCTTGGGCAAGGTTGCCCCTTTGAAAATCAGCTTGGTCAGTTTTGCGGTTCCTACCGTAAGCGCGGCCACCACAGCGCCGTGGTAAACGGCGTTAACAATAGCTTTCCCGTCAACGCCTGCCATTATTCCATATAAAATGGATCTCTATTCTTTAATATGTTAGTCTCCGGTGGCTTGGAGGGCGCAGGCGGGGCAGGTGCTTTAGTCCGCCGCATTTTCTGCCTAATTACTCCGACGACAACGACAACGCCAGCCACTCCGATAATCCAGGGAGTCCAGCCACGGTAATCAACTGGCACCATTGGAAACAGTGGTGGTGGGGCCTGCTCATGCTCGGGGGCTAACTTCCGTTTCTTCTCACGAACAGCCAGCTGCAGAGCTACAGACAGCCTCTCTGCTTCACGACTCTTTCGAGCAGCAGCTCCTCTCTTCCCAGCCGCAACTTTCCTGGGGTCCTTCGTCACTAGTTTCTCCTGTGGAGCAATTTCGGGGGTCTCCTCCTCCATCTTGTTCTTGCTTAGGACAGATATGTCCAAAATGGCAGTGCCTAAAAGTTGCTAGCGCGACAGTTGCAGGTGCTAAGCACATACCGAACTTATGGTAGAGTTCACATGTAACTGTGTTTAGCGCATGCCCTAGAAACGGGTCGGCCTCCAGGTCTGTCACCAAAGCTTGATTATCAGCAATGGGGAGGAACATACTTGCCACTTGTGCGTACATCTGTAGCATAGCCGTGCCCAGGGTCTTTGTTATTGCCGCTCCAAGCCTCGCCTCGTGCCTCGCATATAGCTTCTCAATTTCTTGATCAGGCAAGGCCTCAACCTGTTCCACTGTAAGTTTGGAGTACTTACCTCCTATGTACTGCCCGGCACGTCCCCCAGCCGCAAGTGATGCCAGCCTTTCACGATGCAACGCATGTCCGGACTGTGGCGTTGTGGTAGGTGGTGATGCATGTCCGGACTGTGGTGTTGTTGTAGGTTCCGGAGCAGACTCTACCGGCTTTGCCTCTTCACGTAACAGCTGGTCGAGTATGGTGTCACAATCCATCACAGCGTTTGCAAATACCCAACGTCTAACTCTAATATAGGAATGCACAGCCCATCCAAGCACACAACATGTGCATATCAGTTGTAATACAACTAAGGCTGTTACGGAGTAACAAAGCACTGCTTCATACATGCTTAGCTGATGCTTAACATATGCTTAGCTGATGCTTAACATATGCTTAGCTGATGCTTAACATATGCTTAGCTGATGCTTAACATATGCTTAGTATCTAACAAACCTCACCAGCTTTGAGCACTTTATAAGAAAATGGGAACTTGGTCCTCAGTACCAGCTTTGAGAACTCATTGGCTTCGAGTTGCTTTCGCACCCCATCACGTTCCTCCCTAGAGTGGATGATGTAGTTCTCATCCAGGCAGTCTTCAAAGCTATCCTTATCCTTGGAATGGAAGAGCGCCACCCATTGTGTCTGCGCTCTGAGGCCTTTCGCAACGGCGTTGTACTTCTGGGTTTGAACCCACAGACTTTGCTGGGCATGTCGCCCGCTAAAAGCTAGGTAAGTCAACATAGTCCGCTTCTGCGCAATAGCGTCCTCTGCGCTGCAGTCATCAATGATGTATAACGTTGGTGTCCCCTGAAACATTTTATAGAAGGCCTCTAGCCATTTGAGCAGCCGATCACCGGGGTCAAATATGAAGACCTCGCGATCTGACCACACCCACGGCCGGGCCCGGTATGTTTCATTGTATCGTACCGAAGGGCAAGCAATTACAATATGCTCGAAAACACCCCTGTACGGGCCTTCCAGGAGGTCGAGAATGAATTCTGTTTTACCACACGATGTGGGGCCTGTGATGATGGCCGAGTGTGGCTTAAGTGGGAACTCCATTAATAAACAGCACTAACGAATCTCCCGGTGTCGATGTTCAGCTGTCCGTCCATAACCAAATAAACGTAGCAGTACAGGGGCCCCGCCGGTTCGGCCTCTTTCGTGATCTGGAGAGTGATGCCCTCAGAGCCGTTCTCTACACGCCGGCCGCTGCCGTGAAGATGGTCATCGTCGGAGGTCCGGAAGTCCAGCCACAAGCAGAATTTTGACGTCAAGTACTCGCCTAGACTAACATCGAACAATCCTAGCTCTTTGGCGACTGCGCTTGTCTCAGGGTGCCTTTTGAGGCCACCAGCGAAGAATTTCCTCGCTTCGTCCCAGAGCTGGTGTGGTGCTAAGCCGTGCGCAAATAGCTGATTGGCTTGTCCTTCTACGATGACTTCAACTTTGGTGATCTTCGGGTTGTAAAACAACTCTGGTTGGCGTGCAAAATCCTTTTGGTTGGCGGGATCTTCCCATAATAGGAGAATGCCTTTCAAAGACTTACAGGGTGTGTTCAGATTGATGTTCCATATCGAGTCCTCCTTTTTCTGAGGGATCCGTCTATGTCGTAGGACCCGCTCGTATAACACCACCATACGGCTCTCATACATGCTACGAATTAGCCGGGCCAACGTGGGTTCAGTGACTACTTCGTACTCGAGACAGATGTTTTCTAGGGAGTATGAGGAGTTGCCGGCATCTTTACCAGTTGCGCGAATCACGCGGGAAGCGTCGTTAAAGGTCAACTCAATCTCCAGCCGATCACTAAGAGCAGATTGGTAGAAGGGCGCATGCGTTTCAAGCAGCTCAAAGTCTAGCGGTATGTAGTACCTGTTTTTGAAGGCCTTCGCGATGGCCACGTCTCTCGCATTGGCGAGGGGCAGAACAACAGCATCCGCTGCACCAACACGCGCCTTGGTCACATTCATGCCGGTGCTTGTATCGATGCCTTGATACACAGCGCTCGCCCGCTCCGATTGACTCTTCCAAAGATCCAGGTAGACGTTGTAGACATCACTGTCCACAAGAGAGAAGACTTCATTGCCAGAGAGCCTGACGGTCAGCTTTTGAACCAGCGCTCGGCCGAGGTTCTGGACCACGAACCGGTTGACATCAGGGGAACTGAGGTCGACATTGAATGCCAGCCGCACTGACCCAGGCACGATAACATCGTGTGCACCGAGATTGGGAAAACGAACTAGTAACTGCTGCTTCGGACCGATCGTAGAAGGATTGTTGGTCACGATTATCGTTTGCCGCAATCCTTTCACACCGAGCGGCTCCCGGAGACGGCGGTAAGGGTTAAGCTTACGACCATATGCACTTGAAGACATGGCTAGTTGTTTATTATTGCTTTGTAGCAATATCTAATATGGATAGAGTTGAGCTGACTGATTTTGGTGGTGAAGAGGGGAGGCCTGAAACGGGTGAGGAAGAAGAGACAGGCTTCATCGACGACGATTTTGATGTCGATAATCCCCACATTGTTAATACCAAGTGGCCGTCACAGGGGGAGACGTCACAGGGGGAGACGTCACAGGGGGAGCGCAACTTACAAGTGGAGCTAGAAAACAGCGCCATTGATGACTATTTTAGAAGGGTGAAGGAGCTGTGGGGTATCACACCTATAACAGGCAAAGATTATACAAAAATTAGGTTGGGTAGCGAGAATGCGCTCTATGTTGGGCGCGAAAGGATTACAAAGTTGGATGGTATGCCTTTAGCTTTGAGTGGCCTCAGAGCGAGTACCAGAGAGGCATTGGGGTTTGGGAGAAAAATACCGCCAAAGGCTGTCACCATCCTCAAGCAGACTGATAGTGATCTGGCTGAGGAAGAAGCTGCTCTAGGTGGTGCAGATATTCAGGATGTCCCACAAATAGCTTCAAATATTGGCAATATCTTAGAACGGACCATGTTGAGTCCAGAAGTGCAGCATGTTTTAGAAACCTCACAAGTAGCCCAGTACCTGGGGGAGAAAGGCCTACCCCCAGTGAGAGAACTCCGGGGGCTCATGGCGCTTGACAAAGCGGTGACGACGATTAAAGGTAAGCTCACAAACTACCTCGTTATTCTCGACCAGCAAGAAAAAGAGATCGCCATACGGCGGCGGAAAATGTTGATAGCACCCAATGAGGAGAGCAGGGATTTTCAAGAGCAAAAGATTGCCGATATTGAAGAAGCTAAGAAGAGGCTTTTAATAGAAGTCGCTGAGTTACACGAAGACTTGCGCACCCAGTTCAGCCGGATCCGTCAAACCATTCATCGGGTGGTCAATGAAGACACCACACTGGGTGAGAGGCTGCGGACTCTGTTCCGAGAGCAGGGTATCACCATAGCGAGCATTCTCACAGCGATCGGCCTCTTAATTTCCACTATCATCCTAGCCATTACTGGTGGTGGTGGTGATGGTGGTCCTATCCCACCACCTAGCCCACCACCCATCCCACCACCTGGCCCGCCACCTGGCCCTGGGGCTAAGGAATGGATTCGGCAGAAACTGAAAGACCTAACGAGCCTTCTAGCCAGGCTAGCTGGTAAGGCTGCGGAGGCACTCCCAGGAATCATAGGCGGTATTATCTCCTGGCTTCTTAACTTCTTGAGTAAGGGTGTGGGATGGCTGGCTGGAAATCTTTGGGCATTAGTGGTTGTACTCGGTGGCTTGCTGCTGCTGGCTATCAGAGAGCGGCTAATTGCGGTGAACAAACCATAGGACCACTAGACCGACTGCGACACCCCCAGCAATGAGTGCTATCTTTTCATTTTGATGCTGCAGCCCAGCTGCCTTATCAGCTATGCTAGTGGTCGGCTGCGCTGGCTGAGCAATGCTGGGCAGCTCTACCGTCGGCTGTGCAATGGTGGGCAGCTTAGGGGCATTAATGGTTGTATTCAGGCCACGCTTTAGGCCTGGCTCTGCGATGACGATCATGTTGTTATATCCAGATATCTGGCCAATGCGGAGCAGCATGTCGCTGGGGGCCATATACAACCCCGTTCCAAAGACATAATTAACTTCTGAGCTCGCGTTTTGTAGCACATCCTGATATCTTTTGATGGCCGCCGCGAGATCGACGGGCGCAGAGATGGCGTCTTCTACTAATACCAGGAATTGCTTCTGGGCATCAAACGCCGTTCCGGTTCCCAGAATTCGTGTTCTAGTCTGAGCCTGGGCCCCTAAGATGGCCCACACATAGGTTCGAATGCTGTCATTTATTCGCTCAACACCGGGGCGTATGAAGCCCTGTGAATTGTTAAGAATGAAAGCCTGCCAGCCAGAATCAGCGTGAATATCGTCTTGCGAGATATAATCTATGTGTAGTATGTCATTTGTGGTTTGTTGTGTGAATGAATGGCGCTTTGGGTCATATACACCATCATGTCCATCAGGCAGGGCGCGATAACCAGTGTTCGTCCAGTAAATGTATACACTCCCCAACCCGTTATTCCTCCCGAGCCGTCTCCAGTTATCATTCTGGGGAATTCCAAATTCCGCGCATATACGCTGATAGGCTCTTACATCGTAGGGATTTTCAAAGGCGTTCCAACCCTGGTCTTGTGGTAGAGCCACACGCATCTCTTTGAGGATTCGACGAATCTGGTAGTAGACATGGAATATGAAGACGGCTCGCGTTAGTGGGTCAGGGCCGGACAGATGCTCCTGCGCGGACACCCCACACCCCGCCGTGGCACACCATACTGCGAAGTTGAGTTGGTTTTGCCAGAATTGCATCGGATTGCTGTACCAGGCTTGCACGGTCTGGTCTGACTCCACGTATGGCAACCGGTATTTTTCAAACATGTTGGGGAACTGTGTCGGAAAGGCTCCTTGGAGGTTGACCTGTATGTCCACCTTTGTGAGATCCTTTATTTGTGCAAACGGGTATACCCCACCCGTCAGGTATTTGGCGTCCTTATTGAACTCTTAAGCAGTCATTATTATTAGCTGTGCTAATATGTTTTTCACACTTAGCAACGTCCAACATGGGGAACCCATCCCCCTCAACCCGGTCCTAGACAATCGCGATGGTGACCTAGAGGTGGCTATCGTGGAATTGTTGTTCTACCCCGCGTGGGTTAATATTTCCGCGAAGCTGAAAAACAATTGGTTCAAACTTGATGATGAAGTTGTTACTATCCCCGACGGGTATTATGATGTCTGTGCTCTTAACAAACAATTCTTTGAGCCACGGAAGCTCTCTCTTTCTCTCAACCCCGCAACAGGCCTTGTAAGTCTCAGTGGTATAAAATCAGGGGTGGCCTTAGGGTTCGGAGGGCTAGGTGGGGTTCTTGGGTTCGGCATAGACTACAGAAGTGAGCGGTTCAATGAGGTGTTTACATTCCATGCGGAGAAGTTTCCTAAACTTATCATATATAAGGAGTTGTACATTCATCTCGAGGGTCTATCATCATATGAAAACCGTCATAATTCGCTTCCCTCCACACTCCTCCGGGCTGTACCTGTTAAAAAAGAGGAATGTAATCAAGGGAGACATGAGATTTTCTCTGTGCCTCATTATAAAAGGCTAGAAACTGGAACGGTAGGGGGTATAAGACTTTCGGTCCGAGATGAAAAGGGTAACGACGTGCCACTGGCATATCTAAGCTGTGTACTTCACATCAGACATGGTTGCTCCGTCGGGTATTTACCATCCTTATGAACTCGTAAATTATCATTATTAGACGTGCTAAAATGTACATCACATTAACCAACATTCAGCATAGGGAGCCCATCCCCCTCAACCCGGTCATAGACAACCGCGATGGTGACCTTGAGGTAGCTATTGTGGAATTATTGTTCTATCCAGCGTGGGTTAATATTTCCCAGGAGCTGGCCAATAATAAGTTCCAGGTGGGGGTAAACAGATTGTTATCCCCAATGGGTACTACGACGTATGTACCCTCAACAAGCAATTCTTTGAGCTTCGCAAGTTTTCTCTGACGCTGAACCCCGCAACTGGCCTTCTACATCTCGCTGGTATGTACGATCCCGATATGTTAGAGGGGGGCCTAGCCCATACTCTTGGGCTTTTTGAGTGGGAATATACTGATGACGGGATGGTCGGAAAAGAGTTTCCCAAACTCCTCTTATATAAGGAGTTGTACATTCATCTCGAGGGTCTATCATCATATGAGAACCGTCATAATTCGCTTCCCTCCACACTCCTCAGGGCTGTGCCTGTTAAAAATGTGGAATGTAATCAAGGGAGACACGAGGTTTTCTCTGTGCCTCGTTATAAGAAGTTGGAGACTGGAACTCTAAACGATATTAGACTTTCGGTCCGTGATGAACAAGGCAAAGCTGTGCCACTGGCATATCTAAGTTGTGAACTCCACATCAGAAAACACAATGGCTGATTCAGAAGGTCCAGGAAGGCATCGCCCAAGAGCATGCTCTACCCTAACCTTTGCTGATTTGGCCGACACTATTGGGTGGCGGGAGCCGGGTCATAACTACAAGATCTATGGCCTCCAGCTCACTCCCCAGGGGGTCTATGCTCGTGCCGCCATAGACCATCCCGACGACGATGACTGGGATCTGCAGCTCGAGCTTCGCACAGGATATACTCACCTCGAGCCCAATGGGATACTTATCAGGTTAACCAACATGGGCAAGGTGTTTGTGAGTTATCAGGCCTGCAGGACAGTCACACGCCCCAACAAGTCTCCTGTTGTGACCTACCAGTCATTTCTGAAAATGCAGTGCGCCAGGGCTCTCTTCTATGCCGTATCGGCGACTGAGGCTTAAGCCCAGGGGACTAAATATTGCCTGAAGGCTGTTACTGAGTGTAAAGCTGACCTTGATATGCTAGGTAAGCCTCCTAAGGAGTCAACCATCTATCTCGAGTTAGCTATTGGGCCTGTGGCACAGACAGAGTTTGCCCCAGTCCTTCCTGGGGTCTCTATTAAATGGAGTGCGTCATCACTCCCCAGGCATGTTGCTCTCGTCATTACTTCCGCGGCCGACGGGACGTGGGCGGCCCGGGCAACAGAGACGGATATTATAGTAGAGCTCGGTGAGGTTGCGGTAGATGAAATCATTTTTACTAGCGTTACTGCTTTTGTCCGGCTTTTGTTCACTACAGGGCCGATTAGCACCGTTCGCATTGAACATTTAATATCTCAGTTGAAGAAGTAGGTTTGACGCGCAAAGAATAATGTCGCTCTATCCTACAATCGATACTAGTGACGGCGGTGCCTATCGTATTCAAGAGCTTACCCGTCTTCGGAAGTCTCTGGAAGATGAAAGGGACAAACGGGCTGCACTGTATAAAAAATATCGGCGTGCTGTTAATGCATTAGACGCTGTGGACAGCGCGATGCTGGCGGCTAGCCTTGGTATGGGGGTGGGGGTGTTGGGCTTTTTACCACCATTATCGCTGCCCCTATAGTTGTCGGGCTCGAGATAGCTGCCCTAGCTTGTGGAATCATGTCCGCTGGGAGCAAGCTAGCGTCCCGCAAACTAACATCAAAAGCTAAGAAGCATGATGAAATTTGCACTCTGGCGACGGCTAAGCTTTCTAGTATAGCCGACCTTGTTTCAAAGGCTTTGGATGATGGGAGAATTTCAGACGTGGAGTATAAAATAATTACAGCTGAAGAAAATAAATTTCACCAGTTGAAAAAAGATATTCGGAGCAAGGCGCCGGCGGATCTGGACGAAGAGACAAAAAAATCTCTCATTCTGAAAAGCCGAGACGCGGCACGGGCAGAGTTTGTAAAAGCTTTAGGGTCGAAATAACCTGTATACACGATCAGGAAAATCTGGGGCCGCCCCCCTATTCCACCGAACGATCCGCCAGTGGATAATGCGCGGAAGGATATACTCCTCAGATAAACAATATAAAATTCTGAGGTATCTATGAACATTTTTTCCATTCATTGCTTTTCCATTTTTTCTCATCCTATTGTCACATGTGAATGAAGAGATCTCCTGTTCTATATGTTGTGTTTTGTTTGTTGATGAAGGCTAATCAGCGCATGTGGTGTAATTCTGTTTGGTAAAACTTTATATGGAAGTAATCAATATGAAAGAATACTAAGAGCGGCGGATGCCACTAATGCCCACTACACTTAACATCTCAAGTGTTATTCTAACAAAACGCTCATTACACACCCACCATGAAATATGTTTTCAGCTGACTCAATCAAGTGTCGTCTCTGGCGCTTGCGTGTGGGATTTTTCACGAGAACAAAAATCACCGGGCGGTACGCGTGGGATTTTTTTGTGTGGCGAGAACAAAAATCACGGCGCAGCACGCGTTCATAAAACTCGTCACGCAAAGACAAATTGATCACGCTTCTATGTTTTGATCACGGTACTTCTAGCGTGATCATTTTAGCCGGAAGTGGCGTTGTCTGGCGCGCATATTTGATTATCGGGCGTGTGTGTATGCGTGCGTATGTGTGTGTATGCGTGCGTATGTGTGCGTGTGTGGATGTATGTGCCCCATTATACACCTATTTATCGTTGGTATGGTGGGCGGCCCCTCTGGTTCATATTAAGGACTTAGCTTCATCCCTTTATAGAGTACCAGCTTGATGCCGGTCGTCTTTTCAAACTTCAGAAACATCTTATGAAGCGGGTCTAACGTGCAACGCTCACACATCTCATATGGTTTCCTAACACCCCTCTCACAGAATATACACTCTTCTATCACCTCGCCCCGCTTTGCCTTTTCATCATGCCAAGAACAATAAAGGTCGATGGCTGGGCGGCCGCAGTGAAGTTCTGTGTCGAGCTTCGGCCACTCACATCCATAGGTCTCCATCTGTATGTGCCCAATAAGTCAACCTCTAATTCGACGCGCTGCCCGGCGCCCCCTAATATTTCTGGGAGGGGGTCTTGGCTGTTGCAATTTGTGTTGGTGGTGCTCGGTGAGAGAGCGTGCCCGCTCGCCGAGTGCTCCCGTGCGTATTCGCGTAGCGGTGCCCATCGTGATATGGCTGGTTGGTAAGGCTCTAATTGTGTAACGCAGTATAGTCACCCTCTATAACAAAATATGGTTGCCCGCTGTTGCCCTGCCGAAAATTACGCTATAGTCAGACGACCTCATGCTGGGGTCGGTTCGGACCCTCTCTTCGAGCCCTTAGGGGGGTCGGACCCTTAGGGGGGCGCGCATCGGTTCGGACTCTCTGTTCGAGCCCTTAGGGGGGTCGGACCCTTAGGGGGGCGCGCATCGGTTCGGACCCTTATTTGACCCCCTTAGGGGGCGATTCGGCCCCACCGCGGGGTCTGTGGGGAAGTGTACTCTTTCTAATCCCCTATATACTACTCGGCTTTTGCGTGCATTTTTGACCAGGTTAACATTCCTGGGAGACTCACTTTTGTGGTACCGTCCACCTCCCAGCTGGTCAAGTTGGAACAGTCGAAGACTTGGTCATCCCTCAAAGGAAGGCAGGGACAGTCCATAGCATTTTCCGCCATCTTGGGTGGCTTCCATAATTGCAGAGCCGACACATAGCGCTCTGGTGCTGGGCTCACCAAGGGAATCGTCACGTCCTGCTCATGGCTGCTTTAATTCCTCACTTCAATGTATTGGGCATTTCGTTCGCCCCGGGCCATTCCCGCACAAACCAGACAGGTCTGCAGACGGTATCCACTCAGTGAGTTTTCGGTTCAGACATGTGCTTATCTTCGTGCCCGTCAGAGCTGTTCCAGGCACGACGGACATTCGGAAAACTACCTAGTCAGAGCTGTTACGAGCAAGAGCGGCATTCGGAAACTAGGTAGTCAGAGCTGTTCGTAGCACGAGAGACATTCGGACGAGACATTTCACTCGGACGTAAATGCGCAGTGCCAAATTTTATTTTTCCACCCGCAGGACGGCACTTCCGGCTTCAGAGGGCGTTTTTAATAGAGATTAGCCTTCCTCGGGTTTCAAGGCAAGTTAGACTTATTGTTGTGACGTCTCCCACATCTCAGCTGGTCAAGATTGAACGTCAACGACATCACGGTCAGCCCTCAAGGGAAGGCAGGGGCAGACCATGGGCATTCCCTCACTATCCAAGGAGGCTTCCACAATTGCAGAGCCAGCACATATTGCTCTGAGACTGGGCTCACAAGAGGAGTCACGTCCTGCTCATGGCTGCTTTAGTTCCTCACTTCCATGTGTTGGGCATCTTGCTTGCCACTGGTCGCTCAAGCACACACCAGGAACGGTCAGACTGCGGGCGACATCCACTCGGTAAGCCTTTGCTTTTTACTTCGGACCCCGCAATGGATTCGCTAGCCGTGCGTTCCATTTTGTGTTATAGAGACATTTTCCCACTTTTGTCTACACTCTCTATGAGTTAGATACAAACAGTTTTCGTAACCATTTCATTCGACTGGGGCACTTTTTCTATCTTTTAGTACTCGCTCACAAGGTAGGCTACATGTGCTGCCGGCTCAGCACCTTACCTCCGTGCAGCTGTGAATGAGAAACGGTCAGGCCCTCTGATTCGGGAATCCCTCAAATCCTCCAGCTGAGAGCCTTCAAACAAATATCAGAACTGGGCATGTAGCGTGCTCAGTATCTCACCTCTATTTTTCGGTAGGTGGTTATCGGCTCGGCTCTCACGGTTTGTGGCTTAGAGGCGTTCAGCCTCAACCCTCGACAGAGAGCCTTAGATTATGTGTCCGGACCAAGAACTTCTGCCTTCGTGCGCCCGATTTAAACTTTTGACTGCTATCCTCAGTCTACCTGCAGAGCAGCAGGTTGTGTCTCTCTTAGTCTGGCCCCTATCCCATAAGCTGTCCGATATGTAGTTTTCATCCATCGGCAAGCAAATGGGGTCAATGGGACACGCAAACTCCTCCACCACGGCAAAGTGGAGATACATCGGGGGAGGTCTCCAGAAACTATGGTCTGATGTTTGTCAAGTTAATATCATGCTTGCAGTGTCTGGAACTTACACCCTGATGTCTAAACAAGCTAATTTCTTGTTCTGCTGTTGCGTGCCCAATTCTTAACCCTTTGAAAATAAAGATTTTCATTCATTTAAAAATTTTTTAAATTTTTTGTGAAAGTTAGTTGCATATCCTTTGCAGTACTCTGCAGTCAACCCACCGCCCACCATTTATTGGCTGTTCTTGATATCTTGGTAAGTTTACTTTTAGTACTTTCATGTTGCCTTTTTAGTTATTGGAATATTCTTCTTCTTCTTTCGTTCGCTTGAAATATGTCTATAACTGCAATGCACTCTTGTATGAATTGAACTGTCTTTTTCAGTTCACACAGCGGTCCATAGAGTTTATCTTCCACTGTCGTCTCTCTAGGCCAGAAGGTTTGCCTAGATATGTGTGGCGAAACGCCAGTGGCCCATGTCCTCATGCCTTCTTTGGGTTTGGGTAAACAGTGGGAAATAGATTTCGGGAACTCTCAGTTCTCTTATTCGCGCAATCCCCATGGAAGACAGTTCTCATGGTTACTGTAACAACCCGATCTTCTTAATAGAACTATTAGACGTCTGCCTTTTCTTCGGGGAAAACCCGATATGGCACCTTGCACCAAATACGCACTAATGGCAATGCAATTTCTTGGGCAATTCATGTCCGTTTCAACACCTACCGTTTGGTATCTGCATCATGTCAAATTAACAATTTAAAGATTGGGACAGAAGTGCAGCATTCTACTGGCGAATGAAAAGGTAATAATTGGGTTTGAAGTAGTTCTGCCTGACCTTGGCTTGTGAATCTCTGTTGTCTCGACTGGTGAGACGAATTGGCGAAAAGCCAGTCATTCCCTATTGTGAGTGGGTTGTCAGTTGGCCAATCTAGCTAAGAGTCGTGTTCTTGGCATGGCATGGGAACGAATCTGAGGAATATATTTTCCAAGGTGATGTTGCTTGTTCTTGGCAGCAGGTAGACGGGTGCTATCTTTCTTCCTACGGCCTGAACTCTGCATAGTGTCATCTTGCATTTGAATATAAACATTATATAGCTACGGAATGCCGGAAGGAGGGGAGGGCTCCGTGGGGACGGGTTCCAACCATTTATGTTCTGTCTTCTTAAAACAGAAGGGGGTATCCACTGGGCTATCTCTTTCATCTTTTAGCGGATAGGGTGGCCAGGTGGACTGAATAGTTACTGGTCGATAAGATCATCTAGATCTACGTGTTATGTGAGGCACTGCCGGTACATTGCGGCCACAGCTCAGACAAGAGCAGCGGCTGGAAGGGGTGGTTTCTTCTTTCCTATTCTTGCTAGGGATAGAGAACGACACTGCGTGTCATACAGACCCACTACTATAATATTAGTTAAGGGGGGGGGGGAACACACATAATTACGCACACAATACCGCAAGAGCTTTGTCGTGAGAAAGAGAGGGTTTGCAAGTGAGAGGGGAGCCGGGAAACGAATGTGCCCAGTAATAATAAAGGCATGGTATGAGAGTGGTGAGTGAATCTTTTATGCAAATAGTTCCTAAGGTAGCCACCATGACGTATACAAGCTGGAGGTCTAGTCAAGCAGGGACGTAGCCAATCTAGGGGCTACCTGACATGTCAGGCCCATTCACTCGGGCCTCTTATCTAATTGAGTAGGTAAGGGAAATGTATGACAAATTTATTAACTGAGGCCCTATTGGACCTCAGGATTGTGGTACTTGAGTCAGCCCCGTCGCTCACTAATCTCTGTCATCTCCAGGGTCCTTCTGTTGGAAGTGAATAGAGCTGAAATATCAACAGGGCCTCTACGCGGAAAGTTATGTTTAAGACGAGTCCATGTCAAGTTTTGGGCCATACCAGGCCCAAGGGTATGATCTCTACGAGATAGAGTCACCGCTGGCCCCGAAAGAATGACCATCAGCCTTTATAACACATCGCCGGTCATCTCGATACGCTAGGATCGTGTCATTTTGTATTCTTGGCTGGACCCCGCCAAATTCTCAGACACCCAATTATTATTGACGAACTGTTCTCCATTATATTATGTCCCACCCAACCTTGTACCAAGTGATTCCATGATACTTTCCAAGAACGCTTGATTAACTGAAGTTTGTGGTCCACGGAAACCTGGAAGCCTAGTTCTACAGCGGCCTGTTGTTCGAACAACCTACGGGGGAAGGAAAGAACTGAAGACTTATTCGGTGAGCTGTATGTGGACGGAACGGACATTGACTACAGATTGGTCTATGATGGAAAGCCATGAAGCTCTGTGGCTGAACTGAACTCTGTGTCCCTGTTTTGTCTGTAGTGAACTATCTGTTTTAACTGCCTTGATGTTTTCCTGTGCTGTCCTTTATTAAGTTATTAAATTACAATTATAGTTACTCTGACGATCGCCATGTTATCTATGGGTCAGCCAGAAAGACACCTCAGGGAATAGGCCCCGAGGTCGAAAGAGAGAGTGACAGTGAGTCCGGGGAACGGAAGAGGGTTGGCAAGCAAAGACTTATCCCAGCCAGAGCGATAGTATAATATTGAAGCATTGTGACAGGGGTTTTTGAGACCCTCCACGTAACTTGTTACAATATGTTATATTTTGGGCAGTCTTGGAGTATGTGCTCTGCTGTCTGCGACGCCAATCCACATGTACACATGGCTGTTTCACCAATCTTGAATTTTGTATACATGTGGTTGCGTAATCTATTGTGCCCTGTTCTGAGGCGCAGAATAATGACTTGTTCTGGTCTATCTATAACGTGGTAGTCATCTTGAGCAGGTTTTGGTGGCTTTCTGACTGATTTGATCATTCTTTTCTTTTGGTGGTATGTTACAGGCACATCAGACTGTTCTTCTTTGGGTCCTTCCTTAGCCAATTGATCAGCTCTGTCGTTCCCGGGTACTCCACAGTGGGATGGTATCCACTGTATGGTGACCTTATGCTGACTGCTAAGTTCAGAAAGTAGTGTCCTTAGTACTGGCAATTTCCCAGACAGGAGCGCCTCGAGTACTGATTTTGCATCTGTCAATAGCACCACAGGTTGTGTACCATTGCTGGTATTTAGTAATTTCTCTGTTTCTGTCTTGATTGCCTCAATTTCAGCATCATAGTTATGGCTGTGTCCCTGGTATTATTTGGGTATTCTATGTACACTCCCGCTCCTCCATTCGAAAAGCATTTTGTGCTGACCCATCTGTGTAGACTCGGATCCAGAGGTCCTGTGGGTATTCTTCATCAAGGAAGCTGAGAGTGGCTGTTCTGCGCTGCACACTGTTCTGTTCTTCCTTGTCAAATATTCCTCTCACTTTTGTCTGGATTTGTAATGATAGTCTATGCTCATCTTTCCATGGGGTTCGCTCTGGAATAGTTGTTAGGGGGATACCAACTGTGGGCAGATCGGTGGTTTCTCTGCAGAGTCGTTTGGCCTGGTGGATAAAACTACTACTTTTCAACAGCCCCATAGCTAGGTTTTCAAATCTGTTCTTCATAGGGTGGCCTGGCAAGCTGAGGAACTTTTATGCTTGCATTAGCGTTTTCGTATCTCTGCGCTCACTCAGTGCTTGTGTCCTCCCCATCTTCTCCATTTCCACTATAGGGGTTGATCTCATCCCTCCTGTGGTGACTCTAAGTGCTTGATTTTGCACTTTGTCCAGCTCTTGTAATGTGGTTTTTGCTGAAGAACACCATGCAGTTGGCCCGTATTCCAGGTGTGGTCGTATGCTCTGTTGATAAACTTTGCTAAGTATTTTCCCACTGCCTCCCCATGTGGTTCCACTTAGCTTTCTCAGGATGGCTATTTTCCTTCTGGCTTTTGCTACTGCTTTGTTGATGTGCTTTCTCCATGTCAGCCTGCCATCAAATGTTACTCCAAGGTATGTTGGTTCTTTATCTTCTCGCAGGGGTGTTCCATTTATCTGGATGGTCCCTGCCTTTTGTTTTGGAGAGAGGGTAGATAGGGTGATGCTGCACTTGACAGTGTTTATGCTGACACACCATCTATTTGCCCATGCAACAAATGTATCTACAGCTCTTTGTAGCAATCTGGTGGCTACTGATGCATGTTCATTTGTGCTCCATAGAACCAGATCATCGGCGTACATTGTGGCTTTAATTCCATGCGGTAGATTAGCAACGAGATCATTGATGAAGATTAGAAAGAGTGTGGGGGACAATACTCCGACCTGGGGAACTCCGTGACGCAGTAGTACTTTCTTGCTCTTTAGTCCGTCTATCTGTACTCGGGCTCTTCTGTTGTGCAAGTATGCTTTCACCCATTTGTACATTCTTCCATTGACTTTTCAGTTTCTCAGTTTATTCATCAGACCTTCTTTCAAGACTTTGTCAAAGGCTTTCTTCAAATCTATCCATGCCGCAAGCACCAGCTTCTTCTCTTGGAATGCATCCTCAATTTCTTGAGAGAGGTAGGTTGTCTGATCTTCCGTAGAGTAGCACTGCCTAAAGCCAGCCTGCTGTGGCACAAGGATGTTTTTACTTTCAATGTACCACTGCAGTCTGTGATTGATGATGCGATCCAGTGTTTTGCAGAGACAGCTGGTGAGGCTAATTGGTCTGTAGCTAGAGGCAATAGAACTAACTTTCCCTGATTTTAGGAGGGGCATCATGATTGCTTCTCTCCAGGCTTGTGGAACACTGCCTAAGGTCCAACTGTTATTGAAGATATGCAACAACTTTACTTTGGCCTCTGTTCCTAATAATTTCATTGGAGATACCATCAGCTCCTGGTGACTTTCTCATTTTCAGTTTTGATATGGCTAGCTCCAGTTCGCCGATTGTGATGGGTGCCTCCAGAATCTCATGTACTATTTCCTTCTGTCCTGTATGTTGCCGTTTCTCTTGATTCTCTTGTTGTTTCTCTGGACTGATTTGGATATTGTTATCTTGTGCGAATGAGTCCGCAAAATGGTCAGCTGCTTGCTTTCTTGTTAAGATGTTTCCATCTTTATGTAGTGCAATTTTTGAGTTTCTCCCTGTGCCCTCATCGTTAAGTTGTTTTATTAGCTTCCACAATTTCCTTGTGTCTCTTTCAAAGTTCAGAGACTCTGTTTTTTCCTGCCAGCTTTTCCGTCTAGCCTGCAGCTTGGCCCTTTGAAATTTGGCTTTTGCATGCTGGAATTTATTGTGGTGCTCTTGGCTGGGTGTGGCCTCTGCTTGCTTTCTACATACTTCCACGTCATTATGCAACTGTTCCAGTTCACTACTCCAGTAGGGTTTATATTGTTTACGGGCTCCTCTTGGTACTGTTTCTCGCGCTGCCTGTAGTATGCATTTCCCAAACTCTTCAACTACTTTATTTATGTCTTTCTCAGTGTTCAGGTTTCTAACCAGTATGCTGGTGCGATGCTTGTACATTGCCCAGTCTGCTTTCTTGTAGTTCCACCTCGAGAGGGTGCTGCTTTCACTTACAAGCTCATTTTCTACAGTTAAAAAGACTGGTCGATGGTCACTGCCACCTAGTTGTTTCCCAACAATTCGTGTAATGTTCCACTCCAGGTCTGGTGAATGAAAAGCCAGGTCAGGTGTAGTTGTAGAGTGCCATGATCTCGAGTAGAAAGTATGTAGGTCGGACGGCTTGTTAACCAAGATGAATCTATTCTCATCCTGCCAGTCTTCCAGTCTCTCTCCTCTCTGGTCCATGTGATCATAGCCCCAACTCTGCGAGTGGCTGTTGAAATCGCCGCACACAATCATTTTGTCTGTTAATGGTAGTGTGTCCAGTGCCTGTGGACGGTCACTTGGACAGTAGTAATTGATCAGATGTAGGTCTGTATAGCCTGTTTTAAGTTTAAGTGTCTGACACTCAGCCCCTTCCATATAGACTTCGATTTGGGAAGCAGTGATGTTATTTTTCACAAGGGTAAGTATCCCATCTTTTTGCCTGTCCTTTCGGTCAGATCGGTAACACTGGTAGCCTCTGATTTTGAATGCTATATTTTCGTTGAGGTGAGTTTCTTGCAAGCAACATATGCTTACTTTTTCTTTGTCCAGTATGTTTTCTAATTCTACTTTTTTGTTGCTGACTCCCTCCGAATTCCAGTGCATTGTTTTAAGTCTTTGTTTAGTATGGCCAGCTGTTCTATTCTCATGTCCCCTGGCTCCACAGGAACGAACGAACGAACGAACAAACTTTATTTTCAAAGGGTTAAGAATTGGGCACGCAGGCCCGTCTAACATTCTGCCCTTCTATCACTCTCTTTCATACATTATTTCATTCACACATCATTCAAGGCTAACAAAGAACAGCAACAATATAAAAGATATGCATTATAAAGGCATGGGCAAAATGCAAACATCAAAACTACACGACACAGTAATCTTATATATAAATTAGGATGTGCGTCCGTATCTCTGTCCGTATGTCCTTTATTTGTTCGCGAACGGCCCATCCGATTGAGATGAAATTTTCTACACGCCTTCCTTTCATTCCAGAGCTGTCAACTGTGATATTTTGTTAGTGTGAAATCGCCTGCTTACTCAGTATTATTTCATTTTTCATTTTTCATCATAATTTCATATATCTCAGGGGACCTAACTCTGTAAAAGTTATTTCAAGGGGCATAACTTTTCTGTATAACTTATAGTCATATTGTGGCATCGTTTTCAAAGATTTATAAACTCTTTGTCCATAGTTATGTACCGGCATATGAGTTATAATAAATAATGATACAATCTGTAAGGCATTTTCAAAGTTTTCATAAAAATGATGCACAATGCATAACATTGTAACTCATCTTTTTTTGCTTAAGAAGTTACTGTAGTCATGCAGGTGATTAGAAAGAGTTTTCATTAAAAATAATGGATGGTGTGTGGTAGAACGTTCTTTTAAGTTACATTTTTTTTTTTTTGTATGAATTTAATGAAGCCGGACAGGGTCAGGCAGACAGATAGACAGACAGACAGACAGATAGACAGTCGGGAACAGGAACTTATATGACTACTTATATAAATTAAATGAGATGCTTCACACCAGGAGCTGGGCGATGTCGGGCCGGGTCAGACAGACAGACAGACAGACAGACAGACAGATAGTCGGTAACGGGAACGGGAACTTATATGACTACTTATATGAATTAAATGAGATGCTTCCCACCAGGGACTGGGCGAAGCCGGGCAGGGTCAGCTAGTACTAGATAATGGTCTGACACTTGTTATTAGCCATTTGGAATATACTGGCCTACAAAAAGGGGATTGGCTGTTATACTAGGGTTTTGTTATTATTATTATTATCTCAATTATTAAGGGGGAAGGTAATCCGTATTGAGATAGTGTTCGAATAATTTGCGATTGTATGAATAGGGATTGGTTATAACTTTGATTTCTTGTGGAAGATTGTTCCACGGCTGAGATGCAGAGTACGTTAAGCTTGTTTTGTATAAGTCAATCCTAGGCTTCGGAATGTGTAGTATATTTAAACGTTTACTGTGTCTAGCATTATATTTAAACAATGGCCAAAGGTAATTTGGGGCATTCCGATGCAGGATTTTGTGAATTAGTTTAGCTTTATTGAAAAGCAGGCGTTTGCGGAATGGTAGTAACTGAAGGCGTTTATACAGGCTAGGATTGTCAGATAAATGTTTGCTATAAATTAGACTCATGGCCCGTTTCTGGAGTGAGTAAAGTCGCTTGGTGTTTGAATTAGAACAACCGTCCCAGATTGTAGAGCAGTAGTCAAAGTGTGTCTGTATATGAGAAGTATAGAATAGCTTCCTTGTGTCCTCATCAAGGAAGTTTTTAATTTTGGCGAGTTGGTAGACTTTTTTCGCTGTTTGTTTAATAAGCGCTTGAACGTGGGAATTAAAGGTTAGGTTTCTATCAATGATTAGGCCTAATGTTTTGTGCTCAATTACACTTTCTACTGGCATGTTATCGATGTGAAGTTGAAGTGATGTGTGTGAGCTTAGAGTTTGAAGTCTTTGTCTAGTTGTTAATAACATTATTTTTGTTTTAGTGATGTTAATTTGCATACGGTTTGAATAGCCCCACTTAACTACATTATTTAATTCTTGTTGTAAAGACGACTCCAGTAAAATACAGTCTTCAGCGTTTGTGTACACCGTACAGTCATCTGCAAATAGATCGCAGGACGACGAAAGATGCAAAGGTAGATCGTTAATATATATGGCAAATAATAGAGGGCCAAGAATAGAGCCTTGCCGTACTCCAATATTGAAGGTAGTGGTTTGAGACAGAGATTTATTATGTGATACTACTTGCTTTCTGTTTGATAGAAAAGATGATATTAGAGTGACTGCATTAAGGCCAATTTTCATTGTCTCGAGTTTTTTAATTAAAATAACATGGTCTATCATATCAAATGCTTTCTTGAAATCAATAAACACAGCTCCACATAGACTGTTGTTGTTTATATTCTGGTGCCAATTTTCTATCATGTTTGTTAGGGCCGTATGGCAAGAATATTTTGGTCGAAATCCTGATTGGCTGTCAACAATAAGCTTGTTGCGAACTAAATACTGTAATGTTACTTTATGGATGTGTTTTTCTAGTGGCTTAGATAGTGATGATAGTAATGAAATGGGTCTGTAATTGTTCGGGAGACCATTATCCAATGAACCAGATTTAAGAAGAGGGTACACTTTAGCGATTTTGAGAGCTGATGGAAAGTGGCCTTTGGTTAGACACTGATTATATACATAGGTTAGTGATGTACAGATCACTAGCGCAGCACAACGGAGAATCCGGTTGCTGATTCCATCTAACCCAGATGAGGTTGTGTTTTTTAGGTTACTGAGGTAAGCGAATACTTCAGTGATTGTCATTAGCGGTATGTCAGAAAGAATATCGCGGGAGCATCTATTCTCGCAAAACGATGACAATAAAGATAAGTTGCAAGGAGAATTAGGTATTGAAGCCTTCATCTGGTCTATGTCAGTTTGAAAAAAAATTACTGAATTGGTCGCATGTAATATGATTTGATGGTAAAGAATTTCGGAAGTTATACTTGTTTGTCAAGGTGTTAATTGCTTTCCATATATCCTTACTATTTGTTTTATCCATTACTAAGTTCTTAAAGTAATGTTTCTTTTCCCGTCGTATGTTATATTGAACTTTGTTTCTAAGTGTACGGTATGCACCGAGATCCCGCTTTTTATGTGCTTTATCTCTGTCTCTCATAATTTTAAGTATTTCCTGGGTGATCCAAGGTGGCTTGACGTGGTGTTTTACTCGAACTTCCTTGACTGGCACATGTCTATCAAAAACACCAATAAAGGTTTTCATCCAGAATTCCAGAGCATCATCCAGGTCAGGAAGCTGATAAAGATTGTCTAGAGGTGAACTGAGCAAGTCCTGTAAAAATGCGTTTTGGTTGAAATTTTTGTAACTTCTATATTTTACACTTATGTGTTTATGTTTAGGAATTTTAATTCCTTTTTTAGACCACGTGCAGCATCTTGGGTAGTGATCGCTCATTGCACAATTGGGTACGGTGCATTCTATGATGTTGTCTGAGCAAGTTACATAAATGTGATCTATGACTGTTGAAGATGACTTTGTTACTCTAGTAGCTTGTTGTACTATTTGTTGGAAATTGTATGATGCAATTATTTTTCCCCGTATTATGTTGGATTTGTTGGTGTCAATGTTAAAGTCTCCGAGTAGTATAATTTCCTTCCCAGAAGCGAAAACCACATTCATCATGGTAGTGAAGTTTTCGTTCCAGACGTGTCCAGCACTGGGATTTCGATAAAGGTAGCCAATTATCAGGGGTGTGCGGTTTTGAAGTTTTAGCTCTAACCAGATACATTCTATTTCGCAAGTTTCAAAGTCTAGCCTACGGTGAACATTTAGTAAATTAGAAACATAGGTTATTATGCCTGTCTCTTGTTTCCTACAGGGATCCCTTCTAAAAACTTTGTACCCTGTAATAGAGATGTCCTCATCTGAAATTTTATCATTAAGTCTACTTTCACTAAGGCCGAATAAATGAAAATTTTGATTAAGAATAGAAGATAACTCTGGTAGCTTGTTAAATAAGCTGCAAATGTTTAAGTGTCCAAGGCGTATTCCTGACTTATTGAGCCAGTGTTGCCACTTCACAGACAGTTCATCCATGAAGAAAGTGTAAATTAGTCAAAGTTAAGCAAAAATACAAGATCATTAAAAAAAATAACAATTACATTAACTTACAAAATATCAATAATACAAATGGATAAGTAAATGACAATATTATAACGATATAACTAATTAGACCAACGAATATAATGCAAACAAGGAACAAAACGAATTAAAGAACATACAACAAATAATTAACTTGAAAAAACTACTTCACAAGCTAAGTACCAACTGTTATCCAAAAGAATCAATAAATGACTATACAAGTCAATGTCTCTGTTTAAAGCGGGGAGTGAAGACCCCCTCACTCAGAGTATTAAGGCGATAAAAAGTATTCTAAAAGATATCTAAGTGTCAATCTCTGTGACTTCAATACGAGTCAATTTTTACAGCCACGTACAATCTAATACGTTGCTATATAAATCAATAACCAAGTATGCGCATAAACTTTCTAGGAGAGGCTCTTTCTTGTACCGAGATCCGGTGTTGCTTTGTGTTCAATTGCTAGTAAATACCAGGCCGTGTTGGTCCTTGGTACAGCGACATCATAAATGCCTGCCGAAGTGAAGCTGGGCTAAACCGTGTGAGGTATAACAATTCTGGGTTACAATGGAGTGGATACTGTTGTTTTCTCACGGGTGTGTAACGACTTCCAACTACAGGCTCTGATTCGTGGCTAACAGGAGGCTGTGGTGGCACGTTGTTGTTACTACTGGATTGATCCTTGCTATGGAGAAGAGGGAACGTATCTTCATAATTATCACCCTCCTGCGTGTAAGAAGGCGTATTGTACGGATTTCTTCTTCTTCTTCAGCGTTCCGAGCCATTGAGGTTCTTTGCTGCAAATACAATCCGTCTCCATTCGTCTCTCTGGTGGACCTTCTCTTGCCAGTCGTTGATTCCAAGTGCTTGTAGGATTTGGTGTGATGAAAATATTCCGTCTGGCTTGGATATCAGGTGCCGTGGTTATGAGTGGTCTGCTCTCTTCTGGCCTAATGGTACTTGATGTGGCGGCAGTATGTCGTCTGGCTTGAGTTTGAGGTGGTGTAGCTAAAAGTGTCCTACGCGATCCAGTATTGGATGTAGGTTGTGTACGTTCAGGGTATTTAATATTTTTGGCGAGCAAGCTGGTGCCCAATGTAGACAAATGTACTTGATCTTTATAAAGTCGCTTTTTAGGTGCTCCTGACTGTGAAGTAAACACCGGTGTGTTGTTGATGAACTGTATGTTGTTGTGAGAACAAAACGTCTGCAATATGTTGTTATTTATGTCAGCTAGACGACGCTGGAATCCATAACTCGGTGATATGATGGTGGAGAAGAAAATCGACGAGTTAGGAAAAGTGTGACGTAATCCGTTCAAGAGCGCCAGCAGTTGAGATGTTGTGATTTGCTGGTTGTTCATGGTGTCATTGATACCAATATGGACGCTTGCCCTTTTTACATTAAGATTTACAGCCAACCTCCTAATCTTGTCTGTTAGCCGGTCAACACCAGCCCCAGGCAATGGAATTATGGACACAATGTCTTTGTCTGTAGTAGCCATCCGGTCGCTGTATAGACCTTTCATTAGAGAGTCGCCTATTATAATGTGTGTACAGTCGGGTCGTGCTGTCTGCACATGTTGGTTGTCAGTACGCCTTGCTTGTTGTTTCTCCCATTTAGCAGCAGTCTGTACATCCCCATGTGACTCTCTCTGTGTTTCCTAGAGGCGTGTGTTGTCTGTTGGCAGTGCACTATAGCACTGTACGTTTTCTGACGAATTTTCTTGAAGCACTTCGAATCTGTTGCTTATCTTTACACCAATGGGATAGACTGCTTGTAGCGTTTTATCTTCCTCTGTACGTTGAGGTTTTTCCGCGTCTTGTTTTTGGTGAAACTGAGCTTCAAGATTCTCCGAATTTGATACAGCTGCTTGGGAGTTATACGCTTGTTCAGTTGAGTTGGTGGAGGGCTCGTGCTGTAAAGTTTCTATTGTTTTTCTTAGCAACAGATTTTCCGCTCTCAGGAGCGTGATTTCTTCTTTGAGAGCAGTGTAGTCACTGCTGGTCTTGCTGTTAGCTGCAATGTTCGCTGTAACAGTAGCAGTGAGCGCCTTTAAGGATTGCTCTATTACCTCAATGCGCCTATGACAATGGCACGATTGTCCATTGATAGTTGGCGTGTTATCTAAGGCTGGTATTTCTTCTGCTACTCTTACGTTGGTCTCAACGTTGTTTTGGAGGTGCTCCATTGGATATTCAATGGCCAAGAGTACTGATGGGGTAGGTGATCTCATGTTGATGGTATTGTCCTGTTCATTCATTGTATGTGTTAGTTTAGAAACATTGTCTGCTGTGATGTCCACAGCTGTAGTTGTGGGCTGTGTAGATTCTGAGTCTTCACTCGAGACGAGCATGTTGATGATATCTTGTGTCTTTGATATGTCTCTACTCGTGAATGTAAGTATTGAGTTCTCCAGCTCGACAAAGTCTAATTTTAGCCAAGATTTAATGTTTTCAACGCTGCCCTGAGCTAGTAACTTGTTCTTCGAGTGATATAAATGTATTGTAAGGACTGGCGTCGTAATCAGATCTTCCACGTAGGCCCCGCTTCTATCTTGTCTGTGTTGGATTCGTTCAGGCTTGTAATAATTGATGAGGCACGTTCGAAATGCCTCATAATGGAGTGTATTGTTAAAGGATACTGTAACACATTGGCCGGAGTTGGTGTGTTGGACGACTCGGTCGACTGGATTCGCACACCTGGCTAGCTTGGTCTTCACCGCCTTCTCTTTGTTTAGTGTGTATGGTTTATTCACGGCCCGATCGTAAACCGGATCTTGTTTTAACACCAGTCACCTCCAGATAGGCCTCTCCTATAGATGACATTACTGCATCATGTTATCAAACCCGTTTGAAGAATGCAGCGAACTCATTGTAGTCTAGACGCACCGCGGGCTATTTGAAGTCATGTGTTGCGGTTCGTTTGTTGCGATATTGTGTGCTGGCGACTTACCACGCGCTAGTCAAGCATGGTTTACACACGTTGTCGTTAATCGATAATTGGTAGGTGTCGAAATTGAATGACCTTACCGTCCATTTATCAAAGAAATCCTCATTTCACTAAACCACAGTCACATAAACTTAAGATATTAATTCGTATTAGATCCAGTTTTAGAACTAACACAATGAAATACACAGCATCTCGATTGAAAATAGGCAAAACTTTGATAAATTCTGTAAAAACTGGGAGAGCTTGTGAAAACACGTACGCTCGTAACCGGAGAGAAGGACCTCCAGTAGTTGGGGTTGGACCCTTTCGAGACATAGGGCCCGGCACTGCACCTGTCTGGGGGTCCAAAGCAGGGCGAGCACCATAACTTTTAGCAGCAGTCGACATATTCCATTTTGCGTAATTGCGTGGCATCCTGATTTCTGTGGTGCGCCTCCTGGCTGGTTGCCTCCGTCTTCAGCACCTTTCCTTTGCTAGAGCAGACTGTGGTCTCACTCAAGTTTAGATGTGTACACACGCACACACGTGTCTGCACATGCATGTATGTGTATACACATCTAGAGGACACTGGTTATTTTCCGGCGCCAGATACTCGCCGCCGCCCCTTCTCCTGTTAGTTAAAACAGTTCCGCCACGTGAAGGCCAGGAGTTGGACTTTTGCTGCAGAAGTTATGTATTCACGAGCCATTGGGGTATTTAAGCAATGTTGGGCGCTCACCCCAACACTGCGCCTCGGCTACATACAGCAATTTGGAACCGTTATTGGAATGAAGATAGATCTCTTCCAATCATATTTTCTACTATCAATCTATTTATTCTTCTATTCTATCTATATTTTTAATTTTCTATTTTTATTTACACAAGAAGTCATATGCGCTATAAACAAAATGATAAATACTTTAAGGCATCTTCAAAGTTTTCATAAAAATAATGAATCTATTTTAGATAGGAGTTGGATGGATGGATGGATGGATGGATGGATGGATGGATGGATAGATGGATGGATGGATGGATAGATAGATAGATAGATAGATAGATAGATAGATAGATAGATAGATAGATAGATAGATAGATAGATAGATAGATAGATAGATAGATAGATAGATAGATAGATAGATAGACAGACAGATAGATGGCCAGGTCATCAGACAGACAGATAGAGATAGAACGAACGAACGAACGAACAAACTTTATTTTCAAAGGGTTAAGAATTGGGCACGCAGGCCCGTCTAACATTCTGCCCTTCTATCACTCTCTTTCATACATTATTTCATTCACACATCATTCAAGGCTAACAAAGAACAGCAACAATATAAAAGATATGCATTATAAAGGCATGGGCAAAATGCGAACATCAAAACTACACGACACAGTAAAATTAGATAATGGTGTTACACTTGTTATTAGCCATGTGAAATATACTGGGGGACTGGCTGTTATACTAGGCTTTTGCTATTATTATTATTATTATTTATATTATTAAGGGGGAAGGTAATCCGTACTGAGATAGTGTTTGAATAATTTGCGATTATATGTATAGGGATTGGTGATGTCTTTGATTTCTGGTGGAAGATTGTTCCACATATGAGCTGCAGAGTACGTTAAGCTTGTTTTGTATAAATCAATCCTAGGCTTTGGAATGTGTAATATATTTAATATTTTACTGTGTCTAGCATTATATTTAAACAATGGCCAAAGGTAATTTGGGGCATTCCGATGTAGGATTTTGTGAATTAGTTTAGCCTTATTGAAAAGCAGGCGTTTGCGGAGTGGTAGTAATTTAAGGCGTTTATGCAGGCTAGGATTGTCAGATAAATGTTTGCTATAAATTAGACCCATGGCCCGTTTCTGGAGTGAGTAAAGTCGCTTGGTGCTTGAATTAGAACAACTGTCCCAGATTGTATAGCAGTAGTCAAAATGTGTCTGTATATGAGAAGTACAAGTACAGCATATTTTCCTTATGTCCTCATCAAGGAAATTTTTGATTTTGGCGAGTTGGTAGACTTTTTTCGCTGTTTGTTTAATGAGCGCTTGAACGCGGGAATTAAAGGTTAATAATCAATGATTAGTTTGAAGTCTTTGTCTGGTTGTTAATAACATTGATTTTGTTTTAGTGATGTTAATTTGCATAGCTCCATCTAACAACATTATTTAATTCTTGTTGCAAAGACAACTCCAGCTATCTCCAGATGATGGATGGATGGATGGATAGATCGATCGATCCCCGCCAGGAGCTGGGCGAAGCCGGGCCGGGTCAGACAAATAGAGATAAATAGATAGATAGATAGATGGATGAATGGATATAGATAGATAGGTGGGTGGATGGATAGGTCAGTCAGTCGGTAGACTGGTAGGTAGATAAATAGATAGAAAGACAGATAGATAGAAAGATAGATAGATAGATAGATAGATAGATAGATAGATAGATAGATAGATAGATAGATAGATAGATACATAGATAGATAGATAGATAGATAGATGGGTGGGTGGGTGGATGGATAGGTCAGTCGGTCGGTAGACTGGTAGGTAGGTTGGTAGATAGATATATAGATAGATAAATAGATAGATAGACAGATAAATAGATAGATAGATAGATAGACAGATAGATAGGTGGGTGGATGGATAGGTCGGTCGGTAGGTGGGTAGATAGATAGATAGATAGATAGATAGATAGATAGATAGATAGATAGATAGATAGATAGATAGATAGATAGATAGATAGATAGATAGATAGATAGATCCCCGCCAGGGGCTGGGCGAAGCCAGGCTGGGGCAGCTAGTATATATATATATATATATATATTCATTTGTAATATTCATTAGAGCTGAGACAGAACATTGTTTTAATATAACAGACGGCTGAGGAGAAAACAGTGTGACATTAGGCATTTTTCTGGGGTGTTCACCTTGTAGGAACAGCATGGCTACATAGACTATTCAACCATGTTTGGGTAGAACAACAGACTCCACGAGACTGGGGAAACGTCATAATTATCCCAATTTGAAAAAACAAAGGCAGCAAAAGAGATTGCACACAATACAAAGGCATTTATGTTGAGTCACACTGGGAAAATATTTTGCAAATTCTTGAGAAGAGATTACGACCTACTATAGAACCCCAGCTAAGCGAAACACAACTTGGAATTAGGAAAAACAAAGGATGCACAGACACCATTTTTGCTCTTAGACAACTTATAGAAAAATCAATCGAATTCAATGAAACACTATTCTTAGCTGTTGGCGACCAAGAAAAGGCATTTGATAGAGTAGATAGAAACAAGCTGTGGGAAATCTTTAAACACTATGGAGTGAGTACATATCTAACAAACCTATGTAGAAGCTTATACAACAACAGTGAATGCATAGTGAGAGCAACTGGAGGACACTCAGAACCCTTCACCATGAGATCTGGAGTATGACAAGGCTGTGTCCTGTCCCCTCTCTTGTTCATAACATATATAGATAACATATGTAAAGAAACCAGCCAAACAGAGACTGCAAGAATACCGCATGACGATAACACAGAAGAAGAACCATCTGCAAATCTAACCATTAGAGAACGCCTGTTTGCGAAAGACCAAGCATTAATAGCAAAATCAGAAGCTGAATTACAAGACCACGTGAATAGTTTAAACTAAATGTGAAGGGAACATAATATGAAAATTAGCATAAGCAAAACAGAGGTAATGACTATAACTAAAGAAGAAAAAACAACTACAATTCACCTAAACGAATATCCCTTGAAACAAGAGTTTCAAGTACCTAGGAAGTATAATATCATCAAACGGCCGATCAGAAGACAAGATTGAAAATAGATGCAATAAGGCAAACCAACTCTTTGGACAAATGGCACCAATACTAAAGAACAAACATGTACCAATAACTACTAAGAAGGCACTTTACAGCACAATCTTTCTACCAACTCTATGCTACCAATGCCAAAGCTGGACAATGACAGAAAAAGAGAAAAGAAAAATCACAACAGAAATGAAATTCCTGAGAAGAATACTCAACATATCAAGAAGAGATAAGATCAGAAGTGAAGAAATCAGGACTAAAGTGGGGGTTATAGCAGCACTAAAATTTATTAGAAAGCAGCAAGTCAAATGGTTTTGCCATGCAAGGAAGTTACCATTCAACAGTGGGCCACAACAAGCAATGATGTACAGACCAGATGGAAACAGAGGAAGAGGCCGACTACGTAAATGTTGGACGGAAGGAATAGCAGAGTCCATGGGAATATCGATGCATGAAGTCCATAATCGGGCACTCTCACGATGTTTATACTTCACCTCGACACCGCAAGATACAAGAGGAACATGATGAGATGAGATGAGTTCACATTGCGCTTCTTGAAGATTGGACTGATGACATGAATGCCATGTTCATTATTAGTGAGACTGACCCGATTTGTTTGATGCTGACACTCATATGGTTGGTCCTATCTGACTCGATTTGTTTGTCCCAAGTACTTAAATGATTGGTATTATCTGATCTGATTTGTTTGTTCCAGGTGCTCTAATGGTTGGTCTTATCTGACCTGTCTGGAATACACTGAATGCTTGGTCTTAAATGATCACGTCCATGGAGGCTAACTCTTGGTCACAGCCTTCTTATTCAGCGAGCAAGCTAAAAGTATACTCAAAGCTAATGGTGTCCAGTATCACCAAGTATTAAAGCAATAATGACGTCGCAACATCTGTTTTGGGGTGTTACACAACTTTCAACAAAAGCATGAAGAAATAACTCCCAAACACTCAGGCTCACAAAGTCCATGTAGAAGTTCAGTGACCACCTCTATCTCCATTCCCTTTCTGAAAGCCCCATTGGTTTATACTCCACCAGGTGATCTCATGTACATATTTGCAGTTATTGATATACTTCACCTCGACACCGCAAGGTACAAGAGGAACATGATGAGATGAGATGAGATTGTTGAAGGTAGTGACTGTCATGAGCTGAAATGTGAGCTCTGACCACATTCATGCCTTGTGGTGTGAAACATGACTGTAACATGCCTGGGTTCATTAACATTACCGGCCCTGAGAAATAATAGACGGAGGTAAAATGGGGCTGGGTGTAGGGTCCCCGGAAAAGGGCAAATAAGAGGGCAGTCGGGGAAGGTTGGAGACAGTGAGTTTAAGGGGCAGTTGAGGAGGCGTCAGCCCGCTAGTGTGGTTGGGAGGCAGACAGTTTTGGGCTGGGGATAGTGTTGTGTGGAGTCAGGAGACTGGATAGTCAGTGGAAGCCTAGACCTAGAGGGGTCGGATAGGGAGTTGAAGCATAGACCCAGAGAGGGTTGGATCGAGTGAGTTCGGGCCGGGAGAACGGCTGGTTAACTGTTGTGGTGGATGAGATTACGTCAGCCTGGAGAAGGAGTGTTATTCGAGTGTTAGGTTGTGATGAGGATATATTCAGGAAGTACTGTTATTGGATTTATATATGTTGTGTGTTTCCGTTTCATTCATCATTAAAGGGATATTATGTGCGCAAACTCAATCTTGTTCACTGACTGGTGGATGTGTACTCCAGTGGTGACTTGTGGTGTGAGACAGGTGGCTAGCTCAGTTTCCACTGTGCGGTAATATAGAAAGAGCATTAGGATCTAGACAACGACCAATCTCATTCTGTTGCAAAAGAGATGGTGACAGAGAGGTTAATGGGGGCTTCATCCGGTCAAGAACCTGGTACAGTTAGAGAAATTAATGAGGACTCTTAATGGGAGCTCGTAGCTTACAGAGGATAATGAGTTCAGAGACATTAGTCAGGCGCCCAATTACAACTAGAATTGTATCACAACAAAACTGAGGTATCCAACAGACGGCCCATTTCAAAAGTGCCGGAGAATTAACATACAGTTCACGGGAGGACAGGTAAAAATAGCATTGCACACCCGGAGAGGGAAGGTGGACGGTGGAGGTTATCCACGGCATAAAAACAAGGTTTACTCCTATGCTAGAACTGGCTAGCAGACAAAACAGCGGCAGAGGCCAGTGTGTGTTATGTCTGTTTTCACAGGTCAATTCAGCGCAGGTAAACAGACAGGGCTGGGCGCCAGCGGCCAAGTACTGGTGAAATACATTTTTTTTTAAAACTCACCCGGGGAGGGGAGATATATGAGAAAGTGTGGAACACACAGAAGTGACAATTGCTAGTTCACCAAAGAGGAATGAAAAACGGGGTCAGGACAGCAAGTATTTGTGTATAAAGAAAATTTTACAGCAGTTGCGGAAAGAGGGGGACCATTACTTCAGATCACAGCCAGATTCAGTGCGTGTTAATTTTTACAAAGAGAAACCGAGGTGACCTTGGGAGTCAAGGTTGTGTACAAGGGAAATTTACTGAGGAATTTCCACTAGGATTGATAGATGACTCAGGTTACTGTGAAAGTAGAACTAGATAAACAATACCAGTTGTTTTGCACTGAAACCAGGATTTATGTTCGTCATTGTTACCAGTGTTCTGTTATCATCATCATAGCGTCATGGGGCAAACATTCTACAGCAGACAATCAGGTGCCATTGCCACAAGAGAGGTAAATTTCTCTGCCAAAAAGTACTTGCTAAACAGATTTAAAGCACTGGTCATTCGTTACCATTTTTAACTTTATCGGCAAACGTGAATCCATACCATCACTTCAAGGTGACAGCAACCAAGCAGATAAACATTCATTGACATTAAAGTTATTATCGTCTCCCCAAAATGCAATGAAAACCCTATAGTTCTAGCAGAACAGGAGCTATAATGTATATCATACAATCAGGTGCCAGCTCCGCAGGGAGGGTTACAAAAACGTTACGGACTGTGTAGAGACAAGGCATTCAGATAATTACCACCATCTTCAACTTTTCAGACAGTTGGGACTCGTTATCACCACATCAAAGAAAAAGTAACAACACATCAAAACAATAATTTGTCTTTGGGATCGAGCGTTGAAGCCACTTAAAATCATCAACCAGGACGGACGTGGATGTTTTTGTTTTTGACAATATAAGTCCCTACCATCAGCCAAGGCAGCCCTATCGGATCTGTTCGGGGGTTTCTTCACAGAAACTACTAAATACACCTAAATACTGTTGAGAGTTGCCACATTGTTGTCTGCAGACTGCTTTTGATGGTTGTGCCCTTCATTCTTTTTTCAGTGTCGTTAGTGTGCATAATCTGCTTATTCGTATGTGGTCTCATGTATGTTGTTAATAGAGATTTTTGTGAATTTTCTCTGAATCAGGGAGGCATTGCAAAAAAAATATTCTATCTGTGCACAGTATATTTTCTAGGAAGTAATCAACGGGTCGGTTTGGTTTTTTGCCTTGGGACATTGTCTTTCTTGGAATAATATACTGTGCCGTGATGTCTTGTGTCAGTTCTGTGTATATTAGTGATTTGAGTTTCCCTCTTTTCTTTTTATTATATTTACGTATGATATTTTGTTTCTTTGGGTATATATGTGTTATTATTGTAACTCTTGTAGACTTAGATGGATAGGACATCTTAGGCGGATGGATGATGGTAGAATACCAAAGGATATCTTTTTTGGTGAATTACAGATGGGTAAGAGATCTCAGGGTCGGCCTCTACTACGATACAAAGATGTGTGTAAGCGGGACATGATTGATACAGGCATTGATAATGCACATTGGGAGCAAGTCGCCGCTGAACGTGTTGCATGGAGGGCAAATATCAGAAATGGAATAAAGTCAAAGGAGAAAACTATTGCAGAAAAGTCACACACCAAGCGTTTGAGACGTAAGATGGTGCATGATGGTGGAAATGACCACGTGTTCACATGCACCCACTGTGAACGGACATTTACAGCGCAAATTGGCCTTATCAGTCACACTCGCTACCGCCATAGTTAAAAGTTATTATGCCTTTTTAAAGCACAAACTATCGTCTGTCAAGACGGCAAGGTGCCAATGTGTGTAACTCTTGTGACTAAATCTACTATATAGATTGTTTTCGGTGTCTTACGCGCACTGTGGTCATCTCACACAAGCATGTGGATGTTACTGTGGTTTATTTCTTTGTGATCACCGGTCTCCGTGTACTCAGACTGTGCGTCTAGTATTTGATAGGCTTCATTAATTGTTTATCATCCATGTACATGTATATTCATGTCTAACACTATTTTCAGGAACTTTTCACATATTTTTGTTGTATATTTGAGGGAGTATAGGTAATACCCCCCCCCACTACTAAATTTCTTATAGAGTGACTGTGTTAGTAAAAAGTGATATTACCAGTACTACGAATTTACGTAAAGTCTGAGTGGTGATGTACTTAAGAAAGTTGCATAAAGACAAGCAGCAGGGTCTTTATATTTATAGTTGACTGATGGACAGCTAAGTGTCCACAATTACAAGATGCCTACTTTAATGGAATACATCGAAGAAGGTGAACGAATAGGTCTGAAGGGCAAAGATGTGCAGGAGTTTGCAGAGGCAAAAGTTAAAGAATATAATTAATGGGAAAGAGAACAAAAACAGGCTGAAAGAGAACAAAGACAGGTTGAACTGGAAAACAAGCGGTTACATGAAGAGAAAGAGACACAGGTCAATTTAATGCAACTAGAACTTGAAAAGTCAAAACAAACAAATGCGGTGGAAATTAAGAAAGAAAAGTGTAAGTGTCAGATGGAAATGGAAATTGCACTAAAAAAATTAGAACTAGCATCTAAGGGTCAAAGTGAGGAAGGCAGAAGACCTTCACAGTCGTCACAATGATTGAAATTGCCATATTTTACAGACCGAGACAATCTTCTATCTTATCTTGACAGATTTGAAGCTTCTGTTAAGGCTTTAGGCATTCCAGAAGGAGAATATGCTATTAGGCTAAGTAAGTATCTTATGGAAAAGGCCCTAGATACCATGTTCAATTTACCAGTGGCAGAAAGAAACAATTATACTATTCTGCGTCAACGCTTGCTAACAAAGTTCAACTTAACAGAACACCGATACAGAACAAAGTTCAGACAATTAGTGCCAGAGACACATCAGGATTTTAAAGATTTTGTCAATACAGTGAAGAACACATTTAATAAACAGATGGAGCTTGCAGAATTTGGAAAAGATTTCAGTCGCTTAGTCGATTTGATGCTAAGGGATAAGATATTAACATCATGTAATGCAGATTTAGTGGCTTTCTTCCAAGAATGTAAATCAAAGGACATTGAAACAATGTCCCAGTTAGGGCAGAACTGCATGACTGCACTCCGAACAGTTCTATTGGCAGACAAGTTGATGAGGAAATAGTCTGTGCAGCCCATAGTAAACAGGATCATAATCTAGTTATTAGACCAAGGTCGAAAAGTGTGGATTTAGCACAGAGGTATGAGGAACAAGGACCTAAAGACAATGGTTTCCGTGGTAACCATTTTGGCAGATCAGGACGTTACCCAGACCATAGTGGAAATGTTAAGAAAAGTCCAAATGGTTATGCTGGATGTTGGAATTGTGGCAGCTGGAAACAAGGCAGCACAGTGTGATGTACAACCATCCAGTAGGCCAACAAATAATAGGAGGAAGGACATTATGTGTTTCAAATGTGGGAAAAGGGCCATTTCAGCTATCAATGTACGATGGGATAAACTGAGCACTCTAATGTAGCGCAAGTAATTGAGACAATCAATAATTAGAGTTGTAGTGGATGTAAACCTCTTTTTGATAAAGACAGTGAGCATGTCTTAATGCGCGGTCACCCATTTAAAGCAGGATCAGCATCAGCAGTGCATGCAGGAGGAAGTTTGAAGCTGCATCATGCGTTTGTTAATGATAGGGAAGCAGTGACACTTTGGGATTCCGGTTGTACGACCATCAGGGTTAGAAAAAGTCTAGTACACCCCTCGGCTTACACAGGGAAAAAGGTTAGATGTATAACGATTAATGGTACAGTAGAATTTTACCCATTGGCTGAGATCACAGTGACAACACCATATATCACAGAAAGAGTGACAGCATGTGTTCTAGACTCACCAGTGGCAGATCTGATCATTGGAAATGTGCCACAAGTTAAAGAGTGTACAGAAGTTAAAGAGTGTACAGAAGAGGAAGTAGTTCATTGGTACCACAAATATGGTGTAAAAAGTAACAAATTAGTTACCAGAAGAAAACCTAGATTAGATATTATAGCTGAAGAAGAAGAGGCACAGTTGACAACCAAACAGGGACAAATGATAGCACCGCTGAAAAAGAGAAGACTGATCCCCAGCAAAGCCCTAGTGGTTGTCAAAGACGAGAAAATGATTGTCAGATGAATTGTAATCCAGAACATAAGCGATTAACGAACGAGAGGGGTGGCTTTGAATGGACGAATAATAGTTTCACTAATGATGTGTCAGATGACAAGACTATAAGCAACCAGAGTGGGATACCTTTAGAGCATAGAGACCAATATATAAAAACAGCTCAGGATATTTCATGTGCAGGGCACATAGGAATAATGCGTATGCAGCAGAGAGCAGTGTACCAGTTATATTGGCCAGGATTTAGTAAAGAGGTAAATATAAACAGAGAATCCGGTGTAACAGGGCAAGATACAGATAGGAAAGTTAAGTCAATTCAAAAGAGTGCTAACGACATCACTGACCCAGGTTTATGGATAGCCTACAGGTGTTTTACATATATAGGGACTGTCAAAGATCTAAATAGGAGTTTACAGAGTTAAGAATATAAGTAATAGAGCTAAGACAGAGACTATTAAAGGACACCAGACAGGAGAGACACCAGCGCTATAAATAGCTTCACAAAGGGACACACTTGTGTCAACCAAGAGGGCATTGAGTGCAAGTGAGCGAGGGTTTCCCAAGACACTAGGAAACTAGCCTCAACGAGTAACCATGGAGTACAGGTTACTCGAGTTAACTGACCAGCGTGCTGGGACACCATGCACGCAAGACTCGTCAGCGCACGGAGGATCGAACGTCCGTGTTTGAACACGAACTAGAAGCGTGGCTCAGACAGCGACTGAGACGACTGGAGAGTAGACGTGTTCCTTGTGAATACTATAAGTTTATAGACAATAGTGATTGTTAGGCTTTAGATTCCATTCAGTGATTTAATAGTATCATTATCACCTCTTCATTGCATCTGTGTAACGTACTATGATGCTTATTGTCAATGAAGTATTCCGCTCGCGGAGCTTGTTTGTAATCAGCTCTAAATAAATTGTACCTTTTGCAAATGACACGAGTTATTATTTCGTGTGGTGCAAAAGTAGGGGAGTCCTGAAATACCTGTCGCATGCATTTGGTGTCAGAAGTCCCTGAACCAACGTCAACAGGCACCATTTGGCATTATTTCGGTGTTAAAAATACCAAAAATTAACATGAATTATTTTGTGTTAAAATACCAAAAACTAACGTAAATTATTTTCCATACAATGTCAGAAATAATTTTGTTTTGTGAATGAACGTTAGTGATTAACACCATTACTACGTGATAATTAATGTGTTACCATTTGTGGAGCTTGAACCACAATGAAGAAAGATTAATTTACAAGTTGTGTTATTCTACGAAAATTAATAGAAAATGTGTATGAATTTGTGGTAATGAAAATATATACAAATATGAATTTACATTATCAAGCAAACCATCGTGTACATTTCATTTTGTGTGATACAGCCATTAATGTCACCATTCATCACATTCATTCAGATATTTGTGCAAAATAAGTTCCTTTTGTACAAAGAAAATATATTAGCTACTGAACGGAAGCCTTAGAACGTAGTTATACCGAGCAAGATAGAAAGTGAAGACAAGACGACAGTGACTTTCATATGACGAATCATCTTACGAATCATGACGATCATTTATACTATCATAACATTCATTCATTAACATCATTTATCATTATCTAGATCACATTTATGATTCATCAGCCGCATGAAATATAAACATGTATTTATATCATACGCATGTTTCTAAAGTATTAATGCTCTACTAAACAGAAGTATCCGTTCTGTTGTCAAGTCGATCATTTTTGTGTGTCCGGAAGACAGCGGTGGAACATCCCAAGGGCCGTATTTTCCGACAAATTAGATGAGTATATTTTCGAATTATTTTGATATTCACTATGTTAACCATGCATCTTTATTTTCAGTGAGAATGTAAATAACTAACACATAACTAGAACCATTGTGTAAACCTAGAGTGATATCATTGTTAAGTAACATAAAGCCACAAAATGTCATCATTAAATGATTGTATCCAGGCGGGCAAAGAACTAGGTCATACTGGAGAGAAATTAGAGAAATGGGCTGAACAAAGATACAAAGAAGAAATAGCCCGACACAAGGAAGAAACAGAGAGAAAAGCTGCTCTAGAGAGAGACGAAAGAGCATTAGAAAGGCAACATCAAAAAGAGATGAAAGAAGTCGAGGAAGCCACCAAACGAAAACAGCTAGATTTAGATCACGCCACCAAACAAAAAACAGCTAGACTTAGATCAAGCCAACAAACAAGTAGAGGAAGCCACCAAACAAAAACAGCTAGATTTAGATCATGCCACTAAACAGAAGCAGATACAGGTAGAGTCAGAAACTAAATTAAAGATGAAAGAAATGGAGATAGATTCAAACATCCAAATAGCCTCTAGTAAACAAAAGAGCCAGGAAGAACAAAATAAGTTTAGTAAATATAAAGGCCTGGTCAAACCATATAGCGTAGGCGATTCAATCTCAGCTTGGACTGAGAATATAGAGTTTCAACTTAAAACTCAGAAAATACCTTTGGAGGACTGGGCAATGATCTACATGAGAAATCTCAGTGGGGAGCCATTAAAGGTTATAGAATCTATACCTACAGAACTAAGGAATAATTATCAGTACATCCACGATAGGATCATGCAGCATTTCCTTCTGGATGCCACTGGGTATCAAATTCAGTTTTCCCAAATAAAACCAAAGCCAACTGAAACCTTTCTAGATTACATCTCTAACGTGCAAAGTACGTTTAATAAATGGATTAGGGCAGCGCAAGTGGGCAAAAACTTTGATAAATTACAAGATCTCATGGTAATGGACAAGGTGATATCCACAGTCCCTACCCCTTTTGCGAAGTTTCTCCAACAATCAGATATCGAATCCATTGAGCAACTAGAAAAACGGGGGTCAGCATATTTTTCTTCTAATCGTGACATATTTAAGTCCACAACACATGATACAGAGATCACTGCTTTTGTTAAGAACGTACCTAGTAGATCTTATAATCAGAAAGAGTATCATAAGAAAGACAAACCTTACCAGAAGCCACCACAGTGTGGATATTGTAAATTGTTTCATCCTAGCTACTCTATGTGCGACAAGAACCCGGCATATCCCTCACACTTAGAAACAGTAATAAAGAAGCAAGAAAGTAGAAGAAATTAATTTAAACGTGCTGTTAAATGTTACTTTTGTTCCAGCTATGGCCATTATAGCGCCAAATGTATGGGTAGGCAACGAATGAAGGCAAATAATGCTGTGTTCATCGATACGTCATCTGACGATGATAGCGAAATTGACTCTGAACTTGTAAATGTATTACCAGAGAGTGAATGTGAAAGTGTGGCAGTAGTTACTGACATATTAGACTTTAAGAGATGTGACACATGTCACCAGTTTCATGCGGATGGTAAATTGAAATGCGGTCACGTTATACCATTTTCCAACGGAGATGCTAATGCAGCTAGTGCCTCCATAGGTAAACTGAAGTTCTACGATGCACTGGTCAATGATCAACCATGCCATTGTTTACTGGATAGCGGCAGCACTTTACTTGGTTTAAGAAAAGAGCTGGTCAAACCAGAAGATTACACTGGTGAATTTGTCAAATGCCGTACTTTCTCTGGAACCATTGAGAAATACCCACTGGCAAAAGCGCATATTAATACCCCGTTCCTTACCGGCACATTTACTTGCGCAATCCTGCAAGATCCCTGCACGGATCTGATTTTAGGCTGTTTAGCTTCATTGAAGCAATGTACTGACGACGACATATTAGCCTGGAAACATACAAACATGGCTAATGCTGTAACAAGGTCAGATACTCAAACACACTATACTGACCTACAAAATGAGATGTTACAGCTGTTAACACCCAGCGGTGCCGATAACAACACTGCTCGACAAGAATTTATCGAGGCACAACGCACAGATCAAACTATCGCACCTTATTTTAAATTGTTAGGTGAGCGAGCGAAAGTGACTAAAAATGCATCTTGGTATTTTAGAATATACAACGGAATTCTCATGCGTTATTACACAAATAATAACCATGAAATTCAGCAGACACAGACGGTGTTACCTGTAACATACCGACAAAATGTGCTAAAGGTCGCACATGAGTCACCGTTTGCTGGACATTTGGCCTATGACAAAACCAGAGCCAGAATTTTGTCACACTTCTACTGGCCTAAATTCTGTACTGATATAAACATTTTCTTTCGTTCATGTACTATTTGTCAACATCTTGTAAGAAAGGGAAAGCATGTGACGGCCGAAGTTCAACGGTCATTATTAGCATCTAGACCATTTGAGTGTGTAGCGGTCGATATTGTTGGACCCCTAAATCAGGTGTCGAGCAAAGGAAACCGATTCATACTTACTCTCGTGGATCTATGTACCAGGTGGATCGAAGCCATTCCCCTAAAATACATCACCTCCAAAGATGTAGCAAATTTATTTTTACACCTATTTTGTCGTTTTGGCTTTCCACGAATGATTCTATCAGATCGTGGAACGCAGTTTATTTCGGCTGCTACGCGAGCCTTAACAAAATTGTTAGGGATAGAACAGCATTTCTGTACCCCGTACCATCCAATGAGCAACAGGATCATAGAAAAATTTAACGGGGATCTCAAACACATGCTGGCGAAATTAACAGCAGAAAACCCATCTGATTGGGACACGCTATTGCCAGCAGTGCTTTTTGCTAATAGAGAAATTCCGCACTCGAGTACGGGTTTCTCACCTTTTGAATTAGTGTATGGGGCGAACCCTCGAGGACCCCTAACAATTTACCATCAGCTAATCACTAGCTTACCAGAAAACCCAACGTCAGTAACACCGTATGAGATGGTAACAGAGACATGCGATAGAATAATGAAAGCGTGTGTAATAGCCAAATCATCTTTGGAGAGGAAAGGACAGATGTACCGCGACTATGCAAATAAGGGTGCTAAAACAATACACCTTGAACCTAATCAGAAGGTTCTGCTTTTACTACCAGATAAACGTAATTTGTTACTAACATCGTGGCAAGGGCCATTCAACGTTGAACGAAAAATATCAGATGTCGATTATGAAATATCGATAAAAGGAAAATTAAAGATATTTCATATCAACATGCTGAAACCATACTTCTCACGACATGAACTACCGACAGACGAACAAGATGCACCCACACCAAGTAATCGGACGACAGACGTACACAACACAACTACACTAGGTAGGGCGACGCAGGACAACGACATCGCAAACACACTTAGCCAGGTAACAGCACACACAGCTAGTACAACAACAGTACTGAACGAAACAGATGACGACGAAATAGAATTACCAGTCCCTACAGTAGACACGACTGGGACCATTGAGAGCATACGGATAGAAAGCAAACTTACAGACGAGCAACGACGACAGATGATAGAATTAGTGACGGAGTACAAAGACATTTTCTCCGACATCCCAGGAAAGACAGACAGAATAGAGCACTCCATTATTCTGACTGATAACACCCCAATCAAGTGTCGACCTTATTCCATCCCACTAAATTATAGGGCTAATCTCGACAAAGAACTACTATCTCTTGAGTCGAGTGGAATAATCAGAAATCTCAGTCAGAATATTCTTTCCCTATCGTCCTTGTCGCCAAAAAGGACTCAACAATTCGACTCTGCGTCGATTATCGACGTTTAAACAGAGTGACCAAAATTGATGCTGAACCAATCCCAACATGCGAGGATTTGATCCTTGATATGTCTACATCTCGCATCTTTTCCAAACTCGACCTCACGAAAGGATATTTGCAGGTCCCGATGCAAGAAAATTCAATTCCTTTAACAGCTTTTCCCACACCTTTAGGTCTCTATGAGTGGCGATTTCTTCCTTTTGGCCTTCGTAATGCTCCAGCGACTTTCGTCCGTCTAACTAGGGATCTTCTCCACGGGGTGACAAATACTTCTACATACATAGACGACATATGTATTCATACTGTAGACTGGACATCACACCAACAGAAACTACGACATGTCTTCGATAGGTTGCGATTATTCGGGCTTACAGTCAAGCCCACTAAAGTAGTGTTGGGCATGGAAGAAATTGACTTCCTAGGCCATACCATCTGCAGGGGCCAACTCAGAACAGATGAAAAGATTGTGACCAAGATTCTCAATTTGACTATGCCAACGACCAAGAAACAGGTCCGAAGTCTACTTGGTCTTGTGAATTATTATAGTAAATTTATTCCCAATCTGGCGGAAATCACCAGTGTTTTTTCCAATATTTTGAAAGATTCGGCAAAATTGGATATTCAAGATGCACGGTTAATTAGTGCATTTTCAAAATTGAAATATTTATTCAGCGTTCCACCTATTTTGCGTTTGCCTAACCAAGATCTTACCTATTTTTTAGGTACAGACGCAAGTGCTATTTCCATATCGGGAGTCCTAGGCCAATTTTACGAAGGGAAGTTCCACCCAGTAATGTACGTAAGTCGTAAGATCAGCCCTGCTGAATCGAGATACTCAGCATCAGAATTGGAGGGCCTCAGCTTAATCTATTGTGTTAGAAATCTTCATAGGTTTCTGGCAGGAGCACAGTTTGTGATCCAGACCGACAATTCTCCGCTTTCTGTGATGCAGTCTGGCATTCCCCATAATAATAGGGTCTACAGATGGGCCTTGATACTGCAGAACTATGCCTTTACCATCCAGCATTTAAAGGGGAGTTTGAACTCTTTGGCAGACACTTTAAGTCGACCATCAAACATTGAAATATCTGAGGTACAGGAAGAGATCGACCAGAGATCACCAGAAACAGTGACACTGTAATTGCTAGCTAGATCAGTGCCGTATGTGGTGAAAAAGTTACACTAAGTGCGTTATCATCGCCAAGCGTGTAAACTGTGTAAGAGTAACATTGCCATTATGAGTAGAACGAACAGACGCATAAGTAGTATGTCTACATCGCTAACACATATATAAGCCATATTTACATTGAAGTGTTAGATGTGAACCTACACGAATTGGTAGGGAACTATATATATATACACTATTCATGAAGGAGAGCATATAAGACTTTGGCTAAATGAACTATGTTATGAAAATAGTCTACGAAGAACAGTGCTCCATCATCACACCCGAAAGGACGACATTAGTTAGTGTAATTATATATAAACGTAATTGTGATATGTATATAACATTGTTTTATAAACAGTACGCATAACTTTATTTTTGTATTAATAATTGAATTGCAAAATGTTCAAGTGCATATATAACTTTTTTTTATGTCATTTGATAATAATAAGTCACCTACAGTTAGTTAATAACCCATTTAAATTAACACCTATATTAGAAATGCAATTATTAGATATTAATTTACTTTACTACCGCGGAAACATAATCATTTATAAATTCATTTATTTAAAATATCATTTCTAAACTAAACCAACCATTTAGGAATTAACATCATTTCATGTACCAATAACACGTGAAGGTAACTAACCCATTTTGCTTAAATGTAATTAATTAGTTAGATTATTTCCCTTAGGATAAATTTAGAACAGCACACCAAATTACATTAGTTAGTATTACGGGATCGGTAACAAACTTGTATATTTTGTATAGGCAGGACCCCATTTGCATAGGCATGACACGTGCAAATGAACGGCACAGTCATTTGGCGTGAAGACTTGTATAATTCAGCCAATCCTTTAGTGTAAATATGTAATGTTCATTTACGTGATATTATGAACCATATTTTAATGACGAATGAATGTTTTAACATAACGATGGTATGAAAGTGAACGAAAGATGTGTAAATGAGAAGAGAGAATGAATACAACAGTAAACATTGAAAGAGAGAGAAAGAAAGAGAGAGAGAGAGAGAGAGAGAGAGAGAGAGAGAGAGAGAGGTAGCGGCAAATTATTTTTTTCACCGCTTAAAACGTCTTGTTGTGACTTGTCTGTGTCAATCTGTGTAACCAATGTGTTGTCAAGTTTTAAGTGTGTTACTGCAATACTTTAGTAGTATTAAATAGAGAAAATACTTTGAGCATCTTGGAATGGAATTGTGGTCATAAATAAGAATAACAGACATTTGTAGCCACAATAAACCGATTTACGGCGCTCGAAGGGGTACACACATGTAGAATAATACCACATACACGTGTTAGCAAATTAAGTACACTGTAGTTTATTAGAAAACACACAAACAAACAGGAAAACGAACACATAAAAGTTGCATACATCATTTGTTTCAAAGAACAGGTAAATCAAATCAGGGGACACAATAACTTCTTAAAAACCTTAATGTAACATTGAAATAATTTTTCACAAGCGGAAGCTAGAAGGTGAAGAGTAGAACTTGATGTATACGAGTTGGGGTTGATATTATTGGGAACATGAACATTCAATGCTCATGTGTTGTACTCATAACAGAGTCAACTTGTATTGGGTTGTCATTTTGGGCAATATGAGGACAGGTCAAAAGACATAAGTCAACGGACAGAAGTCAGAAGACATAGGGTCATAAGACGGAAGTCAGGACATAAGTCATAAGACAACGGTTCCGGATCAAAACAATTCCCAAGAAGATCTATAGCGAACTGTACTGATACGATGGGCTACTCAATTAGCCGAGTGAATTAATAGATCAGTGTGAATAAGGAAAGAAGAGAGTTTGTTCTATCCCCAGAAGAGAGATTTACAACTTATAAGATCTTTGACAAAATTGGACAGCCAATTTTTTGTATGTGACCAAACAACGTGTTACAAGCAATGAGTTAAAAGGTTGCAACACTCCACGGAGAGGAGAGGAGCCTGTCAAAGATCTAAATAGGAGTTTACAGAGTTAAGAATAGTGTCTACGCACCAACTATGACCAACGAAGATGATGTCAAGAACAAGTTCTATGAGGACCTGCACAATGTATTAACATCTGTTCCCAAAGGAGACAAACTTATACTCCTTGGGGATTTCAATGCCAGAGTAGGCACGGACACCACCTCTTGGAGTGGCATTATTGGAAAGCATGGAGTCGGAAATTGTAACAACAATGGACTCCGCCTCCTTCAGACATGTGCCGAACATGATCTCCTGATTACGAACACAATTTTCCGTCTCCCCATGAGAAATAGGACATCGTGGATGCACCCTCGCTCGAAACACTGGCACCTCATTGACTATGTCATCGTCAGGAGGAGTGACAGACAAGACGTTCGAGTGACAAAATCCATGTGTGGTGCCGAATGTTGGACAGCCCATCGTCTCATTGTCTCGAAAATAAACATCCACATCAGGCCACCCCGGCGTCCCCACGGGGCGAAAATGCAAAAAAAGCTAAATGTTACCCGCCTAAACAGCAAGAACATGCAGCAGTCGTTTGAAAATATGCTGGAAGACCGCCTCAAGCCCAATGCTGCAGCTAAACAGGATACAGAAACAGAATGGAGAGCCCTAAAGGACATAATTTACAACACTGCTATGGAAATCCTGGGGCCACCCCCCCCCCCCCCCCCCCCCCCCGAAAGCATAAAGACTGGTTTGATGAAAATTCCGAAGACATCAACCAATTGCTGGCCGAGAAACATCTTCTCCTCAAGGCACATTTGAATGACCCAAAGTCAACATAAAAAAAAGATGCTTTCAAGAACATTCAGAGAGTAGTGCAGCAGAAACTTCGGCACATGCGGGACTCCTGGCTGAGCAGCAAAGCTGATGAAATTCAGGGCTTTGCTGACAGACATGATATGAAAAACTTCTACGACTCACTGAAAGCGGTCTATGGTCCTTCATCACCAGGCATAGTTCCCCTCCTCAGTGCAGATGGGGGAACATTGGTCACCGATAAGAAAGAAATCTTTCAACGCTGGGCAGAGCATTTCAGCAAAATCTTAAATGCAACTTCCTTCTTCGATGATGAAACCATCAACTGCCTTCCTCAAGTTCCCACCAATGAGACACTTGATGACCTGCCAACCATAGTGGAAGTAAACAAAGCCATCCAGCAACTCTCCAGCGGCAAGGCACCTGGTCCTGACTCCATCCCAGCAGAGATATACAAGGCAGGTGGGCCGGTTCTAACAGAGCAGCTTCACCAAGTCTTCACAAACATATGGATGAACGAGACCATGCCACAAGATTTCAAGGACGCGTCAATAGTTCACCTTTACAAACGTAAAGGAAACCGCCAATCCTGTGACAACCACCGAGGCATCTCCTTGCTTTCAATTGCAGGGAAGATACTCGCCAGAATTCTTCTCAATCGCCTCACAGCCCATCTCGATCAAGGTCTTCTACCTGAGAGTCAATGTGTCTTCAGAAAAGAACGTGGAACTGTTGACATGATTTTCGCTACAAGGCAGCTGCAAGAGAAATGTCAGGAACAGAACTGCGAAATGTTCTCCACTTTCATTTACCTTACCAAGGCTTTTGATACAGTCAGCAGAGAAGGACTGTGGAAGATTATGGCAAAATATGGCTGTCCACGAAATTTTGTCCAAATAGTGCGGCTATTTCATGACGGCATGCAGGCAAGATTACAGGAAAATGGTGAACTGTCTGAACCCTTTCCTGTCACCAATGGAGTGAAGCAAGGATGTGTCCTTGCACCAACACTGTTCAGCCTCATGTTTTCAGCCATGTTGATGAATGCCTTCGAGAACGACGACATTGGAATAGACATCAACTACCGTATGGATGGAAAGTTATTCAATCTCAGAAGGCTGAAAGCTAAAACCAAAATTAACAGCGACACCGTCAGAGAGCTCCTGTTTGCTGATGATTGCGCTCTATACGCCAACTCAGAGGCGGACATGCAACATAATGTTTCAGCTTTCTCACATGCCTGTGCCAACTTTGGGCTCAATATCAACTTGGAGAAGACTGTAGTTATGTACCAGCCAGCCCCAGGGAATAATCACACTGTGCCGAATATCAAAGTGAATGATCATAGACTAAGTGTTGTGGACAAATTCACCTATGATGACAGCACTGTGTCACAAGCTGCCACATATGATGACGAAGTGAATGCAAGAATCTCCAAGGCCAGTGTGACCTTTGGCAGACTGTACAAGAATGTATGGGACAGAACTGGAATAAGCCTGCAAACAAAGCTAAAAGTCTACAAAGCAGTTGTATTATCCACACTGCTATATGCTTGTGAAACCTGGACTGTTTATCAGCGACACGCTAGGAAATTAAACCACTTCCACACAGTCTGCCTAAGGAAGCTACTGAAGATTAAATGGCAAGACAAGATTCCAGACACTGAAGTCCTAGAAAGGGCATCCATGCCCAGTATCCACCTATACTGATGAAGAATCAGATTCGTTGGGCTGGTCACTTGAATCGCATGCCAGATCACAGGCTCCCTAAACGAATTTTTTACAGCGAACTGCGTTGTGGCAAACGCTCCCAAGGTGGCCAGAGGAAACGTTTTAAAGACACTCTGAAAATTTCAATGAATGCTTTTGGAATTCATCACGACACCTGGGAGGCTGCAGCCAGAGACCGAAATTCGTGGCGTGCATCAATACGCAAAGGTGCAGTCATATGCGAGGCAACCAGGACTGCAAGAGCTGTGAAGAAAAGGCAGGACAGAATAACCACTGCAGGAAATCTTCCTCCAGAGACGTCAAGCATTCTTTGCCCACATTGTCAAAGAATATTTCGAGCCAAAATAGGCCTTATCAGCCATCTTAGAACCCACGGCTCCACACCTTCAATCCCACTGGATGAAATGAATGGTCATCATCATTCTTGATGGACAAACAACAACACACAATATTTGAATGACTTCCAACACGACAACACGGAGTTCAGGGTCCAAGCCTAGAATTTCCTCCAAGTTCTCTGCTGCTTATAGCATGTATTTTATTTCTTCTCACATTTTGATTTTCTTCCAATGTTGAGATTGTGAAATTTGTCATGCCTTCAGACACAGTGGCCCTTCTCCCTCGTATTGGGCTGGTGAACAATACAGGCCGTGTTCCGGTTTGCGTGTCGTATTTATGTTCGCTATTCCCAGTTCAAGTTTTTGGGTTGAAACGTCGGAAATGAGTCATTGTAAATTTAGGATTTTAGAAGTAGGGAACAAACCAGAACTGTTGCGGTGCTAATGTTGAATGTTATTACGAGGAATATCCACAGCGATGTTGCCGGCTTGTGAAAATATATCTCACGTCTGCTAAAATCATTCATTGAAACAAACATCCCACCTTGCGGATAAATCTGAGGCTAAGCGTATTACCCTTAATAAACGTCATCATCGGAATCTGAGCTCGATGAATAGAAGTCATCATCATCATCATCATTGTCATCATCTTCATCATCCACAGAATCTGGGCGAATGTAGCCAGTGTCCCCATGGTCTATCAGCAAACTGAGGTTATCATCCGCTGACTTAAACAGAAGCCTGTCTTTTATCATCTGAGGTAGAGGAAGTGAGTTGACTCTGGTCTCTCGACCAGGAGATGGGCCTACAGCTGATGACACTGCCACCAGAGACAGGTGGACCAGGGACATGGGCTGGGAGGATAGTTCTTGCAGGAAGTGCAATGATTTCTTTCGATTACGTTTTTTAAGCAGACACTCCATTGCCTTGTTACATGCAAACATGGAAAGGTCAGAGCTTGTCAGAAATAGAATATCCACAAAATATCGGGCTAGTGGAATCTGCCCACACAACAGAGCAACCCAGAGCGGTGACACGGTTGATGTTAATACATCAGACGATGTGATTATTGACCGAGGCAGTATATTTGCTTCGACATCTGCTGGTCCTAACCCACGTTGGATGAGTTTAGGGATTACTTTAATCAGGCTGTAAATGATTAATCCGATAAGACACTCATGTCTGAGATACGAAGAACTGACACCTCTATCCAGGAGCATTTCAATGCACAATACTGTGCCACGGTAAACATCCACACTGTGTGACAGACATGAAAGTGCGGTTTGTGAATGATTATACTTGTTGACAGCGTTGACATCGGCCCCAGCGTCAAGCAATGGCGTCATCAAAGATACCGTAGACTTCCTAGCGGCCAGCATTAAGGGAGTTAAACCGCCACTGTTCTGACAGTTGACATTGCTTCCAGCTTTCAGTAGACATTCCAACATGTCATGGTGCCAAAAAGAACTAATCAGATGATGATGCAATGCTGTTTTTTCCTGGTAGTCTTTCATGTTCACATCAGCACCCTCTTCTATTAGCTTGTTCATAATTCGAATATTTCTTTTTATGACAGACACCATAAGAGGTGTTAATCCATCATTGTTGTGAACATTGATAACACTTTTCTTGTCTCTGACGGAGTCTATCAAACAACAGACGTTCTCAGGACAGTACTCATTGATAGCATGAATCAGTGCAGTATCGCCGTTAGTGTCCTTATCTAACAACATGTCCACACTCTCACGTTTAGAATGTGCCATTATTAATGGTGTTTTACCTTCTCCACTTCTGCAGTTGACAGACGCTCCATTGTTCAACAACATCTGTAGCATGCCCACACTCTCACGATGAGAAGCTGCCATCATTAATGGTGTTTTACCTTCTCCACTTCTGCAGTTGACCGACGCTCCATTGTCTATCAAACAATAGACGTTCTCGGAATATTTCATCTGGATAGCAAGCATGAGTGCGGTCTCGCCGTTGTTGTCCTTGTCGTTAACATCAGCACCACTGTCCAACAACATCTGTAGCATGTTCACACACCCACCTTGACAGGCTGCCATCATTAATGGTGTTTTACCTTCCCCACTTCTACAGTTTACCGACGCTCCATGATCTATCAAAATCTGACAGTACTCAACTGTAGAAGTATCCGTACATTTTTTGTACATTTTTTGTGGTGAATCATGTGAATCAGCGGTGTCTCAAGGCCATTTCTTCCTGTTGTTGCCTGATTGACGTCAGCTCCTCTCTGGATCAGAAATTGAGCAACCTCTCCACTGGTTGATGCCTTTAGTGGTGTCTGTCCATCCGAATCCACTTCATTGACGCCAACGCCAGCATCCAGAATCTGACCAATGATGTCACAATTCCCGTTCTTTACGGCATAAATGAGCAACCCTCTAGCAATGTGTGGTGATTGTAAGAAATGATCCATAATGTCAGGCTTATAATTATCAAACAGGAAGTGCATGTAGTCTGTTGTCTGATGATCTACAGCAGCACTCAAAGCATACTTGACCTCCATCTTAGCTCCACATTGGATGAGCAGCTTGGCACACTCAATATGGTTATTTCTGAGGGCATAGTCTAGAGCCGAGTCAAAAAACCCAACCCTGTTGATGTCAGCTTGATATTTCAACAACAGTTCAATGAGGTCTTGCCGACCGGTTTTTGCTGCTATACACAACGGATCTTGTTCCCTTGAATAAGAATGTGTGGTCACGTGAGCACCATGTGTACACAGAAGCTCTACCAACTGAAAGTCTCCTGACTCTACAGCACGAGAAAGTAGTATGGGTTCATGACCCTGGTTGACATCTGCCCCATATTCTAATAGCCTCTGGATGATTTTCTTTTCAGTTGAACGAATTATCGAGTTTGATTGTCGGGAGACTGTAAACATGTACATTAGGGCACTGTCAACGTATCTTTTCTTGTCTGAGCTGGAGTCCAAGAACATATCCAGGGATGTGATGTCACCAACTTTAATGGCCAGTTCTAGTGGAGATGTCCCAGTAAATACATAATCTTTAAGAAATGCACACACATCTGAATGTTCAGACCTTGAAGCAATAACCTCCTGCTTATCATCATCAGATCTTCTATTGGTGAAACAGCTGTCCGCCTCATATTTAAACACATTATTGTTTAAGTAACCTTTATGAGTATTTCTTGTCATGCTTTTTTCTAATAATAATCTCATTGTATCCACATCCATGAAATATGTAACCATGTGAAGAGTCCTGTGCCAATGTTGGTTCTGGTGATGTATACCATCTTGCTCTAGAAGGAACCTGGTCAGGTCTGTAGAACCGGCTGACCGTTTGGAGAGAATCAAGACTGTATTGCCTACAGAATTAACAGCCTTGATGTTTGCGTGTTTGGACACCAGAAATTGGACAATGTCAGTGAAGCCATTCTCAGCACAAATCAACAATGGTGTGTTTCCATTTTCATCCGGGTGTTCGATGTTTGCCCCAACCCGGACAAGAGTCCGAACAAGGTGTTTATGTCCCCGTCTACAGACAGAGATCAGAGCTTGTTTGAGCCCATCCTGTGTGACAGTATTGCATCTAATAAGTATTGACATAGTTTCAGATGAAGATTCAGAATTTATGGCACTGAATAAACCATCATCTGCTCTATGACACAGCAGTTCATCAGAAGAAATAACGCTGATTATATCTGCCATGTTGGACTTTTCGGTATTTCCAATGTCATCCGAATATCTTCGTTCTGAAGGATTCCCAATTTCAAAAGACAATGTCCCGAATGACAGTTCCCCACAAGATAATGTGCCATATGTCAATGTTTCAGATGGAATACGAGCTGACAGGTTCGTTACCTTTGAAACAACGACGCCTTCGGTTGTGGAAGCTGTCAATTCGCTAGAACAGTGATCGTGTTGGACATGGCCCGGGCTTGCTAACGGCCCGGCACAGGTGTCAAATATTCGGCAATGGTTCTGGAAAGCTGTCAACTTACCAGAAATGTCAATTACTCGGCCATGGTTTGGGGAAGCTGCCAACTCACCAAAACTGTTAATGACTCGACCATGGTCTGGGGAAGCTGTCAACTCACCAGAACTGTCAATGACTCGGCCATGTGATGAACTGCTGTTCACATCCACATTGTGGTGTGCATTTGCTGAAGCAGCCAATCGACGCCTCTTGTTCTTCTTCCTGCTTCTAATACTGCCTGGCATTGTCTGTAGCGATGTAATAAAATACTTACAAGTAACATGCAGTAAACAACTGTGTGAAAATCAAAGCTACGAAAGGAAAATTTACAAATCACATGCATTTTGGGTGGCAGTAAGGCTGCAGACAATTCTACGATCTAAAAAGAGAATGTGTTGGTGTTATAACAAGACCTAAATATTTATCTGTAATTTACAGGAATTATTATACTACAAAGTATAGATCATGAACTCTCTCTCTCTCTCTCTCTCTCTCTCTCTCTCTCTCTCTCTCTCTCTCTCTCTCTCTCTCTCTCTCTCTCTCTCTCCACTATCATTCTTCACTGTATGTGTGTGAGCGAGACAGTGGGTGAGAGAGTGAGTGTGAAAGAGTGTGAGTGAAAGAATTAGTATGAGTGAGAGTGAGAGAGTATGCATGCGCGTGTGCCTGAGTGAGTGTAAATGTGAGTGAGTGTGTATGGACATATGTGTGAGAGATTTAGTTAGAGAATGAGTGAATCTGAGAGAGTGGGCGTGTTGTGTGTCTGCCTGTCTGTGTGATGGAGTGTGAAAGTTAGTGAGTGAGTGTCAGTTAGAGAGTCAGCGAGTAAGTGAGTGAGTAAGAGAGCGTGAGTGAGTGAGAGAGAATTTGTGGGTATGCGTGTATGTGCGCGAATGAGTGAGTGTGAGAGCGAGTGAGTGTGTAAAAGAGAGAGCGTGGGTGAATGAGAAAGTGCATGAGAAAGTGTGATGTATGTGTGTGCATGTCTGGATGTGTGTATGGGTGTATATGTGTGTGTACATGGGTGTACCTGTGTGTGCCTCTGTGTGTATGTCTGTACGTGTGTTAAGGTGTGCGTTCATGTGTTTATATGCGTTTATATGCATGTGCGTGTGTATATGTGTGTATGGATGAGTGTGTGTGTGTGTGTGTGTGTGTGTGTGTGTGTGTGTGTGCGTGCTCGTGTATGTATTGTATATCTTTGTGTGTGTAAGTGTGCATGCATGCAGTGTATGCGAGGGAGTGTGTATTCGGGTGTTATGTGAGTACGTGTGAGTAAGTAAATGGATGTGTGTAGGTGTGTGTATGTGCGTGGGTATATGTGTGTATTTGCGTGTGTATGTTGTGTGTGGGTGTGTGCATGTACATGTGTGTGAGAGAAGAGAGAGAGAGAGAGAGAGAGAGAGAGAGAGAGAGAGAGAGAGAGAGAGAGAGAGAGAGAGAGAGTTGAGAGCACGCATGTCATCTAACATGCTGTTCCATATGTTTTGTGTATTCTCATTTTCATATTATCATCTTGATGCACTTGATTTTAACATGCATAAAATGAATTCATGTAAATTACTGTAATGTAAGTGAGAGAGTTAGTGAGTGTGAGTGAGAGAGAGAGAGAGAGAGAGAGAGAGAGAGAGAGAGAGTGAATGAGTGTGAGAGTGCGTGTATGTAAAGAGAGAGAGAGAGAGAGAGAGAGAGAGAGAGAGAGAGAGAGAGAGAGAGAGAGTTAGTTAGTTAGTTGAGCCCACGCATGTCATGTAACATGCTATTCCATATTTTATTTATTCTCATCTTTCATATTACGCATGTCATGTAACATGCTATTCCATATTTTATTTATTCTCATCTTTCATATTACGAGGTATCGTTTTGTATGCCACTTGATTGTCCTTTAACAAGCCACTCCATATTTTTGTTTGTTTGTTTGTTTGTTTTTTGTTTATTCTCATCTTATCACTTTGTATGCCACTTGATTTTATCATGTATAATATAACATTACTGTGATGTAAGTGAGAGAGTTAGTGAGTGGGAGAGAGAGAGAGAGAGAGAGAGAGAGAGAGAGAGAGAGAGAGAGAGAGAGAGAGAGAGAGAGAGAGAGAGAGAGAGAGAGAGAGAGAGAGAGAGAGAGAGAGATGAATTGCATCACTAATTGTTACGCTACATAATGTATATGTATAATTTTTTCTCCACTTCTTGCAATTGCGAGAATTCTCACGACAATCGTCAGTATCTCAATTGTGTGTAAAGTGTGGGAGTTTGTTCTTATTAGTTTCAGTGATCATGTGAGGCATCATGTATATGTCTAGATGTGAGGATGTGTGTATGGGTGTGTATGTGAGGGATATGTGTGTGGGGGTGTGGAGAATGTATGTGTGGAGGTGTTGTGTGTGAGGGATGTGTATGGGTTAATGAGTGATGTATGGATGTGTGAAGGGATGTGTAGTCGGTGGTGGATGTATGTGTGTGTGAGGGATATGTGTGTGTGTGTGTGGGGGGGGGGGGAATATTTGAGAGGATAGATGGAAGTATGTGGTGTTGGTGGATTGGGAGGGGGTGTGGGTAGGGAGTGTGTGTTTGGGTGGGTGAATGGGTGTGTAGGAGATTGTGTGGGTTGGGGGATGGGTGTGTAATGGGTGGTGGGGTGTCTGTGAATGGGATATGTCTGTGTGGGTAGGAGTGTGTAAGTGTGGATGGGGTAAATGTGAGTGGGTGGAGGATGTATGTGTGGGTGGTGAGGATGTTTGTAGGTGGAGGATGTGTGAGTGGGTGGGGAGATGTGTGGGCGGGGATGTGTATGGGGAATATATGTGGGGGATGTTTGTGTGGGGGGAATGTGTTTATGGGTGGAGTTTTGTGTGGGCAGGGAGATGTGTGAGAGGTGTGGGATGTACAGGTGATTGAAGGATGTATGCAAGGATGGGGGATGTGTAGTTGGCTGGGTGGTTGGGGTGTGTGTGGGTGGGAGGGTAGATGAGAGATGCATGTGTTGATGGGCGCGTGTGTGATGTGTGCGTGTGAGTGGTTGATGGATGAGTACGTGAGTAGGTGGATGTGTGTGAGAGATGAGTGTATGGGTGGGGGAGGTGTGTGGTTGTGAGAAGATGTGTGTGAGCGGAGGATGTGTGTGGGTGGTG
>OY992879.1:7839551-8014551 GCA_963921405.1 Cepaea hortensis | reverse complement strand
TTTATTATGGGGGAGAAGAACGACAAAGAAGTGTAGAAATTATCTCGGATCTGCAATTATCAAAATCTCTTTAACGATATTGGGCTGTATCAGAGTTCTACTGGTTAAATTAATCGGCAGACCTTTTAACATAAACGTCATTCAAATATATGTCCCTACAGGAGAATCCAGTCAAGATAGTATAGAGGTATTGTATAATGACATACAGTCTGCTTTGAAGAGATGTAAAAATTCATAAATAGATATCATAATGAGTGACTTCAATAAAAAATAATTAGATCAAGGTCATGGATGCATAGTAGGAAACCTTGGTTTGGGAGGGCGAAAGGAAAGAGGATACAGACTTGTAGAATGGGCAAAAGAGCAGGAAATTATTGTAGGAAATACCTGGTTTAAACAACACCCTAGAAGAATGCGGACATGGAAGAGTCCTGACAGCAGGATTAGAAACAAGATTGATTACATTCTGATTAGCAGAAGATTTAGAAATGCGTTGACAATTCCAAAAACAGCTCCCAAGTCTGACTGTTACAGTGATCAAAGATTAATTACAGGGACATTGAGGGTACATTTAAAGAAAGTAAAGTATTCACCAGGATACACTAAATATGATCTGTGTACACTGAAAAATGACACGGAAATACAAAACAAATTCGACATAGAAGTAAAGAACAGATCCTATTACAAGATGTAGATAATCAATGGGAAATCTTGAAGTATTCAATCAATTTGGCTGCAGAAACAGCTATTCCAAAATTGAAGAAGCTGGGTCGTATGAAATGAATGACTGAAGAAATTTTACGGCTAATTAAAACAAGAAGATTCAACAAAAATAACCCTGCCAAATATGAAGAAATTCACAAACAAGTAATAACATTATGTAAGGAGGCACAAGAAACATGGCTTGAGAAAAATTGCATAGAAATTGAAAAAAAAAAAACACAACATTAAAAATACCAAATCATGCACAAAAGAATTCAGAATTAACTAATAAAAGAACACGCACATCAGCAGGTTGTCTAAAAACAAAAGATGGCAAAATCATAATAGAAAAAGATCAGATTCTACATGTATGGTCAGATTATGTGAACAACCTTTATGATGATGAACAGAGTGATAATCGAATTAATAATGAAGGACCGCCAAGTCTGAAGATGGAGGTTCGGAATGTTCTTAACCATATGAAAACTGGCAAGACCCACGGTTCAGATACCACCACAACAGAAATGATTAATGCTTTAGAAGAATATGGAATAGATCAAGTCACTAGACTGCTGATTACAATATATGATACAGGAGATACACCTTCTGAATTATGTAATTCTGTATTTATTGCAACCCCAAAGAAACCAGGAGCCTTGGAATGTGATCAACATCGAACAATTAGTATAATGAGTCACATCACGAAGATTTTGCTAAGAATTATCATGCAATGAGTTAAGAAGAAAATACAATACACCATGAAATAGGATAACAACAATATGGGTCTGTAGAAGATAAGGGTACAGTAAATGCTGTGTATATGCTGCATACAGTAATATTGAAAGCTCCTTAGAAATAAAAATATACATCTTTGCTTTATTGACTACATAAAGGCTTTCAATAAAGTATGACATGTCAACACTATAGAGATGATTGCAGATCTACAAATTGATGGGAAAGACATTAATCTCATAAAAAACATATATTGGAAACAACAAGCTGCCATAAGGATTGATTGATTGATTGATCGATCGATTGATTGATCTTTATTGTAAAGGGGTTACAAATTGGCCACGCAGGCCTGTCTTACATTCGGCCCTTCCAATCACTCATCTTTCATTCATCAATAGTGCATGAGACATTCACACAGGGAAAAAAACATTATCAGATGTATGTTGTAAACATAAACAATGCATATTACCATGAGACACATCCCCCACGCACCGCACATCCAGCACACACACACACACACACACACAAACATATCCCCCACCCATCCACCTCCACCAACCACCCACACACTCCCAGGCACACATATATTCCCCCACGTACCCTCTCATCTCCCGCCCACACATCCCCAACCTATATACATCTCCCTATTCACACACACACATCCTCCACCTATCCCCCAACCCACATCCACCCCACAAAACCCAACCACTCAGCGAAACACACATTCCCCCAACCCACACACACATCCCCCAACCCACACACACATCCCCTGCCAACCCACACATCAAGTATCCATCCACACCCACTCATCCACACACACATCCCGTACCCACCCACAAACATATCCCCCACCCACACACACTAACCCATCAACACATCCTCCACCATCCACCTACATACCCCCAATCACCCATCCTCCAATCACCCATCCCCAACCACACATCCCCACCCACAGGATTGATGATGAAGTGGGTCAATATTAGCCTATTAAGAGAGATGTGAGACAGGGATGTGTAATATCTCCAGATCTTCTTTTCCCTATACAGTGAAAATATTTTCAGAAATATAGAAGATATAAATGGAGTCATCATAGGCGGACGAAACATCAATAACATTAGATATGCAAATGATACAGTATTCTTCGCCGATAATGAGTAGGATCTGCACCAATTAGTGGACGCGGTTGTTGCACACAGTGAACAAATAGGGATATAATTAAATTGTAAGACGACACAGATTATGGTCGTCACTAGAGAGAACGAAATACCACAATTTAATAAACAAGTAAATAGAAATATTCTTCAACAAGTGAATAAGTACTATTATCTCGGAACATTCATAACATCTGATGGCGGATGCTTTGAAGAGATTAGAACAAGAATTGCCAAGGCGAAAGTAGCCTTTTGCAAGATGAAAAACATTCTGACCAATAAAAAGAGTATCGAGGTGCTACACAGAGCCTGTACTTTTGTATGGATGTGAAGCTTGGACAATGAGCAGTCAAGCTGAAAAACATCTTATGGCTGTGGAAATGTGGTTTATGAGAAGAATGCAAAGAATACCATGGACAGACCGATAAACCAGTAAATATCTGGATGGATTAACCACGTGGCATGGTCGAGACATGACACTGATGATCCAGTGAAATGGCGAACCATTACAGCCCACGCTTACAGGCATGGTACATGATGGATATATATATATATATATATATATATATATATATATATATATATATATATATATATATATATATATATATATATATATCCCCACTGATTTCGCTACCTCACTTGTGAATAAGTACATCCTGCCCCTCAAAGAGTTAAAGGTTAACCGTTTATGCTAAATTATCCTAAACGTTGATATTGTCCACTTCTGTTACTGGCAACAGCACCGCATCTTTTGTTAATTTTAATTACATTTTTCGCTCGAAATATTGACAAGGTTATTATGACATATTTTTTTGGCGCTACCGAGAAAGAAAATACATATACACTGTAGTATGTGTTTAGATACAACACATGAAATGTACCTTGACTGTACGTGTTTAGATACAGAAAGTGAAATGTACATACTCTATTTTCTCATAGAAACAAGAATTGAAATGTACATTCACCGTAACTGTTTAGATACAACAAGTAAAATGCATATACTCTATGTGTGCATAGATACCAGAAATGAAATATACATACACTCTACGTGCTTAGATACAAGTGAATTGTACATACAATGTAAATGTTTAGATACAACATGTGAATTGTACGTACAATTTACATGTTTAGATACAACATGTGAATTGTACATACAATGTAAGTGTTTAGATAAAAGAAATGAAATGTACATACACTGTGCTTAGATAATACGTGTGAAATTAACATACACTGTTAGTGTTTAGATACCAGAAGTTAAATTCACATAATATATTTGTTCATAGATACAAGAAGTGATATGTACATATTGTATTTATGTCATCAACCGATGTCACAGGCATTCCGGGATAACTTCTCTGGCACCACACAAAAAGACTTGTTAGTCGTACGAGAGGAATTGATTACACATTTTATTGCCACTGGCTCTTTGCATCACATCAATGTACAACAAACAGTCGCTAACAAATCACACAAGTCTAAATGCACAGAATTGCCTATCACTAGTCGTTTCCTAACCCTATTGCTAATCTATCTACTCGGCTAACGAAATAAGCATCGACACTAAGCGATGCGTTCACTACGAAGTCTGTGTCCCGTCTGAGGAATTCTCCGCGTGCTGATTACACGGTACGCGGAGTGACCTTGTGCGTACTTCGGCTTCTGCGTGCTGCATCATTCAGCACGCTTGGAGTAGTGGTCTCTCTTGAGTCTAGTTCTCTGTATCTGTCACGCTGGCGTGATTACGCCGTGACCAGAGTGCTTACTCTCTGGTTGACACCTCCGTGTCTCATGAGAGAACTGTTTGATAGTTCCCCTTTCTATTTAACACCTACACCTACCCTGCCCTCATGTAGGGGCACTGGGTTACCTCTCATCTACTTGAGGTAGACCACTCATTCAGGGTGGTCTTCATTCCTATATAACTGAGTCTTTGACACACACCCTCCCCTCCTGTGTTGCGTTACAAACTTTGACTCATGGTTGTGACGCAAGAGGTTTCTAAAAAATTAGTGTATCTAATTTTTGTCAAAGACTAACTTGGTTCTGGGTAACTCAATAGACATCTACTGACTATTGTCACAATGTAGTCTCACCTTACTTGGCTACTGGTGATCGCCACAAACTTGTCTGGTTGGCGTAAGCCCTCTTCTCATTCGCAATATTATATTAACTAGAGGTTTGTCTGAACCGGACCATTGTCTTATAAGACCTGCCCTCAAATAGCAAATTAACTCACTACCCATACAAAGTTGACTTTCTTAGGGTCAACACATGAATTGCTTCATGTCCCCCATATAATATTAACCAACCCTTGCACAAGTTGTGTGCGACCGGCTTTACCTATCTCGCTTCCGCGTGTAAAGTTATCTTCCACTGTTAAGTTAGTGTTTCGTTGTCTATTGTGTCCCCTGACCCGGAGTTATCTCCCTTTGTTCAAAAAATGTATGTTATTTATATGTTTGTTTTCCTGGTTGTTTGCGTGTTTGGATCTACCTAATAATATACTTTACCTTCTAACATGTGTGTCTGTCTATAATATGTAAGTAAGATAGTTTTCAAGTGCCAAAATTCGGTTAAATGTGGCCACAAACAAGTGTATAACACTAATTCGTGACTACGTTTCCGTCTTATGAGACTTAAAATACTTTCTCTAAGGTTTACTCTAAACTACACACAATACATTTGAGACAGCACATTTCAACATTGAAAGCAAACGCTTGACGCAGACAAATAATAAAAAGTCGCGCTGAGCGGCAGAAAAAATCCGCTGGCTGCCTTCACTCTCCCTTGTATATTTACCATTTTCTCGCACTTTCACACTTCTGTCACACATCTTTTATTCTCACAATTATATAAAAACCTTGAAGTGACACTGTACAAGTTTGGCTCAGTTTGGAAAGAGTTGAGCTTCATGACTGAGCGTAACTTACTGCACGAGTCATGTATTTACAAAATATTTACATGGATGAAATAGGGTTGATATTTTGTACCCTGATGATATTAAACACTATATTCTCCTGAAATACTACTACTACTTCTATAAATATTTATATCCTAATTTGTTGTACACAATCAATCTAATTTAAGGGAAGTAATCTACCTATCTAAAAAAATGAAAATGATGTGAGATGAGTTATGTACCTTTCTGAAATGGGAAATGTGAAATGTAACAAAATTATAATGTTTTAATGTTTAAATGAGAAAAAAAAATATGATGGATATTTTTATTCTACATGGTATAAATGCTGTATGTTCATGTGTATAATCCTTTTATCCTATAAAATATAACCTAATTTTTGTCCTAAATGATGAGGTTGTTCAAGTGTTCATCAAGATGGAATGAAATCAAGTGAAATGAAATGAGCTAAATGGTACTGTTCCTATGTAAACTAAATGGTGCTGTTGCTATCTAAATTAAATGGTGCTGTTGATATCTAAACTAAATGGTGCTGTTGCTATCTAAACTAAATGGTGCTGTTGCTATCTAAACTAAATGGTGCTATTGCTATCTAAACTTTTTATCCTAGACTTTAATTAGCTGTTAATAAATTTATAGACCTATCCTAATCTACTTTTATGCTAAGTAAGTGGGTAAATTAATGATTTATCTAAACTAAAAAAAAAAATCTATTATATTCCCTAAATCTAATTTAACTCTTTATTAAAGTAACTAACCTAACTATAATTTACAACTATCTTAAAACCGTTATATTACATATCACAATAAATATATATATACATGATGTCTATTTACCTCAGGTTAGTGGTTGCCATCACGTACATAAATTGCTTTCGTTGGCATAGTTTATATATACACAATTATCCTGGGTATGCTAACTACACTACACAGTCACACTTGTGTCTTATGGGTATTCTTACACTCGTCGAGTCCGCTGGTGTCGTAGACAAGTATCTTCGTGTCTGTTATTTTCACAATGTTCTGACACTGTTCTTATGTGATTAACACAGGTGATTCACCGGAGCACAAATGGAGCATAGTAAGTAACGAGCTGTCTATGCACACACGGTGATCAACTTGTCCTTGGAGCACAGTTCTTATTCTTCTGTCTACGGACACATGGTAGTTCAATGTTCTTAGCACACAATCCTGATCCTGATGTCTATGTATTCAATAGTATATTCTATACAGGATGTTTTAAGTGTACTAACTTAACATTTGTTACACTACCTATTCATGTGGAATATCAGTTATTTCTACCTCAGATGGTCGACTAAGGGTATCAGCAAGAATGTTGTCCCTACCCTTAATATGCTCTATACTAAAAGTATAATTCTGTAATATCAATGACCACCTGTAGATGCGGTCGTTGCGATGCACCCCACTTTGTATGACCGTGATAGGGGAGTTATCGGTCTGGACCACGAAGTGATTACCCGCTAGAAATCGATGCAACTTCCTCACCGAATAGATGACGCTTAGGGCTTCCAACTCTGATATGGAATATCTGGACTCAGCAGGTGTGATCTTGCGGCTCACGTAGCAAATGGGATGGAAGATGCCATCATAAAACTGGCCTAGTACTGCAGTGATGGAAATCCTGCTGGCATCTGTCCTAAGATAATAAACGAGCCTAGGATTAGGCAAACGGAGGATTGGTACATTACTAAATAGGATTTTCAATTTTGACAATGCAGAAATTAATAATGCATCTTTGACATCTAATTTTACTGATGCTTTTAAAACATTTGAAAATACACTTGTAATTTCAGCTAAGTTCGGTATGAACTTGCTATAATAATTTACTAAACCCAAAAGGCTCCTGACCTGCTTCTTTGTTGTAGGCATGGTCAGGTTCATAATTTTATTAATAATTCTATTGTCAGTTTTCAGTTGTCCTTGTGAAATGACATGACCCAAAAAATCTATTTCTTGTAGGCCCAATTCGACTTTGCTCGGTTTGACAGTGAGACCGAAGAGTCGCAACCTATCGAAGACATGTCTGAGTTTCCGTAAGTGTGTTGTCCAGTCGTCTGTATGGACACAAATATCATCTATATATGTCACTGTATTCGTCACTCCATGTAGTAAATCTCTAGTTAAGCGTACGAAAGTGGCAGGAGCATTACGAAGTCCGAAAGGCAGAAATCGCCACTCGTAAAGACCTAGAGGTGTTGAGAATGCAGTAAGATGGATAGATTGCGTCTGCATAAGGACCTGCCAATATCCCTTAGTAAGGTCTAATTTAGAAAAGATTTTGGAGGTGGACATATCCAGAATAAGATCTTCGCAGGAAGGAATTGGTTCTGCGTCGATCTTAGTGACATTGTTGAGTTTTCTATAGTCCACACAAAGACGAATTGTGGAGTCTTTTTTCTTGACCAAGACGATTGGAAAGGAGTACTCAGATGTAGATTTTTGAATGATTCCACTAGCTTCTAAATTAAGAATTTCCTTATTTAGATTTTTCTCTATAGCTGAGTGGGATAGAGTACGGCCTGCATTTGATAGGCTTCGAGTCCGAAAGAAGGATGGAGTGCTCGATCCTGTCCGTCCTACCTGGAATGTCGGAAAATATGTCCTTATATTCAGTCACTAATTCTATTATCTGTCGTCGTTGCTCTTCTGTTAATCTCGTTTCTAATCGTATGCAATCTAATGTCGCAGTCTTGTCTACAATTGGAACAGGTAGTTCCATCCCGTCGTCGTCTACCTGATTCAGTACGGTTGTGGTGCTAAGTGCGTTTTCTGTAAACTCACTAAGTGTATGCATCTCGTCGGATTTGCCAGTCTCGCTAACTAGTGTAGTTGCGTTGTGTACGTCTGTCGTCTCACCCATAGGTGTGGGTGCATTGTGTTCGTCTGTCTCTAAATCTGTCTCTTGTCGTGAAAAGTAGGGTTTCAACATGTTGATATGAAATATCTTTAAGTGTCCGTTTATTGATATTTCATAATCGACATCCGAAAGTCTTTGTATCACCTTGAAAGGCCCTTGCCATGAAGTTGTCACATTATTACATTTGTCAGGCAGTAATAGCAATGCATCTTGACCAGGTTCAAGAATCATGGGTCTAGCACTGTTGTCGGGATTGTGATTGAGGATATCTGCATTGTTCACTGGAGTGAGTCTATTCTTCTCCTCCCATGCAGATATTTCTTCATCTGTGCAGTGTCTTAGCTGGGGTAGACACCCAAGAATTAACTCAGTACAAGGGTTGTCTAGTATTGCACAAGTAAAGGTACCAGAAAGGAATGGTGTGTTTATCCGGACTCTTGCCAGAGGATAGGTTTCTATATTACCAGAAAAAGTACGGCATTTTACAGAGTCACAAGTATAATCTTTTGGATCAACCAGTTCCTTTTTTACCCCAATAATAGAGCTACCACTGTCAAGCAAACATCGGCATGGCTTATCATTGACCAATGCAGTGTGAAACATCAAATTGCCTCTGGAGGCTACAGCTGCGTTTGCATTCTCAAAGGAGGATGTTACAACGTGTCCACATTCTAATTTCCCGTCTGCATGAAATTGGTGACATCGCTCACAACTGTCAAAGCATAAAATATGGTTTATACAACACACATCTTCAGATTGATTAAAAGGTAATTCATTCTTGACTTCACACTCAGTCTCACTCCCACTATCAGAGGATGTATCAATCAAAATTGTATTGTTGGCCTTCATTCTTTGGCGGCCCAGGCACTTATTAGAATAATGCCCGTAGCTAGAACAGAAGAAGCATTTGACTGCACGCCTGTATGCAGTTCTTTTTTTTTTTTTTTTTTTTTTGTTTCTTAATTACCATCTCAAGATGTGTTGGATAGTTTGGTGATTTATCACATATCGAATAAGTATCATGAAAAAGTTGGCAATAGACACATTTCGACACTTTTTTATCTTTCTTGTCGACTCTATGAAATGGTTTTTTATTGCTCTGATAGGTTTTAGGTTGGTCCTTAACAAAAGAAACTATTTCAGAGTCGCTATTTGATGTCTTAAAGATATCTCTATTTGAGGAAAAATATGCAGAGCCTTTCTTTTCAAATTGTTCTATAGTCTCGATGCCTGACTGCTGCAGGAATTTAGCGAAAGGAGATGGTATTGTGGATATGACTTTATCCATGGCTATTAAATTTTTAAGTCTTTCAAAGTCCTTTCCTATTTTTGCTGCACTAAGCCATCTATTTAGTACGCTTTGGACATTTGAGACATAATCGATAAAGGTCTCGCTTGGCTTAGGTTTTAAATTGGAAAATTGTACTTGATACCCAGGGGCATCAAGTAAGAAATGTTGCATTATCCTATCGTGGATGTACTGATAGTTAGATCTGAGATCAGTTGGTATCGATTCTATCACTTTAAGGGGCTCCCCACTGAGGTTCTTCATGTAGATCATAGCCCACATATCGATTGGTACTTGGTGGTATTTCAGTTGGTATTCGACATTTTCTGTCCAGGCTGATATGGAATCTTCTTTACAGAATGGCTTAATAATGTTTTTGTACTTATTAAATTTATTTTCTTCTTGCTGACTTTTTAGTTTTGTAGCGGAGATCTCTAAGTGTGAATCTACATCCATACCTTTCATCTTTAACTGTGTCTCTGATTCAACTTGTATTTGTTTTTCTTTTACTCTTGCCATTTCATCTATCTCTTTTTGCTTCAACTCTCTCTCTTGATCTAATTGTTTTTGTTTAATCTCCTTATCTTGCTCTAATTGTTTTTGCTTAATCTCTTTATCTTGTTCTAATTGTCTTTGTTTAATCTCTTTATCTTGTTCTAATTGTCTTTGTTTTGTTATCTCCGCTAATTCTACAATCTCCTTTTGGTGTTGTCTTTCTCGTGCACGTTCATCTCTCTCAGCATCTTTTGCTTCCCTAAATTTTTGATCAGCATATTGCTCTAATTCCTTTCCTGTGTATTGCAATTCCTTGCCTGCTTTTATGAAATCAGCTAAAGTTGCCATGTTGTTGGGTAATTAGATAGAGTTGATAGTCACTCAAATATTTATTCACTTATTTATATTAGATATGTTAGGTGTTTAAATCCCTGAGTAAAAAAAAATATACTTTTAGATTATAACCTGAAAAACAGATCACAAACAATATGCTAATACATCACATGCTGAAAAAGAGATGCATTATTAATCATATTGCATGCAAAATCAGTTGGGTATACTCATCTTAACATTCCAGATCAATCATGTACACTCGCTTGGCACCTCAATTCCAATCATCTGGCAATACCACACACAGTTTGCGTTATGCTTATGACCAGCTGTTGTTCTGCCTGGTTATCAAGAGCATCAACAATTAACCACTTGTAAACGATATATAATTTTAGACAATTTTGTACAATCACATGCCCCAGGACAATACAGTGTGGTTTATTTAATAATAAATGTCACTGTCCTGTCTTCGTTCTAACGTCTTCTGCCTTCCCTAACTCTAGCTGTTTAATTTATGGAAGTGTTGTGCAGACTGCGTCTCATTTGCATAGCGAAAGTAGTGCCATCGCGACGGTAAGAAATAGAAATAATCTTCAAATAATTAAATAAATGCTTTGAAATAAATATAAAAGTAATAATAATGTTCAAATAAATAAATATATTCAATAATTAAGTTCTATAAACAAATAATAGTGGATATAAGTCAACGATTCAGGCGAGCAGCCGCTTTGCGATTTGTCAACAATCAGTCGCTGATTGCAAATGGCGTAACGCAGCTGTTTGTCAGTCGCGATACATCACCCGCGCAGCGCTATTTTTAGATTGGAAAAATCAATATTGTTCTCGGCTCATTTTTGTGTATCGCTCCGCCGTGAATCATATTTGACAAATAGTAGTAAATATTTAAGTAATTGTAGAAATAAATGATACAAAACTATAATAATAATACTTACAAATCAGAAGAAAACGTGTTCATAAGCACAAAATACTTCAATAAGCATAAATAAACATAACTTGGTCACGATGGGCACAGCTCGCACTTTGTTCTGTCTGCACACGCCATTGTCACTAACCTAAATTAAACCCTGTGATTATCTAGCCGTAATACTATTTTAGAGCCGTGGGTGAGTGTTTTAGCTTGAACAATTGTCCAAGCTACACTTCTGACACCACTTTATCCTAGCCTGTCATCAACCGATGTCACAGGCATTCCGGGATAACTTCTCTCGCACCACACAAAAAGACTTGTTAGTCGTACGAGAGGAATTGATTACACATTTTATTGCCACTGGCTCTTTGCATCACATCAATGTACAACAAGCAGTCGCTAACAAATCACACAAGTCTAAATGCACAGAATTGCCTATCACTAGTCGTTTCCTAACCCTATTACTAATCTATCTACTCGGCTAACGAAATAAGCATCGACACTAAGCGATGCGTTCACTACGAAGTCTGTGTCCCGTCTGAGGAATTCTCCGCGTGCTGATTACACGGTACACGGAGTGACCTTGTGCGTACTTCGGCTTCTGCATGCTGCATCATTCAGCACGCTTGGAGTAGTGGTCTCTCTTGAGTCTAGTTCTCTGTATCTGTCACGCTGGCGTGATTACGCCGTGACCAGAGTGCTTACTCTCTGGTTGACACCTCCGTGTCTCATGAGAGAACTGTTTGATAGTTCCCCTTTCTATTTACCACCTACACCTACCCTGCCTTCATGTAGGGGCACTGGGTTACCTCTCATCTACTTGAGGTAGACCACTCATTCAGGGTGGTCTTCATTCCTATATAACTGAGTCTTTGACAATTTATTTATCGATAAAGAAATGAAATATACATATTCTATGCGTTTCTAGATACAGTAAGTGAAATGTACATATTCTATTTGTCCATAGATACAAGAAGTGCAATGTAAATATTCCATTTCCTCTTAGATACGTGAAGTTAAACTTACATATTCCATTTTTCCATGATGCAAGAAGTAAAATGAACATATTATATTTGTTCATAGATACAAGAAGTGACGTGCACACGCTCTATATGTTCATAGATACAAAACGTTGCATGTACATGTTCTATTTTTTCATATATACAAGAAGTTGCATGCATATATTGTACTTGAACATGAATACAAGAAGTTACATGTCATCAACATCAACAAGTGCCGTGCCGGCTGGCGTAGGTGTTCATGGCTCTCCACAGATCTCGGTCTTTGGTGTTCTGGATCAATTCTGCTGATGATATTCCTCCATGCCACCGTCTCAATCTGTCCAGCATCATTTCTCTTGGTCTGCCTCTGCCTCTCTTCCCCTCGATCTTCCAGTTTTGACGATGATCTCCAATGCCTCTCTTCTCATCACATGACCAAATAATGTTGTTTGTCTCTTTCTTATTGTTGTATATAGTGTTCTAGTTTCATTAGCCTCTTTCAGGCAATCGTTGTTAGTTACTCTGGCGTCCAAGGGATTTGCAACATTCGTCTTAAAAACCACATTTCTGTTGCTTCTAAGTTCTTCCTAATTTGTTCATTTACATTCCAAGATTCACTGCCAAACAGCAAAACTGGTTCTATATAGCATTTCAGCACTCTCTTTCTTACATTCAGTGATAGTGACTTATTGCACAAGATACTCTTCATTTTCTGAAATTCGGCTTTTGCTTGCCCCATTCTGCTCTTAATCTCTGTTGTACACCTTCCATCTGATGTTATAAGTGCCCCTAAGTATTAAAATTATCCACTTGGTTGAGAATTTCCTCTTCTATTTCTATGTCACATTTTGGTGTCCCCATTTTCTTTGATATCACAATTGTTACTGTTTTCTTGATATTCAAGGAGAGTCCTTTCTGTGCACTCTCTGATACTACAATGTCCAACAATTGTTGTAGGTCTGTTGCATTATCCGCCACCAATACTGTGTCATCTGCATAGCGTATATTGTTTATATTATATCCTCCGAATAGTATTCCTGGCTTCTCTTTGGTCTCTCTCATTATTACTTCGCTATATAGGGAGAAGAGATCGGGTGACAAGACACACCCCTGTCGTACTCCCAGCTTTATCTGTTCGTAACTACCCTCTTTATTTCCCATTTTAATTGCTGCTACTTGGTTCCAGTATATATTCTTTATTATTCTTAAATCTTTCCCAATAAATGTTTATATCTTCCATCATGATTTACTTTATCAAATGCCTTAGTATAATCTATGAAGCATAAATATATGCCTCTCTGTTTCTCTATTGACCTTTCTATTAGTGTCCGTAATGTATAAATTGCATTGTTTGTGCCCTTTCCTTCCACAAATCCATACTGTTCTTCACTAATTTCCATTTTTATTTTCTTTTTGTTTCTTCTCATTATGATTCTGAGTAGAAGCTTAGTGATATGGTTTATGAGGTTAATTGTACGAAAATCTTCACATTCAATTGCTCCTGGTCTTTTTGGTATAGCTATAAATACAGATTTCAGCATATCACTGGGTAAATATCCACTACTGTAAATATCATTCAACATTTTGGTTAATATATCTACTCCAAATTCTCCCAACACTTCTAATTCTTCTATTGTGATTTCATCTGGCCCAGCTGTTTTTCCTTTCTTCATATGTTTCATAGCGTCAGCGACTTCTTCTTTTAGAATAGGTGGGCCTTCTAGTTACTTTCTTCTGTTAATTTTTCCCTTTCTCCATCTATCCATCATGTGTCATGCCTGTAAGCGTGGGCGGTCATGTTCTGCCATCTCATTCGATCACCAGAGTCCTGGATCAGCTCCGTGTTTCTGTCTCGACCATGCCACAATGCCAAGCCATTCAGATACTTGTTTCTAGGTCTTCCCTTTGGTCTGTTCCCCTCGATCTTACCAGTTGTCAACAAGTTCTCCAAATCATTTCTTCTCATAACATGCCCAAAAAATTGTGACTGTCTACGTCTAATGTTTCCAATCAGTTTACGATTTTCTATTGTTTCTTGAAGGACTTGTTCATTGGTATATCTGGCTGTCCATGGTATTCTTTGCATTTTCCTCAGAAACTATATTTCTACAGCCATCATATGTTTTTCAGCCTGACTGCTCATTGTCCAAGCTTCACATCCTGTTCCCTTTCTCCATTATATAATTCTCTTATATACTCATTCCACCACTTCATTATAACACCTTCCTCCAATAATATCTTTCCTGTTTTTGATTTCAAACACCCTGTATTGATTCTTATTTTTCTTCCTGTGAGCTCACTTATTTTCCTTGCATACATTTTTGATCTCCAATGGAATTACTTCAGTTTTTTTGCATTGCTCGTTTAACCAACTTTATTTTGTCATCACACATTTATCTCTTATTTCTTTATTTATCTTAGCATACTCTTGTTTGTCATTTTTATTCTGTTTCCTTTTGTCCATCAGCATTAAGATTTCTTCATTCATCCATTTTTTCTTAGCTTTTTGGCTTCTCTCCGGTAATATTTCTTTGCTAGTTTGAATAATGGAGTCCCTTACCATTTCCGATTTGTTCATTTATACTAAATTATACTCTGTATGTTAGCTATTGCATTGTACCTATTTTTCACAGTCACTCTGTATTGTTCTTGAATTTCTTTATCTACTTTCAGAACCTCTTTAATTGATTGATTGATTGATTTAGGAACCGACATCACAGCAGAACCTCTTTATTAAGTCTCAAGTTCTTAACCATTTTTTCCCTCTCTTTAATCTTACTTTTATGTGTCCACATAGTGGTACATGATCACTATTACCGTCAGCACCAGGCATTGTCTTTAAATTAATTAATGCATTTCTAAATCTTTTATTAACAAGTATTAGTCAATCTGATTGCGGATTTTCATATCAGGGCTTTTCCATGTGTATAGCCGTCTTTTATGGTGTTTAAACCATGTGTGTCCAATTATCATATCATTAATATTTGCCCATTCTATTAGTTTCTCTCCTCGTTCATTCCTTGTACATAAACCGTAATTCCCCACTATATCCTCTGTTTTTCCCTTTCATACTTTTGCATTAAAATCTCCCAGTATTATTTTTATTTCTTGTGATCCAGTTTTAGTTATTGCCATTTCTATTTCATCGTAAAAGTGTTGTATTTCTTCATCACTACTTCTTGTTGTTGGTGCATATACTTGTATAATACTTATATCTATTGGTTTGCCTTTGATTTTGACCATTATAACTCTATCTGAAATACATCAGTATCCATTCATAGATTTGACTGTTTTTTCATCAAATATTATTCCTACACCTTTTTCATGAATGTCCCCTCCAGAATAAAATATTGTGTGTTTGTCGGTTATAATTTTGCCAGATACCTTCCAATATTTTAGGTATGTGCAAATACAGTGAAAATATTTTCAGAAATGTAGAGGATATAAATAGAATCAGCATTGGAGGACGAAACATCAATAACATTAGATATGCAGATGATACAGTATTAATTGCAGACAATGCGCAGGACCTGCAACAATTAGTAGATGCGGTTGTTGTACACAGTGAGCAACTGGGGTTAGAATTAAATTGTAAAAAGACTCAGGTTATGGTCGTCACTAGGAAGAAAGAAGTGCCACAATGTAATATACATCATCATCATCATCATCAAGTGCCGTGCCAGCTGGCGTAGGCGTTCATGGCTCTCCACAGATCTCGGTCTTTGGTTTTCTGGATCAACTCTGCTGCTGATATTCCTCCATGCCACCGTCTCAATCCATCCAGCATCATTTCTCTTGGTCTGCCTCTGCCTCTCTTCCCCTCGATCTTTCCAGTTGTTACGATGTTCTCCAATGCCTCTCTTCTCATCACGTGACCGAAGAAAGATGTTTGTCTCTGTCTTATTGTTGTATATAATGTTCTAGTTTCATTATCCTGTTTCAGGCAGTCATCGTTAGTTACTCTGGCAGTCCAAGGAATTCGCAACATTCGTCTCAGGAACCACATCTCTGTTGCTTCTAATTTCTTCTAACTTTGTTCATTTACATTCCAAGATTCACTGCCATACAGCAAAACTGGTTCTACATAGCATTTCAGCACTCTCTTTCTTACATTCAGTAATAGTGACTTATTGCACAAGATACTCTTCATTTTCTGAAATGCGGCTTTTGCCTGCCCTATTCTGCTCCTAATCTCTGTTGTACATCTTCCATCTGATGTTATAAATGCCCCTAGGTATCTAAAATTATCCACTTGGTTAAGGATTTTTCCTTCTATTTCTATGTCACGTTTTGGTGTCACCATTTTCTTTGATATTACCATTGTTACTGTTTTCTTGATATTCAAGGAGAGTCCTTTCCTTGCACTCTCTGTTACTACAACGTCTAATAATTGCTGTAGGTCTGTTGAATTATCCGCCACCAATACTGTGTCATCTGCATAGCGTATATTATTTATATTATAACCTCCAACTAGTATTCCTGGCATCTCTTTGATCTCTCTCATTATTACTTCGCTATACAGGGAGAAAAGATCTGGTGACAAGACACACCCCTGTCGTACTCCTAGCTTTATCTATTCGCAACTACCCTCTTTATTTCCCATTTTAATTGCTGCTACTTGGTTCCAGTAAACATTCTTTATTATTCTTAAATCTTTTCCATCAATGTTGATATCTTCCAACATTTTAATCAGTTCATCATGTTTTACTTTAGCCAACCAAAGAAATATCGCATCCAAACTTACAAACACCTAGTCAAAACGTATAGAAGTAGGAAAAATTGCTAACCAAATGGGAAAAATATTGACAAAGTAAAGAAATATATCAAGCAATCTTATACATATTTCGGTCAAACTAATAAAAAAAAACTAGGAAAATCTGTCAGCCAAACTAAGAAATAGCTATGGAAAAGTAAGAACTATGTCGACCAAACAGAGCCAAATGTGTTACCAAAATTAGGAAAAAATGTAACTTCTGTAGTTATGTTAAACGTGTTTTGAACTTTTATCTGAAAAGGCATTTCACAATACATAATCATCAACGTCAGCACTTTCCCGATTTTACAATACCGAAAGCTCCAACTTACCATTCCACCGTATCTGCTAAAGAAGCACTTATACAGACTAATCACTCATCTCTCCACACTCTTGGTTTTTCCTTTCTAGCACAACATATCTCTGTCTTTCATAGATAGCTTCAAAGCTTTTCCATGTCACACCACTAAATACCCCAAACCTTCGTTGTGTATGAGGTCTAATGAAACAGACATAACAACATTTATGGCAATGCAATCTGTGATCCACCTGGGATAGTTTCAATATAATCTGAGTATTCGTCAGCAAAGAACCATTTCCCAAGGCTGACGTCTTCAACTTTCTATACCACAATGTCTGCTACACTAACCTTCCATTGTTCCAGCTTTCAACAACACAAAAGGTGTTCTCGAAGGCTACCTAACATACCATTTCTTACTTTGTCCACCTCTTTCACACGTTGTCATTTCACAACTGCAATAGCGGCAAGTCTACATACAACCAACAGTGGCTGTTATGAAGTCGACCTTTCTTAAAAACACGTCTGCCTTATTGAGCCCTTGAATACCCTCTACCACATCGTCTAACAGACTTTCAACGTTTCATAACAAATAACATTAACATTCTCGTTGATTATAGAACAACCGATTTTCTGCTGACTAGGCAAATTTTCCACCCTAATGGAGATAAATCAGCTGTACCCCTAACCTACTAGGCGCTATTCTAGACAACGAATACGGTCATCGACCAGCACCCCTAGGAATAACTTGAAAAAGACAACAGAGATTGGGTTCCTGAAAAATAATAAATCACAATTTTATTGCGCGCTTCACTTAATAATCAGATATAGGCTAAGTATCGGTATTGGTTAGATATAGGACGTATATCAAGCTTACATCTTGTGCAAAAAAATTGCTATTTATTATTTTTAAATTTTAATTAAAATTTAATCACACCTTTTTCCATTTCTAACACTGGTTTGTATCTATGTCGCTTAAGAACGAGTTTGTTGTATAGTTAGGGTTAGGGTTAGGGTTAGAGGTTAGGTTAGGGTTAGGGTTAAATGATGTATAGTTAGGGTTAGTAAGAAAGAGTTTGTTGTGTTTGATGTATATAATGGTCTATTTTCATTGGGTTTTTCTTATGCGATCATCGTTAGTTACTATGGTTGTCCAAGGAATTCAAAATCATTCGTCTCAGGAATCCAATCTCTATTGTGTGTTTTTTTTTCAAGTTATTCCTAGGGGTGCTGGTCGATGACCGTATTCGTTGTCTAGAATAGCGCCTAGTAGGTTAGGGGGACAGATGATTTATCTCCATTAGGGTGGAAAATCTGCCTAGTCAGCAGAAAATCGGTTGTTCTATAATCAAAGAGAATGTTAATGTTATTTGTTATGAAACGTTGAAAGTCTGTTAGACGATGTGGTAGAGGGTATTCAAGGGCTCAATAAGGCAGACGTGTTTTTAAGAAAGGTCGACTTCATAACAGCCACTGTTGGTTGTATGTAGACTTGCCGCTATTGGAGTTGTGAAATGACAACGTGTGAAAGAGGTGGACAAAGTAAGAAATGGTATGTTAGGTAGCCTTCGAGAACACCTTTTGTGTTGTTGAAAGCTGGAACAATGGAAGGTTAGTGTAGCAGACATTGTGGTATAGAAAGTTGAAGACGTCAGCCTTGGGAAATGGTTCTTTGCTGACGAATACTCAGATTATATCGAAACTATCCCAGGGTGGATCACAGATTGCATTGCCATAAATGTTGTTATGTCTGTTTCATTAGACTTCATACACAACGAAGGTTTGGGGTATTTAGTGGTGTGACATGGAAAAGCTTTGAAGCTATCTATGAAAGACAGAGATATGTTGTGTTAGAAAGGAAAAACCAAGAGTGTGGAGAGATGAGTGATTAGTCTGTATAAGTGCTTCTTTAGCAGATACGGTGGAATAGTAAGTTGGAGCTTTCGGTAATGTAAAATCGGGAAAGTGCTGACGTTGATGATTATGTATTGTGAAATGTCTTTTCAGATAACAGTTCCAGACACGTTTGACATAACTACAGAAGTTACATTTTTTTTTCCTAATTTTGGTAACACATTTGGCTTAGTTTGGTCGACATAGTTCTTACTTTTCTATAGCTATTTCTTAGTTTGGCTGACAGATTTTCCTAGTTTTTTTAATTAGTTTGACCGAAATATGTATAAGATTGCTTGATATATTTCTTTACTTTGTCAATATTTTTCCCATTTGGTTAGCAATTTTTCCTACTTTCTATACGTTTGGACTAGGTATTTGTAGGTTTGGATGCGATATTTCTTTGGTTGGCTAATATTTTTTCCCATTCGGCTAACAAATTTTCCTCGTTTTTTACATGTTTGGCCGAGGCATTTCGTATTTTGGTCAACATATTCCCCATTTGGTAAACACAATTTTCTACCTTTCATATCTTTCAAGGGGTTATTTCTGCATTTGGCTGACATTTTTCCAGTTTGGTTGAGATATTTCTGTATTTGGCATAACTTTTCCCCCGACTTTGTTCATGTCTGTATCAAGTGTTTATGTACATGTCTGTATGTGTCTCTGTTCATCCCTCTCCGACAAGAAGAGGACAACGTCATGAAAACAAACCACTAAAGAAAATCAACAAACAAAACAAAAACTTGGTTTCAATATTTTATCACCAAAATATGTGGGGTGTGTTCACAACATATTCATCAAAACAGTTTAGTGATATATTACTGTCATAAGACAAATCATAATCAATGTCATACATGGTTAGTGAACTTTTTGATTCAACACAATTTTCTTCTGGTTTAGTGATCTTCATTCGTCGGAATACAGTTGTCTGAGTAGTCCTACCTGTCTCCGGGCTCTGATCATACATCTGACTATAGCTTGGTTGACTATCAAACAGCGATGGTGTTGTCGAGGTCATCACACATACCTTATTTGTTTCGGATCCAGAATAAAGATATTATGAGAGTTGAACCATCATACCAAGATATCTGAATACTTCTTTTTATGAAGGTGTCATACCAAAACCACCCGGTAGCGGTGGTCGTCACTTTTTTTCTAATACTACTGTGACGAAACGCGATTATCTGTCTGTTGTCGTCAGGATCCCGCACTATTTTTGCACGTCATCAGGGACTTTCCCTGTTATAAATAGACTGAGGGAAGCCGATGGAGGAATTACCGTCTAGAATCTTCTCGGAGCACCTGAATTTGAGTGACCCGTGAGGCGGGGTATAGCAATAAATTCTCGCGCAGAGAGATCTAGAAATTCTAGGCGGGGAATGAATGTTTCCCGAGAAGGTGTCTTTTCCCAAGAAGCACTAGCTCCTCGTGCGCATGAGTTTGCCCAATTGGGGAAATGCGGCTAAACTATTCATTCACTTCATGACTTTCAAAGAGAGCAGACGCAGGCCTGTGTTGAGCCATTTTGTGTTTCGTCTCACCTCAACCATGTTTCGGATGACTGTTATGGAAAGGAGTCTGATGAGCCCTTGAACAGTTCTGAGAGCTGACTGGAGTCTGGTTCTCAATATTCAGATACTTATTTGTTTAAGTCATTTAACTTTGTAAGTGTTCACAAAACACAAACGTTCTAACCTCATTACATATGCGGATGTCTTTGCATTACTAATGAGCAAACCGATCGATAACGCTGCTGAAGGCTAGGTCGTGTGTTTGTTTACCAACGTGTGTTTGCGAATCAGCTGTTGGGAATGCAGGCATGCGATGTGGGCGATTTGGGTTCAAGTTGTATTTACCATGTATCGCAAATCGTTGCATCTATTAGGGTGCTGTGTTAGAATAGAACATAGTTAATAGTACCTGATAGAAACCTAGATTTATGTCAGTCAGTTGCTGAAGCAAGGAGAGCGGTTAGAAAACCAGGTAAGTTGGTAGGTGGAGATTCAGACAAAATTGTGCTTAGTTACTAAGTAACGAAAGGACTTAGTTCTTTGCCACCAGGAATGATGTAACTATTGTGTAGTAACTTAATAGTGAATTCATTGTGTGGAACACGGGATTTCTGTGTGAAGGTAAGTCTTCATTGATGATATATATATATATATATATATATATATATATATATATATATATATATATATATATATATATATATATATATATATATGTGTGTGTGGCATTGTGTATATATATTAGGTCATGGCATGTGATACTTCCTGGAGTAATTCCGAACGCCGAATAGGTTGACGCGTGATAACAATGCGTGCTGTCGCGTTGTACATATGCGTTCTGAATTCTTGTCTTAGCTATCCTGTTCTTTCATACTGGCGCTATTTCAAGTGAGTGCTAAGGTGCTGGAAGTATGGAAGGATGCAAGGAGGTTGTATGAGACGCGGGGACATATGGGATATGGGGGATTTGAAAGCAAGTTATGAAAGTATAGGGTTGGCAGACCAGGCCAACTATGAAGTTCGGTCCCGGCCAAGGCTAAGCCACTTGGGAGGGCTGAACTGGAACATCACCCTTGGAACTTGTGGGGAACATGTATTATCAAGAAGGCTTCTTGACTCTAAGGAAGAGTCTAATAAGAAGGGTTTGCTAGAGCGTGGGCAGGTAGTCCCACCAGCAAACTGGCATGTGTACATATTGGATGTGATCATGTATTATCCCTATATCCCGAGGGATGGTACAATGATCAGTATTATGTTTAATAATGAACATTGATAATGTAAGGAACGAGTCCAGGGACTCTTTACCTTAAGGTTTAGTTCGATTAATTTTAGAACTATGATAACAGCGAACTATCACTAGTGACGTTAGCGACAACTGGTAGATGATTAGGGATAGGTGAGACCTACGATCAGACTCGTCATTCTGATTTCTTGCTCTGTTTGACGGGCTGTTCTTTGAGGCCAGCTGACATTAACGAACCTATGCTTTACTACTCTCCAGATAGAGATAATGCGTTAATTATTTGCATAACTAAGCAGCATGACTGAGGGTTGAGTAGTCATTGGTAGGATGCATGTGGACTAATGTTTGGGCCAGTATACTCTCACCGGTCGCTCTTCCTTTTCAGGAGTTTGCCGGTTGAGGAACCAGTCAACTATACTTGTCGTTGGCCGGAAACCACTTCGTGTAACACAGCGAAGGGTCCGATTCTTTACTTATATCGCCAGACTCAACCACACCATGTGCGCAGTGTGTTTCATCATGCGTGAATGTTTGCATCCAGTGATTCAGGTGCCCTGACGGTGCACGTGTGGAATGTGATGGTTTGTGTTGGTTTCATGACTTGGAAGATACTCTATTTCAGCAAGGAACATTTCAGCAACTTGAGCAATCATGCTCAAAGAAAGGAAACACCTGACCGTATACTATTACGGTGGTTCCGCCTAAACGCAGAAAGAATTTATTTAGACACTTGAATGGTTCCTATGACAGCTTTAGTGGCCGGTCTTGAGGAGACCGACACCAGCTTACGAATAGTAACTTGTGGCAAGTGGTACCAGGTGGAAGGGACGATTGATTATAGTCCAACCTGAATAGTTTTCCTTGGAAGTAGATGTCTGATTCTAATAGTGTACTGAAAGAGTATGAAGACTTTGAACCGTGTTCGTGTAGGACTCAGTGACATCTCAGTTGCCTTATCTGATTAACCAACCAGTGTTACTGTGTTATGAGTGCGGGACCATTGAATTGGTCATTGACTTATTCTACAACCAGTGTTACTGTGTTATGAGTGCGGGACCATTGAATTGGTCATAGACTTATTATCCAACCACGGGTAATGTACTACTGAGGGACCATTAGTTTGGTCAGTGGTTACTTATCTTCATTGAAGTCACGAATAATTGGGGTCAAATCCAGGAGGATTGTCTCCCAGCCAGTGTTGATAGAGAACTGTATTAACAGTGACTTAGTAGGAGTGATAAAGATGCAGTTGGTCCAGTTGAGTGAGGTCCATCGGTGACTCTATTGGTGTTGATCCACGCTCTGGGGATGGAGTGGTCTCCAAGGTTCTAGTCATCTCACTGGAAGGAAGCCGGGTGAGTGGCGGACCGACTGGACGGCACATCTGCATCCAATCTACTTCTCAACCTGATGATGACGACCATATCTCTGATTCTGTCTCTACTCTATCCTCTATTTGTGTAAATAGATTATTCTATCAGGATGTTCATTTCAGTTATATATTCTCAAGGGTAGAATAAACTTTATGTATGTTGACTTGCTCTTTGTATACTGATTGAGTGTGGTCTCGGACGATGCCTAAGTGTTCAATGTTCCACAGGAGTAGGTAGTTAGTGGGGGTCTAGAATCTGGAGGGGCTTGTAGACAAATGTAACTAATATGAGATCAGCCACAGAGTAAAAATGTGTATCTGCCTATCCAACCCCTGGGGTTAGAATACACGGGAGTGCTAGAGACACCTTGGAGTGGTTCACTCTCACTACCCAAGGCGATCTTGTCACAGCTACCACTTGATTGGGTAGCATGATCGACAGGTCCTTGCAGTACGCCTTAAGGGCTGTCAAGCTGTCCCTATCATTTGGTTGGATATCGCCTGCTACTATGAGTGCAAGTGGACGTGTTGTCGGGTCCTTGTATTGGGTATCTAAGGGTGTCGTCCTTTCTCGTGATGTCTGGTGATGTGTTCGTAAGTAACGTTGTAGGTTCTTATTATATAGATTGTCACGTAACTGACAGGTATATATTTCATCATTATGAATGGTCCCATTGTGGCGGGTAAGCGTATCATTGAAGGCTTTGTCATACGTGGCACAGTAGCGGCAGTCTGGTACTTGTGTTACACTACGAGGAAGCCATAAATATACATGTGGTGGTGTTCTCTGATGTGATGATGTTGTTGATGGAGATGTAGTGTTTGGTTCTGGTGTATCCATAGTTGCCGGATGGTGTGTTCGTATGTGTATTTGTAGATTGCCTTTTCTGTTGAAATGTTGTCCACAGATATGACATAAGTGTGGTTGATCCTCATGGCTGTGACGGATCCGAATGTAGCGATAAAAGGTTATACTTATAACAATAGGCTTTGTCGCACACTGAACACATGAAAGTAGCTTTGCTGGCCATATTGATAAACGTGCTGGTATATGAATAAGTCACACAACTGTGTTCCACACTTTCGCTTTTTAGAAAGAACTTTCACTTGTTTTGTTTTTTTTTTGTTTTTTTTTTTAGCCCAAAAAAGTTCTGGTGTATACACAAGCAAGAATACACAACAATATATTTCCCTGTTTTATCAACAATCAGATGCCGACATGTCACTACACTAAGCGAGTACTATCACACCAGCCTGATTCACAAATAACTCTATAGCGAAGGCTAGCCAAATCAGCACGTGAACAATATCTGCTGTAGAGCGACTGAGCTCACAAGAGACGCCGTCTATTTTATACACTGGTTCTGCACACGACACTACAGAGCTGACGTGGCGGTTTTGTAGACAACGCCAGGCTTTTCTCACGCCACCGCCCGCCTTCATGTGAGCGTTGACTCACGCTACCGACCGCCCACTTAATGACTTTTGCATATGGCACTGATGACGTAGGGGTTGTCTCGGACATCCGCGTTCGTTATAAAAAAGGGTATGCGCTTTGTGTATTTATTTTTGTGATATTCTTGTGGGCAAGGAAGAGTATATGGGTGTGTGTGTGACTGTTCATGTCTGTATGTACAAGTGTGTCTGTGTCTGTCTTTGTGTGTGTGTCTGCAATCGTGATGTCTGTATGTACAAGTATATCAAGTGTTTGCTTCTTTGTTTTTCATGTCTGTATGTACTTGTGTATAGCTGTGGTGACAGTAATATTGGTAGGAGATGGGTGTGTTTGCTTCTTGTGTGTATGTGTGTGTGTGTGTGTATTTGCGTGTATGTGTGGTTGTGTCTGTACATGTGTGGTTGTTTGTTTATGCATGTGTGTCTGTCTTTAGGTGTATGTGTGGTTGTGTCTGTACTTGTGTGTGCTTGGTTGTCTTTGTATTTATGTGTTTACTTGTGTCTGTCTTTGTGTGTGTGTGTGTACTTGTCTGTATGTAGAAGTGTATGTGTACTTGTCTGCACATGTGATGTCTGTATGTACAAGTGTTTGTACCTGTGTACCTGTGTCTGTGTCTGTACTTGTGTGTGTATGTGTGTGTGTGTGTGTGTGTGTCTGTGTGTAGTTGTGGTGACAGTAGTAATGGTAGATGTGTGTACTTGTCTGCACGTGTGATGTCTGTATGTACAAGTGTGCACGTGTGTGTGTGGTTGTCTTTGTGTACTTGTGTGTGTGTGGTTGTGTCTGTACTTGGGTGGGTTTGGTTGTTTATGCGTGTGTATATGTCTTTGGTTGTATTGTGGTTGTGTCTGTACTTGGGTGTCTGTACTTGTGATGTCTGTATGTACAAGTGTGCACGTGTGTGTGTTTGTACGTGTGTTTCTGTATGTGTGTCCGTATGTGGATCTTTGTTCTTGTCTGTCTTTGTGGTTGTGTGTGCGTGTGTACATGTGTATAGCTTTTGTTGTGACAGTAGTAATGGTATGGGTTGTCTGCAATTGTGTCTGTATGTGTGTAGGTGTGTGGATCTTTGATCTTGTCTGTCTTTATGGTTGTGTGTCTGCACACATGAGGTCTGTATGTACAAGTGTGTACATGTGTATAGCTGTTGATGTGACAGTAGTAATGGTATGGGTTGTCTGTACTTGTGTGTCTGTATGTGTGTGGATCTTTGTTCTTGTCTGTCTTTGTGGTTGTGTGTCTGCACTCATGTCTGTATGTACAAGTGTGCACGTGTGTGTTTGTATGTGTGTACTTGTGTGTGCTTGGTTGTCTGTGTATTTGTGTGTGTGTTTGCTTCTTTGTGTTCCTGTGTCTGTGTCTGTACTTGCATGTCTGTACTTGTGATGTCTGAACTTGTGATGTCTGTATGTATGAAAGAGGATATGGGTGTGTGTCACTGTTCATGTCTGTATGTGTACTTGTCTGTACGTGTGTATGTGTGTGTTTGTTCTTGTCTGTACGTGTGATGTCTCTGTACTTGTGTGTGTGTGTCTTTGTGTTTGTCTGCAGTTGTGTCTGTACTGGGGTATGAGTGTTTGTTTATGCATGTGTGTGTGTCTTTGTGTTTATGTGTCTGCAGTTGTGATGTATCTGTACTTGTGTGTGTGTCTTTGTGTTTGTGTCTGCAGTTGTGATGTCTGTATGTGTACTTGTCTGAATGTGTGACGTCTCTGTACTTGTGTATGTCTGTACTTGTGTGTGTGTCTTTGTGTTTAAGTAACTACCATTACTATGACTATGAAGATCACCCCATTCATATCACGGCCAAGGTTTTACTGGTAGCATCTCAAAACGCCATAGAGGAGCCTCCTCACATGCTAGTATTATTATTACTATTGACATTTTCCCGTACGCGCCCGCTGACGATTTTCCGTACGCGCCGCCTGACGAAACCTGTGTGTAGGTTCTCTTGGGGGGTACGGGGTGTCAGGCATTGGTAGCACCTTTGGTAAGGATGACTCTCATGTCCTTTTCAGGACCCATCCCCCACTGGTCCAAGCCTGACACCCAGCTCATGCCTGTGGCTCATAGTAGCTGTCAGCATGCGACAGCGGCCACCCCCGGGCAACAGCTGTGAGAGGCTGGCTAAACCAGGCATGGGTAGCCGATTTGGTGTCAAACCAAGCGGTAAACTAGGGAATGCCTACCCAGCATGTGAAGACAGGATTCGGCAGACTGCGCGGAAGAAATCATTCCTGATTCAAAGGGCAAGACGGCGTTTACCTGCAAAGCGTTGTGGAACGTAATATGTACGGCAAGGCACGTAGAGCGCCCTGGTCATCCACTGCACCTGTATTCGTCTCCAGTCGTCTCGACTTGTCTTGCCACTAGAATCAGATGTACTCAGGCGAGAGAGTGAGGTCGACGAATTGCGCAACTATTCCTCACTTTAATCCAAGTTATCGCGCAAGTCATTCTTCATCCAAAAAAAAAAACACACACACACACACAAGTAGGTTTTCTCACGCAACCGCCCGCCCCCGCCTCCGATTGTGTGTGTGTGTGTCTGTCTGTCTGTCTGTACGTGTGTGGTTGTGTGTATGTCTGTTTCTTTGTGTTCATGTCTGCCTGTGTTACAAGTGTATGTGTGGTTGTGTCTGTCTTTGCGTGTTTGTGTACTTGTGTATAGCTGATGGTGACAGTAGTAATGGTATGAGTTGTCTGTACTTGTGTTTGTCTGTCTTTGTGTGTCTGTATGTGTGTACGTGTGTGGATCTTTGTTCTTTTCTGTCTTTGTGGTTGTGTGGCCCTCTTTGTGTTTGTGTGAGTTTTACACATCCCAATAAAGAGACTTGTGTCTCTAACAAGGCACCAACTACTATTGCTGTCGCTGCATCTAATATTACTAGTAATAAAACTACTACTGCTTCATCTTATTCTACACTGACTACTACTGTCTTATTTCAGTGGCACAGGAAGGGAGCATAACGACGACCCGTTACCGTGAAGTTGGAACCTCAGTGTATCCATCACGTTTTCACTACACGTACTTGACAATTTCCTCACTCGACCAACTCTTGCTCATCACCAATAGTTGTTCTACCACCGGTTCGAGCCCAAAACTCTCTACACGCAACCACCCTTTGAGCATCACGGTGTTGGTCTAACAACGGTTCGAATCCTACACTCTCTACACGCACCCACCCTCTTATCAATATACGACCACATTTAAGATTTATGAACAACGCATATATTTCCCACTAAACACATGGCCCTCACAGAACAGAGAAGTAGACTGCATTTAAAAGGTACCGACTGGGGATTCAATCCTACCACCTCCATATGCCGACTCGCTGCAGGACCACTTTGACCCATCACCAACCAGACACTTTTTTTTAGTATAGTCCAAGTACACCGCACTTCAAAACAACCCTCTCACATTACCATACACAACAACGCCTACAGCCAGATTTTCAAAAAAACACACACATCTTTCTCTCTGACTTTTACAACCCCACGTTTCCACATTTTTTTTTCTCCATCAATTCTCATCGACTTTCACCGCCACGTTTTTTTCACACAGCCACCCGTTTCCCCGCTCCACATTTTCACCGTTCCCACGATTTTAGCCTCCTCAACCTAATCATCATTTGCCCTTAATCCTAATCTTCATACGCATCGTCTCCTTAAAATACTGTACTACTCATACACACTACTGAGGTGTCTCTGGTGCATCCCAAAATGACCCGCATAGCTTCGTTCTGTATGCGCTCTAATTTCACCAAATGACTCTTTGAGGCAGTGAGCAGTCCTAGTCCATAATCAGTCACTGAGAGGATGAAGTGCTGGTATAGTGTGAAAAGCATTCTCTGCTCTGTGTCCATTGCAGCCATAGTTTTAAGTGCATTGAGGCCCTTTTGAGATCGTGTCACAGCCGTCTCCACATGGTCCTTGAAGGACAGGCTCCTGTCAAATGTGATTCCCAGATACTTCAGTTTGTTCTCTCTGTTGACGCTTCTACCATCTATCGTGAGGCTTGGGACATCAGTTCTCACAATCCTGTTGTCCAGAGAGCACCACAAAACAGCCGCATTTTCCCGGTGGATGACATCACTCATTTCAGTGCAACAGTCAATCACTTTGTCTACTGTCGCCTGTAGCTCCTGGGCTGTTTGCTCCCTATCTTTCCCCTGCCTATATGCAAGAATATCATCTGCACATGTTAGTATCCTCCCAACCCCTGGTGCTTCTAGGTTTGCAATCTTGCTCGTATACACGTTAAAGAGCATCGGTGAGATCGCGGATCCCTGTGGCAGTCCCGGGGTTACAATATCTGGCTCTAAGGTCCATGCACCCAGACGGAGAGCAACCCGACGAGAGTGCAGGACGGCTGCTATCCAGGGATTGACCCCCTTCTCCATCAGTGCGGTCATCAAAATATCATATCGAACTCTATTGTACGCATCCTCGAGATCAAGCGCTGCCGCTATTGTTTCCTGCCTACGCTGGAACCCCCCATAAGCATCAAAGGCAAAAGTGGCTGCATTTGACCAGGTATCTTTTCCTGGCCTGTAGCTCTCCAGGCCTCTTGGAAAAAGCTTTCCCCTTTCCAAAAACTCTTGCAGCTTGACAGCGACTATCTTCTCTAAAACCTTCCGAAATGTATTTTGAATGGTGATGATCCTAAAGCCGCTAAGCTTTGAATGATCCTTGAATGGTTTTGGGAGAGGGATGAGATAGCTGTGTACCCAATCCTGCGGTACTGATACCGTCCTAATGTTCTGGTTAAGGCAGTCGGTCATCTCCTCAGTCGGTCATCTCCTTCAGGTCATCTCTATAAATTGTTCCCACTGTCATATGCCGCTCTTTTCTGTGTATTTGTCTGTGCAGTTTCCAGAATTTTCGCAGTGTTTTATCACCTCCAATCTCCTTCATGAAATATTCCCATTTTGCCTTTTTGGCCTCTGAAGCACAGCGCTTGAAAACCTCCACCTTGTCTTTCTTGACATTTTCCGCTGTGTCCACTTCCTCTCGTCCTCTCGTGAGCTTCGAGGTGTCTGTCGCACTTTAGCTGCTTCACTGCAGCTCTATTTGCTTTCCAAGCATGGTCTACTTCTGGGGTCCACCATGGGGGCTGCAAAAAAGGGATTTTGACAGTCCTTTTACATGCCCCCTGTCTGGGGCGTCCAAGAAGGCTGTCGGTCCACTCATACCGGAAGGTCTTGCGCGCTATCCCAGCCTTAACTTTCCTGGATTTAGAGATCAGGACTGCGCATGGCATGTGATCACTCCCATGGTCATTCAAAAGTCAAAACAGTCCACTTTACATCAAGGACTGATGACTGGGAGACAAGTGCCAAGTCAATAGCTGTGACTGCATCGCCAGGCCTCATTGCCATTCTAGTCGGCCTACCATCATTTATGCAGACCACATCGGAGTCCACCATGGCATCCGCAAGGGCAATTCCCTGTCGGTTTTCTCCACTACTGTCCCAATCTCTGTTCCTCGCATTGAAGTCTCCACATATGATTAGCCTATCACCCGGTAATTCCTCCAATTCCTTAAGCCAGTCCCAGTATTCCTTTCTTACACAACAGTCCACTGTGGCATATACATTTATGATGTTCCAACATAAGCCATCAATCTCCATTTGTATACCCAGGACCTCTCTTGCACTGTGATTCCACTGGCTAAGTCAAGTACCACATGCTTCACTCCTTCCTTCACCAGCAGACCTTGCCCAAGTCTCTTCTGTCCAGTAGGGTTTATGTAAGTGGCGTACCCAGGGCAATGGTATTTGTCTGTACTTAGCTCCTGGAGCATGAGGACATCAAAATCATATATTAGCCGCTCCAATAGACGACCTCTCTGCCTGAACTACGACAGTTCCAGTACCCCACTCTTACATGGTTGAGACCAAGTCTCTCCACTTTTCGGCTTGTTCTACTGGCGCCTTCCCTCCTATTTCTATGCCTTCTTCTCACACCATTTCCTCGTCTCCTCCTCTCTCTCTCTCTCTCTCTCTCTCTCTCTCTCTCTCTCTCTCTCTCTCTCTCTTCACTAGCCTCTGAAGGATGTGTCAAGTGCAGAACACGTGTTCCGTAACACCGGCGACGATTCCCGTATTTAATTGATTTCATTAGCAAAGTTTGGATATTGCAGGAAATAATCGGCCCCCCAAGTAGAGCCTGCATGCTAGGGAAGGGGCAGGGGATGTCCCTCAGGAGTCCATACGCCTGGCGCTGCCCCGCACCGCCCACATACCAGACGTTCCACGTTCACGACCAGCTCACCTGTGGTCATTCAGTTCTCGGCACGTCGGTCCACCTTAAACTTGGGGGTCTATAATCGGGGTTTTCCATCTCCTAGATTGGCTGCTGTAATAGCTAACGAGCCCTATCCACCCGGGGGCAAGAGGTTCCAGCGCCTCATTTATGGCAAACACCGCAGATACGTATGTACGGGAAACAAAACCAATGTCATACAATATCCATCAACTAGTACATACTACATAGTTAAAGTTACTACACAATATCAAAAGGTACAAAATACATAGTTAAAGTCACATAGTTAAAGGATGTCCTCAGACATGGTCAGTCTACGGCCATCATTGGAGGTACGGGGTGTCAGGCATTGGTAGCACTTTTGGTAAGGATGACTCTCATGTCCTTTTCAGGACCCATCCCCCACTGGTACAAGCCTGACACCCAGCTCATGCCTGTGGCTCCTAGTAGATGTCAGAATGACCGCGGCCACCCCCCCCCCCCGGGCAACAGCTGTGATAGGCTATCTAATCCAGGCGTTGGTAGCCGATTTGGTGTCAAACCAAGCGGTGAACTAGAGTATGCCTACCCAACATGTAAAGACAGGTTCGGCAGACTGCGAGGAAGAAATCATTCCTGATTCAACGGGCAAGACGACGTTTACCTGCAAAGCGTTGTGGAACGTAATGAGCACGGCAAGGCACATAGAGCGCCCTGGTCATCCACTGCACCTGTATTCGTCTCCAGTCATCTCGACTTGTCTTGCCACTGGACTCAGATGGACTCAGGCGAGAGAGTGAGGTCGACGGATTGCGCAACTCTTCCTCACTTTAATTCAATTCATCGCACAAGTCATTCTTCATCTAGGGATTAATCACACTGTGCCGAATATCAAAATGAATGGCCATAGACTGAGTGTTGTGGACAAATTCACCTATCTTGGCAGCACTGTGTCACAAGCTGCGACAATTGATGACGAAGTGAATGCAAGAATCTCCAAGGCCAGCGCGGCCTTTGGCAGACTGTACAAGAATGCATGGGACAGAGTTGGAATAAGCCTGCAAACAAAGCTAAAAGTCTACAAAGCAGTTGTACTATCCACACTGCTATATGCCTGTGAAACCTGGACTGTTTATCAGCGACACGCTAGGAAATTAAACCACTTCCACACAGTCTGCCTTAGGAAGCTACTGAAAATTAAATGGCAAAACAAGATCCCAGACCATGAAGTCCTAGAAAGAGCGTCCATGCTCAGTATTCACACTCTACTAATGAAGAATCAGATTCGCTGGGCTGGTCACTAGACTCGCAAGTCATATCACAGGCTCCCTAAACGAATTTTTCACGGCGAGTTGCGTTGTGGTAAACGCTCCCAAGGAGGCCAGAGGAAACGCTTTAAAGACACTCTGAAAATCTCACTGAATGCTTTTGGAATTCATCATGACACCTGGGAGACTGCAGTCAGAGACCGAAATTCGTGGCGTGCTTCATTACGCAAGGGTGCAGTCACGTGTGAGGCAACCAGGACTGCAAGAGCTGTGAAGAAAAGGCAGAACAGAGAAACCACTGCAGGAAATCCTCCTCCAGAAAAGTCAAGCATTCTTTGTCCAATTTGTCAAAGAATATTTCGAGCCAAAATAGGCCTTATCAGCCATCTTAGAACTCACGGCTCCACACGTAGCGGCTGATGCTACGAACCGGACGACATCCACATAGAAGTCGTTTAAATAGATCGATTGATTTGAAACATGATTAACAAGCTAAAAATAAATCTGTGGTATCCCCTTGTCTTCCGCCTTTCTGAGTATGGTATGACCCCACTTGCCTTTGTCTCGAAAGACAGCAGGGGGAGGCAGCAGGGGGAGGCAGCAGGCGGGAGGGGAGGGGAGAGGTTATTTGTAAGAGCCAATGGCCACGTCATAAAATTTTGAGGTATTTTATAGAGATAGCTGCCCCATCAACTAACTCGCCTCCTCTCAGTGACCACCCCTTGTGTTGGTCCACGGCTGTTTATCCAACATACTTGCAGCTTGTAGTATGATAGACTCCTACCCCAGAGTACGAATATGCGAAGAAACAAGTGGTATAAATTAAGACTTGATTTATGAGACCGCCAAAGCTACGTAGACCTTGAAAAATGCAATTCGGTGGTTCTGGATAAAATCTGTATGTCAATTCTATGCAGACATATTCAGTATTTAGTGCCATTAGCGTTAGTAAATAAATAAAGAGGAAAATGAACGACTGAAGTGACAGCGTTAGTAAATACATACACGGGGAAATGATCCACTGAACTGGAATGTTGTTTGTCCATCAAGAATGATGATGACCATTCATTTCATCCAGTGTGGTTGAAAGTATGGAGCCATGAGTTCTAAGATGGCTGATAAGGCCTATTTTGGCTCGAAATGTTCTTTGACAATGTGGGCAAAGAATGCTTGACGTTCCAGGAAGAGGATCTCCTACAGTGGTTTTTCTGTCCAGTCTTTTTGTTAAGTCATGTCGTTAGAAGTGGAGTAGTAAGTAAATAAATACACTGGAAAATGAACAACTGAAGTGGCAGTATTAGACAATAAATACACGGGAAAATGATCGACTTGTGAAAGTTGTGTGTCGAGTCTGTGATCCAGTAAAACTGTTAGCTGACATGACTAATACGTGAACATGTAAATAGTGCAGTTGGCGTATTGATGTTAACGCTGTAATCTAAACAGTGAATGCACAAGTTTATAAACCAAATGAACATCAGTCACTTTGATTAAAATGGTGTGGAGCGGCAACGAACAGCAAATTCGGTAAACAAGTCTGAGATGATTGCTATTGTTCGATGTCAACGCTGACTAAAGGCTACAGGAAGTGTTTCACTTTGGATTTCTCCGAAATTGTGTGGCTCTACACAAGTTCCGCTGCGTGTTTGTAGCATCTGCTCAAATGTCGACCCCTGTGTGTTTGGCTATGTTGTTGTTGTTGTGTCATGTTGTTGTGTGTTGAGTCATGTTGTGTGTGTTGCCTCATGTTGTGATTGTTAACCATCCTGCTGAGATCACATTCTGGTCAGGCTGTCTGTGCCACGTGATAGAAACTAATGTGTTTGTGCATTGAGACATGTTGTTGTGTGTTAAGTTGTGTATGTCGAGTAAGTTGTATGTGTGGTGAGATATGTTGTTTGTTGAGTCTTGGTGTGTGTGTTGAGTCATGTTGTTGTGTGTGTTGAGTCGTGTCATTGAGTGTGTGAAGTCATATTGTTGTGTTTATTGTGTCATGTGGTCGTGTGTGTTAAATCATGTTGTGTTTGTGTTCATTAATATTGTTGTGTGTGTTGAGTCATGTGGTTGTGTGTATGAGTGATGTTGTGCGTGTTGAGTAATGTGGTTGTGTATGTGTTGAGTCATGTTGTGTGTGTGTTAAGTCATGTTGTGTGTTGAGTTATATTTGTGAGTGTTGAGTCATGTAGTTGTGTTTTTTCATGGTGTGCGTGTTGAGCCATGTTTGTGTGTTGAGTCATGTTTTATTGTTGAGTCATGTGGTTATGTGTGTTGAGTCATGTTGTTGTGTGTGTTGCCTCATGTTGTGATTTTTAACCATCCTGCTGAGATCACATTCTGGTCAGGCTGTCTGTGCTACGTGACAGAAACTAATGTACTGTATACCCAACAGCAAATACGGGGGAGGCGCACTGGTAGCACACATACCTGCAGGCCTGGCTCCCGTGTGATCGAATCCCCTCAGAAGTGGAGTTTTGTGTCACTGGACCTTGTTCCCAGGTCGAACCACCACACCATGGGCAGCATCAACTGTCCAGGCAAGTAAATGTTTCCGGCCTGATATTTATCACACCACACAACGATTGTCCATGTCGGTTGTTGTGACCAAAGTATCGTCACTTTCTCATTTCATTTCCCGCAGAGGCAACAGTTTTATTTTAAGGTTTTCTAACACCCCCCCCCCCCCCCCAAATCTCGTTTTGCCATTTTGTTTAAAAAAAAAAAAAACTGCCAAGAGACTTGCCTAGTTCAATTGACGACCAACAACATTTCACAAGCCATGTGTGTGCCCCATCTCATCAGGCCTGGCTCATGTGTCCAGTCATCAGTATTTAATAAACATGGCCCCTGAGAAACTTGTACACTCCATGTTCATCATCATCAACCTGTAGAAGGCCCTGTCCAGATGGACGCTCTCATCACGGCCCGCCGTGGAGGCTCTCGATCCTTGGCCAGTTGTTCTGCCTCAAACATGCTATGCCTCAGGTGTCTGCAATGTCCATGTTGGACTTAACATATATCTACACTCTATGTTAGAGCTACTGTACAGCTCTACACTCCACGTTATATCACACACACATACCATCATCATCATCAAGTGCCATGCCGAATAGCGTTGGCGTTCATGACTCTCCACGAATCTGTCATTCGTTTTCTGGATCAACTCTACCGTTGATATTCCTCCATGCCACCGTCGCAATCCATCCAGCATCATTTCTCGTGGTCTGCCTCTCTTCCCCTCCATCTTTCCAGTTGTCACGATGTTCTCAAGCGCCTCTCTTCTCATCACATGCACAAAAAACAAAGCTGTTGTTTCTTTCTTATTGTTGTATATCTTCTAGTTTCACCGGCCTCTTTAAGGCATTTGTCGTTAGTTACTTTGGCAGTCCAAGGAAGTCGCAACATTCGTCTAAGGAACCACATCTCTGTTGCTTCCACGCTCTTCCTAATTTGTTCATTTATTTCCAAGATTCACAGCCATACAGAAAAACATGTTCTATATAGCTCTTCAGCACTATCTTTCTTGCATTCTATGATAGCGACTTATTTCATAAGATATTCTTAATTTTTTTAAATGCAGCCTTTGCTTGCCCTAGTCTGCCCTTAATCTATATGTGTGTGTGTGTGTGTAAGTGTGTGTGTGTGCGCGTGCGTACACTCTATTTTAGACCTAACATATATCTACGCTCCATGTTAGAGCTAACATATATCCACACTCCATATTAGATCTATCATATATCTACACTCCATATTAGATCTATCATATATCTACACTCCATATTAGATCTATCATATATCTACACTCCATATTAGACCTATCATATATCTACACTCCATATTAGACCTATCATATATCTACGCTCCATATTAGACCTATCATATATCTACGCTCCATATTAGATCTATCATATATCCACGCTCCATATTAGATCTATCATATATCTACGCTCCATATTAGATCTATCATATATCTACACTCCATATTAGATCTATCATATTTCTACACTCCATATTAGATCTATCATATATCTACACTCCATATTAGATCTATCATATATCTACACTCCATATTAGATCTATCATATATCTACACTCCATATTAGATCTATCATATATCTACACTCCATATTAGATCTATCATATATCTACACTCCATATTAGATCTATCATATATCTACACTCCATATTAGATCTATCATATATCTACACTCCATATTAGATCTATCATATATCTACACTCCATATTAGATCTATCATATATCTACACTCCATATTAGATCTATCATATATCCACACTCCATATTAGATCTATCATATATCCACACTCCATATTAGATCTATCATATATCTACACTCCATATTAAATGTTTTGCGTATCCTTTTACAGGACTTAGCTGTCAACAGCAGCATCTTTCAGCTGTCTGTTGATCTCTTGGCAAGATTACGCTCAGTAGTTTGCCATTGCTTTCTGAGCGGCCGGCTCAGTATCCGCAAGTCACGAGCGGGGGTCGAACCACCTCAGTTCTCGCTCCGCTGCGAGACTCTGCGTGATAAACGGGATTACAGAGAGAAAGTGTTGTAATCCCACAGCCAGAGAGACCGGCACACTCCATATTAGATCTATCATATATCTACACTCCATATTAGATCTATCATATATCTACACTCCATATTAGATCTATCATATATCTACACTCCATATTAGATCTATCATATATCTACACTCCATATTAGATCTATCATATATCTACACTCCATGTCAGACCTAACATATGCCTACATGTCGCGGAAAAACTTGATAGTTTCGATCGATGAAAAACAAGACCCGACATTCGTCTGAAAAAACAGGCAACCCTTTGATGTTGTATAGACTGAGGAACAAAATACGTCGCGAAAATTGTCTGCACACGGTCGGCATTTCTGTATGCTGTGGGTTGTTCGAGAAACGTACAATGGCGCCATCCGTCTACAAGGCGGGAGTCAGCCTTTGAAGTGATAGACGGAATGTCTGGCCAGACGTCGGATGGAGTCTTGTGATGTGGAGAAGGTTCTCTAGATCACAGACAGGAGACAATTTCCCAGATGAAAGGGGACACCAGCCAGATGTCCACATTGAGTTGGGAAAAATAAAGAGAAAAAACATTTTCTTGACGCCTCTGCGTCTAGACAATTTGGTGACGTCACTCAAGCCCCGATATAAAACCAGTTGAGGTAAACAAGTTGGAGGAGTCGACCAAAAATTCTGAAGTGTTAAAGATCGGCGCAGTATTCTGAGTTGTGTTAAGTGAAAGAGACTATAATGTCAAAGTGTTGATAATGTATCGGCGGAATTAGATCCAGTCTGTGATTGCAGTCTCAATCATCAACCAGAATAGGCATATGGTATTCTATTAATCATATCTAACTTAGAGTACGATTAGGAATAGAGTGCGGTGATATAATGTATTATATGTGCGGTGATAGAATGTTCTATAAGTGCGGTGCTAGTAAGTATTATGGGAGCGTCGGCACTAGTGTCCTATTGTATGGCTTTAACTAGCTTGTGTGATATATCATTTTACTCAGGGAGTTGCGGACAATGTAGTGGGATAATAATTAGAGAGATTGAGGACGGTTGGGAGGGAGGAAGGGAATGTGAAAAGGTAGGATCTTCAAGTAGGGCATCTGCTGGGTTTCTACCCATTCCTTTATTCTTTCCTGGTGTTGCCATGTATCAGACCAATGTGATGAGCTATTTGGCCGTATGACAGAGATCGGATCTCTGTTATAGATCTGAGTGCTGCTATTGGCCTACACTCACCTAATTACGGTCAGGATTGAGTTGCTCTCACCATGATGTTCTCTACTCAACAGGTTCCACTTGAGTGTGAGATGATTTATTACAAAGAAGCAGTTTCAAAGTTTTATACAATGATGGCTCACGGAATGAAGACAGAGGTTACTGAGAGGCTTTTACACGGGGCTCAGAACCTAGTTGGTCTGCAGAAACCTGGCTTCTGCTGAGCCGGACTTGATGAACATAAGTGTTGTGTTTACTGAGTGATAAGCTTCATCACCAAAGATTCATATCTCATATACCAAGGATACACACACACACACACATATATATATATATGTATATATATATATATATATATATATATATATATATATATATATATATATATATATATATATACACATCTACCTAGAAACATTAATAGGTTGTTTGTTAAAGAGGGGGAAAATCTTATCAGAGACTTGTGAACAGTAGATTTTCCCAAGTGACATTTCAGTTAATTGAAAGATTCTCTGTTCAACAAACATTATTAAACAGAGTAACTTCACCATGTTTGTTAGAGTGAAGACCAAGATCGAACAGTGTCTAACTGATGACCAGCATCCTGTTTGTTCGAGCGTTATCGGAGAAAGTCGTCACGTGGACGGAGAAACATCTTCTGGGTGAGGTTCACTGTCCGGAATACATGGTGCTGTTGTGTGCTCAGCATAGTGATGTAACAGACTTTGCTCCTGATTCACTGGTCTGATTCTACATACACATTAGAATATTCGACACACATTCTACACATTACACACACACATACTCTTTGTTTTAATAAATTAATTGTTGTATTTATTTGTTAAAGCTAGAGTTGTTGAGTATGTTGTGTTGGGGAAGAATGAGAGGGGGCATGATCCAGGGGTGAGTGAGAGTAAGAAAGAGGTGTCTACAGACTGAGGGAGTTTTGTGGACGGATTCTGGTGGTTTCTCTAGGACAATAATATTGGGGTAATAAAATTGTGGGTGTTGATTCCCCTCACTCCAGGGATGACACTAAAGTAATAAAGGACTACTACGACACTACACTCCATTTTAGAGCTAATTATATCTATACTTCATGGTAGTGCTATCATATATCCATACCCCATGTCAGACCTAACATATATCTACACTCTATGTCAGACCTAACATATATCTACACTCTATGTCAGACCTAACATATATCTACACTCTATGTCAGACCTAACATATATCTACACTCTATGTCAGACCTAACATATATCTACACTCCGTTTTAGACCCCATATATATCTACACTCCATGTCAGACCTAACATATATCTACACTCCATGTAGATACCTCATAACAAATTCCTTAATGGTGAACATAAATAACACGTGGAAAATAAAAGAAAAGAAAATAAACATAAATATTGCATGACACAACAAACAAGGTTTCCATTAAATTATGAATGTAACTGTAACACAAACAGATCTAAAGAAAAAACAATAAAGTAGAAAATTTAATAACTTTAAAATAAAAATCCTTCATTGTTAGGACAGCGGCACAGAAATTCAGTTCAGCTGTGAAAGGTGTCATAATAAAATGTTGAGCCGAAGGTGTGCAAACAGTTATGAGGGGAAGTAAATAAGTAAGTCACAAATGGCTGTAGAAAAATAACTAATTATGATAACAACTTGAAACCAGTTTATTTTTATACATACATTGTCCCTTATTTCTCAACATGTGAGACTATCATTACTCATCTGTTACCTCTAATCATCTCCTCCACCCGCTACATGGATGCTTCTGTTGCAATCTCAACTGGACGACAAGATTGGATTTCATCAACAATTTTAGAACGTCCTTGAGAAATGTTTTCTACCCAGCCATGCACCGCTTTATGGGACAAACATTGTCAGCATAAACAGGAAGCATTTCCTTATGAATGTCCTTTGCAGGCAGTCCTTTTGCTCACAGAAAACGCACAACAGCATGTTGTTCTTTGGTTGTACACTCCGTAAGTGCAGACGCCATTTTGTTTATGCACTGCGCATGCGCATGAGACACCTAGCACCACCTGAAGAATGGGAATGCATATAAAGTTCTATGTTGCTGTCACCTAATGACACCTGTAGAAAACACCAACTACATTTACCTGCCATCCCACAGAACTGTGTGACTTACTTATTGACTCGCCCTCGTAGATATGGATATATAGAGCGGCGTCAGCAGAGTTATACAGTGGCATCTATAACAGTATTGATTCCCGCTGGATGGATGTCACCCAAAGAGTGGATTAACGGGCTTTCAATTTTAAGCCTAATAAAGTTGTTAGAGAAATATGGCTTCAATGCTGTGACACAAACATCGTGGACTCAATTGTGATCATAAGAAATGAAATTGTTAGAGACAGGTTGAAGTCAAGAAGCAGTGTGTAATGAGTTTTGTTTGTGGTTTCTTAGCAGCTTTACATTCAGTAGTTTGCCATTGCTTTCTGAATGACCAGCACCCATACCATTGTATGAAAATCAACGCAAGGCAGTCTGCTTCCAAATTTGTAATAAGCACTTGTAATAAAATAAAGCATCCCCAGTTGCAAAGGGAAATCACTTCAAGAGTTGCAGGGTATATTAACAGTTACATTATAATATGTAATTTACATGATCACAATAATAACAAAGTAATTGTTACAGTTTACATTAACAGATACTTTTATTTACCAACTGTTCATGAAATATAAATCTACGTTGGAGACATAACGTAATCGTAGTATGAATGAGCAAAGGAAAGGCAGAAGAAATATTCAGATGTCAAGAATTTAGTAAGAACATTCTGCACTTCGTGGCTCTCACTGTTTGTACATAATTTCATTCATTCACCACTTATTAACTTAATCTTGATCAACAGCAATAATATAAGCTTTGTAAACACACAGGGATATGCACAACTAATCAACAATTGACAAAATAAACCTAATTATGATTACTTTTTTGATAGCGCCGAATGTTGGTGCCAAACCCGACACCCCTTTGGGTGCCATAGACTTCTGACAGACACGAGGAGGAAATACAACCGAAAGGGCTGAACAGACCCTAAGCCTTGGTCGATAACTGGTCTAGGATCGAAGCTCCAACAGGTGGACAGTTAGATTATTGCTTTGCTGATCCGTCAGCTTCTGCAGCTTGTCTTGTTCCAGACGTATTGTTCTACCTTTCCTCTAGAGTAAACTAGGCGGGATGAGAGAGGGATCATGCTGCATGGGCAACATATGGTCTCTCCAATGTAGCCGTCTTTGAACTAAAGACAGGTATAACTCCATCCCTGGTCCCCGTCATGGGTTGTAGTTATTATACCTTTGGAAAGCACAATGTAACAAACTAAAGTCTGTCAAGATGGCAAGGTGCCAGTAGCAAGTAGTCAGGCTGAGGGGAAAATATCATAGAACAAAGATGCCCAATATTTTAGAATATCATTTGTTTTTCTTCAGGTGCACGCAGTCTGTACTGAGGCGGTGTTTCAATAGCCAGAGATTGTATGTACAGGGGTTGGTGGTGTCGTGCATTTCTTGTGGACGATTGTACCACAGTTGAGCTATGCAGTATGCTATTCTTGTTTTCTATAGTCTACCCTGTGAGAAACACTGAGTCGCTAAATTTGCACTAAATGTAAATGTGCATTGAAAGTTAAACATAAGATAATATGTTGGAAATATTCATGAAACATACATCTACATTACAAGTTAAACTTACAGGTAAAGTGTTGTAAATTGTTCTAAAATGTACATTTACATTAAAAGTTAAACATACACATAATATGTTGCCAGTGTTTATGAAATGTAAATCTACATTAAAAGGTAAGCATACATGTAATATTGGAGACATTATGTTGTTCCAAGTATTTACACAGCAGATCTGCTACAATAGCAGCTCCCAAACCTGTGTGAAAGCCAGGAACCGTTGAGCAACCACATTCACTCTGTGAGTTCCAGACAATTACATTCTCTCTGTGAGTTCCAGACAATTGCATGTTCTCTGTGTACAATGACATGCTCTCTGGGAGTTCTAGGATGCCTGTACAATGACATGCTCATTGGTAATATTCACTAGAGCTGAGACTGAACATTGCTTTAATACAATAGACAGTGGAGGGGAAAACATTAGGCATATTTCTGGGGTGTTCCCCATGTGCTTATTCAAGATCGGACTGATGACCTGAATGCCACGTTCACTATCACTGAAACTGACCCAATTTGTTTGTCCCAGGTACTCTAATGGTTGGTCTTATGTGACTTGATTTGTTTGTCCCAAGTACTCTAATGGTTGGTCTTATGTGACTTGATTTGTTTGTCCCAAGTACTCTAATGGTTGGTTCTAGCTGACCCGATTTGTTTGTCCTAGTTCTCTAACAGTTGGTTTTATCTGATGTGTCTGGAAAACACTGAATGCTCAATATTTAATGATCATTTCCATGGAGACTAACTCTTGGTCGCCGCAATGTAATTCAGCGAGTGGACTAAAGGTACAATCACAGATAATGGCATCTAATATCACCAAGTACGTCAAACAGTGCTAATGTTGTTGCTTCTGTTTTGAATTTTTACACAACTTTCAACACAAGCAAGGAGAAATAACTCCTAAACACTCAGTCTCACAAAGTCCATGTAGAAGTTCAGTGACCACCTCTATCTCCATTCCCTTTCTGAAAGCCTCATTAGTTTATACTCCACTACATTATCTCATGTACATTTTTGCATTTGCTGTCTGCTGAAGATAGTGACATGACACAGGTTACCTATAGCTGGCATCAGGATTCTTGTGACATGTCTTCAGCACTTTACGTCTGCTAAAAGCATTGATTGAAACAAACAAACCCACATGGAGAATAAATCTGAGGCTAATACCAACAGAATAGATCACCAAACTGTGCGCTGTTGAATGCATCTTCTTGATCATCATCATCATCAGAATCTGGGTGACCATAGTCCAACATGTCCACATGGTCTCTCGACAAACTGATGGGACTAGCGTTATTCTGAGTAGTGTTAAATTCTGCAGCTGCTCTTGACAGCAGGAGATGTGTATCCTTGGCTGACTTAAACAAAAGCTTGTCTTTCATCATCTGAGGTAGAGGGAGTGAGTCGACTCTGGTCTCACGTCCAGGGGATGGGCCTACAGCTGATGACACTGCCACCAGAGATAGCTGGATCAGGGACATGGGCTGGGAGGATAGTTCTTGCAGTAAGTTCAACGATTCCTCTTGATCTTCTTGTTTAAGTAGACACTCCATTTCCTTGTTACATGCAAACATGGACAGGTCAGAGCTTGTCAGAAATAGAATGTCCACAAAATATCTGGCTAGTGATATCTGTCCATACAACAAAGCAATACAGAGCAGAGACACAGTCGATGGTCTATTAGACGTTTCAGGTTCCCAAACCACTTCGTTTGCATCGAAGTCTGCAGGTCCTAAACCACGTTCAATGAGTTTAAGGATTATATTAATATGATTAATTTTGTGCCAAATCATTAAATTGTGCAGACATTCATGGCTGAGATAAAAAGATCTGGCGCCTCCATCCAGCAACGTTTCAATGCACAATATTGTGTTATTTTCAAGAAATCCTGTGACCGGCAGACATGAAAGTGCGGTTTGTGAATGGTTGTTCTTGCTGACAGCGTTGACATCAGCTCCAGCGTCAATCAATAATGTCATCAAAGGTGCCATAGACTTCCCAGCGGCCAGCATTAAGGGAGATAAACCTCCACCATTCTGACAGCTGACATCGCTACCAGCTTTCAGCAGACATTCCAACATCTCCTCGCTTCTTTTTGTTTGTTCCAACAGATCCTCACAGTGCCTGGGATGGGGAGCAATCAGTAGATGATGCAAGGCTGTGTTTTCCTGGTTGTCTTTCATGTTCACATCAGCGCCCCCTTCTATTAGCGCTTGCATAATTAGAATATTTCCTTTCTTGGCACACACCATAAGAGGTGTTAATCCTTCATTGTTGTGAACATTGATAACACTTTTCTTGTCTCTGGATTTGTCTATCAAACAACAGACATTCTCAGAATATTTCAGCTGGATAGCATGGAAGAGTGGAGTATCGCCATTATTGTCCTTGTCATTAACTTCAGCACCATTGTCCAACAACATCTGTAGCATGCCCACACAATTACCATGAGCAGCTGCCATCATTAATGGTGTTTTACCTCCTTCATTTCTACAGTTGACCGATGCTCCATTGTCTATCAAAACCCGACATAACTTAACTGTAGAGTTATATTTACATTTTCTGTGCTGAATCATGTGCATCAATGGTGTCTTAATGCCATTACTGCCTGATGTTACCTGATTGACGTCAGCTCCTTTCTGGATCAGAAATTGGGCAACTTCTCTGACTAATGGCTCCATTAGTGGTGTCTGTCCATCTGAATCCACTTCATTGACACCAATGCCAGCATCGAGAATATGACCAATGATTTCACAATTCCCTTTCTCTATGGCAGAAATTAGCAACTTTCTAGCAATGTCAGTTGATTTTGAGAAATAATCCATAATTTTAAGTTGATAATTTTCAAAAAGAAAGTGCATGTAGTCTGCTACCTGATGATCTACAGCAGACTTCAAGGCACATGGAACATCTATCTTAGCTCCACGATGGATGAGCAGCTTGGCACACTCAATATGGTTATGTGTGAGGGCAAGGTCAAGAGCTGAGTCAGGAAAATCATACTTGATGTTCTTGTTGATGTCAGCTTGATATTTCAGCAACAGTTTAATGAGGTCTTGACGACCAGTCTTTGCAGCTATACGCAACGGATTATGTTGTCTTTTACCAGCACCATATGCACACAGAAGCTCGACCAACTGAAAGTCCCCTGACTCTACAGCACGAGAAAGTAGTTCGGGCCCAAGACACGGGTTAACATTTGCCCCACATTGCAGTAGCCTCTGGATGATTTTCATTTCAGTTGAACTAAACTTTAGTATTCTCGGTCGCAGGGAACTCATGAACATGTCCCATAGGGCGCTATCAATGTCTAATTTTTTGTAAAAACTGGAGGAATACTGACAATCTAGGAACTTATTCAAGGATATGATGTCACCAGCCTTAATGGCCAGTTCTATTGGTGATGTCCCAGTTCTTGCATGTTCTTTAAGAATTGCATACACACCTGAAAGTCCAACTCTGGCAGCAATAACCTCCTGCTTACTCTCAGCAGATCTCCTACTGGTGACATAGCTATCAGTCTCATGTTCAGACTTACTGTTTAAGTGTCCAGTGTGAATATTATTTCTGCTTTTCTGTAATAATAATCTCATTGTGTCCACATCCCTGAAATTTGTAGCCCTGTGAAGAGCTGTGTGTCCATTTTGGTTCTGGTGATGTATGTCAATATTTTGTTGCTTAAGAAGGAACTTGGTGAGGTCTGTGGAAACTGCTGAACGTATGGAGAGAATCAAGGCTGTGTTGCCTACAGAATTAACAGCCCTCACGTTGGCGTGTCTGGACACCAGAAACCGAACATTGTCTGTGAAGCCATTCTCAGCACAAATCAACAATGGTGTCTTTCCATTTTCATCTGGATGCTCGATGTTTGCCCCAACCCGTACAAGTGTCTGAACAAGTTGTTTATGTCCCCATCTACAGGCATAGATGAGAGCTTGGTTGAGCCCATCCTGTGTGACAGTATTGCGTCTAGTAAGTATTGACACAGCTTCAGATGAAGATTCAGAATTTATGGCACCCAATAAATCTTCATCTGCTGCATGACACGGCAGTTCATCAGAAGAGGCATCACTGATTATATCTGCCATGTTGAACTTTTTGTTATTTCCATTGTCATCTGAATATCTTCGTTCTGAAGGATTCCCCATTTCAGATGGCAATGTCCCACAAGACAATGTGTCATATGTGAATTTCCCAGATGGAATACAAGCTGACAGGTTTGTTACATTCGTTACAACAATGGCTTCGGTTGTGGAAGCTGTCAATTCGCTAGAACTGTGATCATGTTGGGCATGGCTTGGGGTAGCTATCGGTTCGCTACAGGTGTAAATGACTCGGTGATGGTTTGGGAAAGCTGTCAACTCACCAGAACTGTCATCGAGTGGGTCATGTGATGAACTTGTGTTCTCATCCACATTGTGGTGTCCATGTGCTGAAGCAGACAACCGACGCCTCTTGTTCTTCCTGCTTCCAATACTGCCTGGCATTGTCCAACCGCTGTGGCAATATATAAAAGTGATGGTAATCAAATACTTAAAAGTGACAAAGTAAACAAATGTGTAAAAAATCAAAGCTAGGAAAGGTAAAACTACAAATCACTTCCATTAATGGTGGAATTAAGGCTTGAATACAATACTAAGTAATATAATTGGTAATTAGTTCTCTATAATTACCAGGAAATTATTATACCATGACATGTATAACATGGCATACCTAGCTCTCTATTTCTCTCTTATGTATGTGATCCATCTTTCTGTCTGTATTATGTAGGTATGTGTGTGTGTATCTGTCTGTAGGTATGCATGTATGTGTGTGTGTGTGTGAGAGTGAGTGTGTGTGTGCATGTGTATGCATGTACGTATGTTTGAATGTGTGTGTAAAGTTAAATGTACATACACTAAGTGTTTAGATACAACAAGTAACATGTGTATACATTCCAAATGTACAGATGCAAGAAATGAAGTGTACATACACTCCAAGTGTTTAGATACAAGAAGTGAAATGTACATATACTGTAAGTGTTAGATCCAAAAAGTGAAATGTACATACACTGTGTTTAGATACACGAAATGAAATATACATACACTTGTTGTTCGTCCATCTCTTGATGTCATCTTCCCACTTGTATCGTTGTCTACCTCTTGCTCGCTTGCCCTCAACCTTGCCTTTCAATACGGCTTTTATAAGAGTGTCATGTCTTTTAACGTGGCCAAAATATGTCACATGCTTCATCGTTATTTCTTCCATTAACCCTCTCTTCATTCCCAGTTTTTCTAGAACCTCTGCATTTGATTGTTTGTTTCCACAAAATATGACATATTCGTCTGTATATCCACATCTTCAGGGCTTCTATGCGACTTTCTATTTGCTTGTTCAATTTCCAGTCTGCCTCGCCATACAGTAGCGTTGAATATACGTAGCATTTGACAATTCTCATTTATAATGCGTTATTAATCTCTCCAGATGTTAATATTGATTTTATGCCGCTAAAAGCATTTTGGGCCATTCCTATTCTCATTTGGCTTTTTATTTCACTTCTGCCATCATCTATTGTTATATGTCCAAGATAGAAGAAACTTGTTACTCATTCTAGTATCTCCCTGTTTACTGTGCTATTTGCTTGCTTGCTTGTGTTTGCTGGCTGTGAACTCCAGCTATGAAGACATCCTGTTGTCCAACATCAGTGTGATGTTATACCTGACCTGAGGTTTGCGTGAGTATCCGCTGTCCCATGTTTGGCTTATAGGTGTGCAGACTGGTGGTTCCTCACCGTGCAGGCAGATACTCTGACTTCGGAAGAATCAGCGATCCTACTACGTTAGCCAGGACCCCGAAGGGACCTGTTGGAAAACAGGAAACAGGTGTTCCCTTGGAAACACCTCTGCGTCCCAGTTAGTCCAGCTAACTTGTATCTATCTACCTGGCACTCAGGTGTGAAAGACAACAAGCTAACCAGCCGTTTGGCAAATATCGAAGTGGGAAGAGCAATAGAAGGGCCAGACATCGTAAACGCCATCAGAGAATGACGAACAGATGAGTTTAATAGCAGACCTGTCCGGAGTGCAATGACGACGACACTCGCTAATCACTCGGCCCTCCGATGGGAGTAAAAGAAGAATGTAACAGTTAGGTCGCGCAAGACACAAACATTTGGAGAGATGACTGCGACTTTAAACCTGTCTTTGTTGTTTCTTTGAACCAGTAATACCTGTTTGTTTCATTTTATGTTATAATATCCCACGGCAGTCAAAGCCTTTCTCCTCTAGCAGCCATCATCTGTCAGGTGAGAAGTCTGTATCTGGTACTGGTTACTGTCTGTGAGACGAGACTGATTTGACTTGGATTGCACGATGAAGGTCATGGCCTGACTGGGTCAAGGTTGAACACACACTTGCCTGTATGTCTACACCTGTCAGATCCAGTCAGAAACCATTCTCCTGTCACAGAATGGACCTCTCTCATCTAGTGAGAATCTTGTTCTCTCTCAGCTCAGGCTGTGTGGACCTCTCTCATCTAGTGAGTCTCTTGGTCTCTCTCAGCTCAGGCTGTGTGGACCTCTCTCATCTAGTGAGTCTCTTGTTCTCTCTCAGCTCAGGCTGTGTGGACCTCTCTCATCTAGTGAGTCTCTTGTTCTCTCTCAGCTCAGGCTGTGTGGACCTCTCTCATCTAGTGAGTCTCTTGGTTTCTCTCAGCTCAGGCTGTGTGGACCTCTCTCATCTAGTGAGTCTCTTAGTCTCTCTCAGCTCAGGCTGTGTGGACCTCTCTCATCTAGTGAGTCTCTTGGTCTCTCTCAGCTCAGGCTGTGTGGACCTCTCTCATCTAGTGAGTCTCTTGGTTTCTCTCAGCTCAGGCTGTGTGGACCTCTCTCATCTAGTGAGTCTCTTGGTCTCTCTCAGCTCAGGCTGTGTGGACCTCTCTCATCTAGTGAGTCTCTTGTTCTCTCTCAGCTCAGGCTGTGTGGACCTCTCTCATCTAGTGAGTCTCTTGGTCTCTCTCAGCTCAGGCTGTGTGGGCCTCTCTCATCTAGTGAGCCTCTTGGTCTCTCTCAGCTCAGGCTGTGTGGACCTCTCTCATCTAGTGAGTCTCTTGGTCTCTCTCAGCTCAGGCTGTGTGGACCTCTCTCATCTAGTGAGTCTCTTGGTCTCTCTCAGCTCAGGCTGTGTGGACCTCTCTCATCTAGTGAGTCTCTTGGTCTCTCTCAGCTCAGGCTGTGTGGACCTCTCTCATCTAGTGAGTCTCTTGGTCTCTCTCAGCTCAGGCTGTGTGGACCTCTCTCATCTAGTGAGTCTCTTGGTCTCTCTCAGCTCAGGCTGTGTGGACCTCTCTCATCTAGTGAGTCTCTTGGTCTCTCTCAGCTCAGGCTGTGTGGACCTCTCTCATCTAGTGAGTCTCTTGGTCTCTCTCAGCTCAGGCTGTGTGGACCTCTCTCATGTAGTGAGTCTCTTTGTCTCTCGCAGCACATGCATTTACCTCTCTTGCGCAGAGACAACCACTCCTCCTTTCTCAGCTCAGGCTGTATGATCAAGCAATCAATCATGTGCCATGCCAGAAAGCGTGGGCGGTCATGACTCGCCATTTCACCTGATCACCAGAGTCGTGGATCAGCTCAGTGTTCCTGTCTCAACAATATGTTTCACAAATGGCACACAGACAAATAAAGAACACTGAGGAGATCACAAAGCACACATGAGGTGCACTCACACACAAGGATATGTCACTTAGCTAAGTTGATATGACAAGGATACACCACATAACTGAAGACAATGATATACCACACACCTGAACTGAACATAATGATATACCAAAGAACATGCATATGAACACAATGATATACCACACAATATAACAGAAGACAATGATATACCACACATCTGAACTGAACATAATGATATACCACAGGACATGCATATGAACACAATGATATACCACACAATACAGCTGAAGACAATGATATACCACACATCTGAGCCGTGACCACAATGATATACCACACAGTATAAATGTAAACGTAATGATATACACATCCAAGCTGTGAACACACTACACACCTGAACTGTGAAGACAATGATATACTACACCTGAGTTGTGAACACAAAGATATACCACACAGCTGAACTGTGAACCTAATGATATACCACACATCCAAGCTGTGAACACAATGATATACCAAACACTTGAGCTGTGAACACAATGACATACCACACACCTAAGCTGTGAACATAATGACATAACAGAGTCTAGATAAAAATGTCCATGTATCAAAACATAAAAGTACAATTGACTACTCCATCCATCCATCATGTGCCATGCTGGTAAGCGTGGGCGGTCATGTTCTGCCATCTCACTCGATCACCAGAGTCGTGGATCAGCTCCGTGTTCCTGTCTTGACCATGCCATGTGGCCAAGCCATCCAGTTATTTACCTCTAGGTCTTCCTCTTGGTCTGCTCCCTTCGATCTTACCAGTTGTCACCAAGTTCTCCAATTCATTTCTTCTCATAACATGCCCAAAAAATTTGGACTGTCTGCGTCTAATGTCTCTAATAAGTTTACGATCTTCATTTGTTTCTTGAAGGACCTGTTCATTGGTCTTTCTGGCTGTCCATGGTATTCTTTGCATTTTCCTCAGAAACTACATTTTACAGCCATCAGATGTTTTTCAGCTTGACTGCTTATTGTCTAAGCTTCACATCCATATAAAAGTACAGGTTCTATGTAGCACCTCAACACTCTTTTTCTCATTTCAATTGACATCTTTTTATTGGTCAGTCAGATTCTCCCCCATAGTTACAACGCGTCGTCTTCACCGACGCCAGGCAAGTACAGCCAGGCTCAACTCTGAGCGGTGTTAACCACTCTAGTTACAACGTGGCGTCTTCGACGGCGCCAGGAAAGTACAGCCAGGCTCAACTCTGAGCAACGCTAACCAAGTTGTGGGTCAGTCGGTACGGGCGTGAAGCATGAAGTTCACGCCAAGGGACACAATGCTGACTGGCGAGATTATTTACCGTTCAAGCAGACGGCTTGGGAACGGTCTAGCAGACGGACGGTTTGAATGATGCTTGTAATGAATGGAGTGTTTGAGCGTTAATCAATAGCTAACCTGTATGAGAGTACTGCGCACCTGTGTGGTAGAAGTGTAAGTGTATTGCATTGATGTATATTTATGTATTTATTGATTGTATCATGGCATCGCGAATTGTGATTGCGCGATGCATGCATTGATTGCGAAAAGTGCGCTGCGAGAATAAAGTGTGTGAATTGTTGTAGCTGTGTGTCACGTTGAATTATTCTGTGACAGTATTTAGTATCACACTTGTCAGCATATACGAGCCTGAGCTCTTGTCAGCATATACGAGCCTGAGCTCTTGTCAGCATATACGAGCCGGAGCTCTTGCTTCATGCAAGGTCCTGACAGTCAGTATGTTGTTCATCTTGCTAAAGGCTACCTTAGACATGGTGATTCTTGTTCTAATCTCTTCAAGGCATCTCCCATCAGATGGTATTACTGTTCCGAGATACTATATTAACATTTATCATGGAAAAGAAAGAGAAAAAACATGCACTATGTAAACTGGTGAGTGTGTTGATCCAAACATCAGCATCATCAGTTCAACAGAGCAGTCACAATGCCAACTGGTGAATGTGTTGATCCAAACATCAGCATCATCAGTTCAACAGGGCAGTCACAATGCCAACTGGTGAATGTGTTGATCCAAACATCAGCATCATCAGTTCAACAGAGCAGTCACAATGCCAACTGGTGAATGTGTTGATCCAAACATCAGCATCATCAGTTCAACAGGGCAGTCACAATGCCAACTGGTGAATGTGTTGATCCAAACATCAGCATCATCAGTTCAACAGGGCAGTCACAATGCCAACTGGTGAATGTGTTGATCCAAACATCAGCATCATCAGTTCAACAGAGCAGTCACAATGCCAACTGGTGAATGTGTTGATCCAAACATCAGCATCATCAGTTCAACAGGGCAGTCACAATGCCAACTGGTGAATGTGTTGATCCAAACATCAGCATCATCAGTTCAACAGGGCAGTCACAATGCCAACTGGTGAATGTGTTGATCCAAACATCAGCATCATCAGTTCAACAGAGCAGTCACAATGCCAACTGGTGAATGTGTTGATCCAAACATCAGCATCATCAGTTCAACAGGGCAGTCACAATGCCAACTGGTGAATGTGTTGATCCAAACATCAGCATCATCAGTTCAACAGAGCAGTCACAATGTCAACTGGTGAATGTGTTGATCCAAACATCAGCATCATCAGTTCAACAGGGCAGTCACAATGCCAACTGGTGAATGTGTTGATCCAAACATCAGCATCATCAGTTCAACAGGGCAGTCACAATGTCAACTGGTGAATGTGTTGATCCAAACATCAGCATCATCAGTTCAACAGAGCAGTCACAATGCCAACTGGTGAATGTGTTGATCCAAACATCAGCATCATCAGTTCAACAGGGCAGTCACAATGTCAACTGGTGAATGTGTTGATCCAAACATCAGCATCATCAGTTCAACAGAGCAGTCACAATGCCAACTGGTGAATGTGTTGATCCAAACATCAGCATCATCAGTTCAACAGGGCAGTCACAATGCCAACTGGTGAATGTGTTGATCCAAACATCAGCATCATCAGTTCAACAGGGCAGTCACAATGCCAACTGGTGAATGTGTTGATCCAAACATCAGCATCATCAGTTCAACAGAGCAGTCACAATGCCAACTGGTGAATGTGTTGATCCAAACATCAGCATCATCAGTTCAACAGGGCAGTCACAATGCCAACTGGTGAATGTGTTGATCCAAACATCAGCATCATCAGTTCAACAGGGCAGTCACAATGCCAACTGGTGAATGTGTTGATCCAAACATCAGCATCATCAGTTCAACAGAGCAGTCACAATGCCAACTGGTGAATGTGTTGATCCAAACATCAGCATCATCAGTTCAACAGGGCAGTCACAATGCCAACTGGTGAATGTGTTGATCCAAACATCAGCATCATCAGTTCAACAGGGCAGTCACAATGCCAACTGGTGAATGTGTTGATCCAAACATCAGCATCATCAGTTCAACAGAGCAGTCACAATGCCAACTGGTGAATGTGTTGATCCAAAAATCAGCATCATCAGTTCAACAGGGCAGTCACAATGCCAACTGGTGAATGTGTTGATCCAAACATCAGCATCATCAGTTCAACAGAGCAGTCACAATGCCAACTGGTGAATGTGTTGATCCAAACATCAGCATCATCAGTTCAACAGGGCAGTCACAATGCCAACTGGTGAATGTGTTGATCCAAACATCAGCATCATCAGTTCAACAGGGCAGTCACAATGCCAACTGGTGAATGTGTTGATCCAAACATCAGCATCATCAGTTCAACAGGGCAGTCACAATGCCAACTGGTGAATGTGTTGATCCAAACATCAGCATCATCAGTTCAACAGGGCAGTCACAATGCCAACTGGTGAATGTGTTGATCCAAACATCAGCATCATCAGTTCAACAGGGCAGTCACAATGCCAACTGGTGAATGTGTTGATCCAAACATCAGCATCATCAGTTCAACAGGGCAGTCACAATGCCAACTGGTGAATGTGTTGATCCAAACATCAGCATCATCAGTTCAACAGAGCAGTCACAATGCCAACTGGTGAATGTGTTGATCCAAACATCAGCATCATCAGTTCAACAGGGCAGTCACAATGCCAACTGGTGAATGTGTTGATCCAAACATCAGCATCATCAGTTCAACAGGGCAGTCACAATGCCAACTGGTGAATGTGTTGATCCAAACATCAGCATCATCAGTTCAACAGAGCAGTCACAATGTCAACTGGTGAATGTGTTGATCCAAACATCAGCATCATCAGTTCAACAGGGCAGTCACAATGCCAACTGGTGAATGTGTTGATCCAAACATCAGCATCATCAGTTCAACAGAGCAGTCACAATGCCAACTGGTGAATGTGTTGATCCAAACATCAGCATCATCAGTTCAACAGAGCAGTCACAATGCCAACTGGTGAATGTGTTGATCCAAACATCAGCATCATCAGTTCAACAGAGCAGTCACAATGCCAACTGGTGAATGTGTTGATCCAAACATCAGCATCATCAGTTCAACAGGGCAGTCACAATGCCAACTGGTGAATGTGTTGATCCAAACATCAGCATCATCAGTTCAACAGAGCAGTCACAATGCCAACTGGTGAATGTGTTGATCCAAACATCAGCATCATCAGTTCAACAGGGCAGTCACAATGCCAACTGGTGAATGTGTTGATCCAAACATCAGCATCATCAGTTCAACAGAGCAGTCACAATGCTAGTGTCAAATACCACATGACATCCTGTTAGTGACAAATAATATATGTCACCCTGAGGGATACACCACATGGCTTTCAGTGTCAGCAATGCCAGTGTCACATAAAATATGTCACCCTGTGCCAATGCCACATACAATATGTCACTCTGTGCCAAGGTCCCTTTATCTGTGCCAGTGTCACATACAATATGTCACTCTGTGCCAAGGTCCCTTTATCTGTGCAAGTGTCACATACAATATGTCACTCTGTGCCAAGGTCCCTTTATCTGTGCCAGTGTCACATACAATATGTCACTCTATGCCAGTGTCACATACAATATGTCACTCTATGTCAGTGTAATGCACCACATGCCTTTCAGTGTCAGTGTGCTATACAGGACACACTAAGCAAGAGTTACATATGACAAGACACTATGGCAGAGTCACACACCACAGGACACTATTGGCACAGTCACATACCATGGGGGAGACTATGGCAGAGTCACCTGGAGTCACCTGGCTGTGACATATCAAACACACACACACAACAAGATGGCCCCGCCAGCATCACAGCTGTGAACTCTGTCTCCATCAAAGCTGGGAGCTGAATGTAACCAAGGTTGGCCCACGGCTGCAGCAGACCTGTACATAACCTCATCTACAACACAACTCTGCAGCAACTCTTCCCAACACATCAAATATACAACAAACCCACAACACACCTTACAGCTGTCTGAATGATGTCTTGTTGCAGAAATACAATCACCCCACCTCCTGACATGTCTGAATGATGTCTCGCTGCAGATATGCAACCAACACACAACACAACTGACTGCTGTCTGAATGTCTTGCTGCAGGTATACAACCAACCCACCTGACTGCTGTCAGATATACAACCAACCCACAACACACCTGACTCTGATTAACTAAACAATCAAACATAGAGACAAGAAGGTGAAACCCCTGCTACACACACACAGATAAACAGGCTACATTCACTGACTCTTGGCTTGCTGTGTGAAGCCTGTGTTCTCAATCAGAACTCCTACTTCTGCAGAGAGACACTGAAAAGATATACAGTTGACCTGAGTGCTGTGAGGTGGATCTTGGTCAATCAATGAATCATCTCAGACACTGGATATACAGTCATGTGATTACAGAATAGTTGCAGCATGCTCACACGAACAATCTTCACAACAGGCAGCTTAGATGGTTGCAGACATATCAGAATGCAAAAAAGGAACAAACATGAACACTAATGGCTAACAAATCAGAACATATAACAAGCAAATGATAAATAATGTAACGGAATATAATGTGCTTGAGGCCATGTCCTCATGTATGGTGGGGGTGGTGATGTTTTCTGATCTACCGGCATGTTCACGTCTGCACAGGCGGAGCCAGCCAACAGATCAAGCTGACTGCGCTGAAACACAGACTCCTCACAAACTGCGGACACTGAGGTCGAGAGCACAGGTGTTCAGCACCAGCCAGAACTCGTAGAACAGAGTCCTGCAGTAAGGATTTCTGTGTGAGGCATACCTCAGGGTCAGGAAGTGGTAGTACAAGAATGGCAGGAAAACGCTACACTTGCCACTGAAGATGAGGATGATGATGGCTGGCATCAGAAATATCTCGGTGCTAGCGATAAAGCAGAGGATGTTGACTTGTTGAGTCTCCAACTTGCTGATGTACAAACATCAGAGACGTTGGGCCCATCAAATTGAGGATGGTTTTTGTAAAAGAACATGCATGCAACACAGCAAACAGGAACACTGGAATCACACAAATTGTGACTGGGTAGGAGTATAGGAATATGAGACAGTAGATGAGGTAATGGCTGAAGTCCTCCGTGAACTCCATGTTGAGCTGGACACTAGGTCTTGTAACTCTTGCACGCTTTCTGCCAGTAACACGATATCATCAGCATACCTAAGATTGTTTATGATTCTTCCATTGATGCTAAGTCCAGGCATTTCAACTTGATCCGCCGTATCTCCAAATATCACTATGTATAGACCATGTATTCTTTTGTCGTCATTCATTCATTCATTAAAATATCACGTGACAATAACACATGTCATCCTGGGTTTTCCAGGAAAGGTTTGCCTAATATTCCGTGCACAGCGATTGGTTGAAATCGTGACCTTTTATGTAAATGTAATTATTTGATACACGACAAGTAATTTTATTTTTTAAAGCTGTATTTGTAAATCTTTGAATATATTGAGATGGATTTTCAAATTCTACACCCAATTCTACATATATTTTGAGAGTTTTATCGCTAATCGTCTTCCATTTGTGGTATTAAAAAATTATATTTGCTGGGATGTTTCATGTTGTTTGGTCTGTGAGTTGTTGTGAGTTGAGTTAAGAACCGACATCACTGCACTCAGGACATTCCCATATGTGCTCCGTCCCCTTGTTCAACAGCCAGCGAAGAGTCATACTACTAATCATTCCCACCGCTATTTGATTAAAAGTTCTCCTGGTCTTCCCTCTCAGTTTTGAGATTGTTCCAGAACCCCTACCGATCCTCCACAATCTCATTCTTTCCACATATGGGTTCTCAATCTGTTCCTCCGCCTTCTCCACCAGGTCCCACAAGCACACGACCATCTCCCCCTTGTCCATAGGCAAACTACCACCAAGAGGTGCATTCCCTGCTAGCCTATCAGCCTGTTCATTCCTCTGTACCCCCGCATGGCCAGGGCAAAATATCCATACAATTCTCACAATCTGTGACCTCTGAAGTGATGAGAGCCATTCCACACGAAACATTCCTTTCTCCACCTTACTAAGCATACTCTTTGAATCCGTAATGAATACGTGTGTTGCAGTGGTCTCCTCTAGGCACTGGAATGCCGCTGTTACTGCCTCCACCTCCATTCTCATGCTGGAGGTCGTAGTCTCATATGCCAGACTCTCCTTTTTCAAGACTCGTCCATTAGCCTTTGCAATAAAGCCCCAGCCACTACATCTGTTTCTCACCACTGACCCAACGGTGTAGATGACTATGTCACCTTGATGTGTGTTGCTCTGGATCAGCTGTTGCACTTCAAACTCAATGCGGCCCGCTGCCCATTCTCAGCACTCATGACCCAGTGTTATTATTACATTGTGCCAGTCTATGATGTCTTCCGGAACTTCAACCCACTCTCTTTGACAATTGATGGTCTCTAGATCACACACCTGACGTATAGAAAGTTCTGCCTGTGCCATCCGGGACCTGCCTCATCTTAGTCTTTGACCCTTGACCATATCCATTGCTGCATGCAGCAGGTGATCCCTGTCAGCGGCAACTCTCAGGTACCATTTGGCCTGAAGGACCCTATGCCTATCCGTCATTGTTGGTATCGCCAGGATATGCCTCATGCATATAATTGGTGTGTCCTTTGTGCACCCCAGGACTAACCACATGGCAGTATTCTGTATGCGCTCCAACCTTTCAAGCTGGCTCTTTGATAATGTCAGCAGCCCCAAACCATACTCTGACAGAAATTATTAACTGCTGAAAGAGCCTGTACAGCATCCTCTGATCTACCCCGGTTGCCGCCATAGCCCTCAATGCATTAAGTCCCCTACCAGCAATCACCACCAAGGCCTCCACATGATCCTTAAAAGACAAACACCTGTCAAAGGTGATACCCAAGTACTTCAATTTACTCTCTCGACTAAGAGGACATCCATTCAACATAATACCTGGGACATCTGCCTTGACGATCCTGTTATCCAGGGAGTACCACACAACCAATGCCTTGTCTGGGTGTATAATGGCCCCTGCGTCCCTGCACCACTCCGCCACAATGTTTACTGCCACCTGTACGTCTTTCGCCAAACTTGCCCTGTCTGTACACCAGCACATCATCTGCAAATGTCAAGATTCTACCCACACCTGGTGTCTCAATAGCTGCGATTTTGCTGGTGTAGACATTAAAGAGCACCGGGGACTTGGCAGATCCCTGCGGCAACCCAGGTGTAATAGTACAGGGGTCAGAAGTCCAGGTACCCATGCGCAGTGCAACCTTACGCTCATAAAGGACTACCGCAACCATCTAACAAGGCAAGGGCAGACTTCCATGTCCAACAGTGTGTGTATTAACCGATCATACCTGACCCTGTTATACGCATCCTCCAGGTCAAGAGCTACCGCCACTGTCTCCTGTTTATCCTGGAAGCCCTCGTAGACATCAAAAGCAAAAGTTGCAGGCCTGTAACTCCCGAGTCCTTGGAGAAACAGATTACGACTTTCCAAATGTTGCTGGAGCCTGCGTGTTACTATCTTTTCGAAGACTTTGCCATATGTGTTTTGCAGGGTTATGATTCAATATCCATTAAGTCTGGAGTGGTCCTTACGTGGCTTCGGGAGTGGGACCAGGTAGCTATGCAGCCAATTGTGTTTGGTCTTTGTGAATGGAAAGCCAAGATGGCGGCCGACGTGAATAATTCAGAATATCGAACGGACTTTGCTCAAACGTGCAATTTGACCTACTAAAGTTAAAGAGAACACAAGTTTAAAGATTACTAATAATTTATTTGTATACTTGTACTATTATTTAATCATGTAACATGATGGAACATATTTTTGAAGGGGAGACTTTATAAGCAAACATTTGCTAATAATGTACGGACATTATTCACAAACGGCTGGTCACGTGACGTTTACTACCGCCGTCAGTTGGCTTAAGAAGACTATTATTCTCCCTTCTTGTCTGTCTTTTGTTTGCAAGTTCTTAATTTGCGGTACTTAATTCTTAACGTTGAATATGTGTAAGCACGAGATGAAAGTAAGCCTGTAGATGACACTAGTCGTCCTACCTCAAGTGAACCAAGTCGACAGACCTCCACTTTACAATTGAAGTTCGTCAACATTTGTTTTTATGAACTCCGAAGCGAGGGTTCAAAAAGTTCACACAGGGTTACATTTACATATGTGACCATAGTTAATCCTAACAGTTTGTTGATTACTCTTGACTGTTTAGCTAATCTGTGTGTTACTTTTTTTTTCCCCGCACATCCTTTACAGGACATTGCAGTCAACACCAGCATTTTTCAGCTGCTGATGCTGTCTTGGCAAGTTTTACGTTCAGTAGTTTGCCATTGCTTTCTCAATGACGGGCTCACATACCTCCGTAAGTAACCAGTGCGACGCGATCCGCTACTGAATCTCCCGCAGCTGTGTTTCGTACGTGAGTATGCGTGATTACGATCAACGTCCTTAACTCATTCGCCAGGGAGACCGGCTATGTGTTACGGGCACCTATAAATAGTTACATTGTAATCTACCATGCTTGACGTAGGAGGCGTCTAAGGCAGGGTGCCGTAAGACTGTCTGCCTCACCCAATGTAAAACTAAAAACTCTACCTGCAAAGAGGTTGTCATGATTTAGTTGAGAATCTAGGCTCCATTGGAAGATGAAAAGAAGGGGAAGAATATTATTTGTCGTTTTTACTTTGTTTTATATTGTCCATCAACTCTAAGATTACACCTGTCATCTATTTCTTGTTCGCCTTCTTTTCAGTAATATAAAAAATAAAATAATAAAATGTAATTCTTTCTAATTTCCCATCGTTTGCAATTCTATTGCCAATAGAGAAAAATTATATTCGCAATAAAATTGCGGGATGTGACAGACATGTCACAGTGTTTGCTCACTATTCAATTTTAGTTTGAGCCATTAAGAAGTCTAAGAAGGTGGTTAATTTAAATATGAATGTTCACTGTTGCGAGTTTAATTCTGCCGAATTCTCCGTAATTTTTAATGAATCACCCTTCTTCTTACTTCTGTCCCCCATTTTATTTTTACATTACGTTAGTCCTGTTTAAATATCAAGAATAATTTTCCAGAACTGGTATCCCCAATAAAAATAACGATCCCAACAAATAATTGTGTCCCCAGGCGAGTTCAAGAATTGTCAACTTTCTTTTCTGTACACTTACTGTTACCAGGCATCCATGTTTGTTTACGTTACCATCCTACTAAGTATGTCCTGATAATTCTGGTCCAAGCTGACAGTAATATGCTTCGATCATCACACTTTATTCACATGCTTCGAGTTTCTCAGTTCTATATTTTAGTTCCTAATTTTTAATATTTTTACGTATTTGCTGAAAATGGAAAAAAAAAATTACTTCACCGATGAGGAATCGAACCTCGAGCTTCCGCGAGATAGGCGGAGACACTTATCACTACGCTACTGAGGACATGTTAACTCATCAACAAAAATTTATAATATAGCTATAGGCATAGGAATAATCACGTGACCTACGTCTACTGCAAATATAATTTTTTTCTATTCGCAGTTGTTTTGCGAAGTCACTTCGTTTTTTTGGGTGTCCATCAACAAGGGTATTTGAACTCACAGATAAGGGTATTTGAACTCAATTAAACCAAATTTTAAAAAAAACTTGCTGGTGGGGAGTCGAACCCCAGTCTCCCGCGTGACAGGCGGAGATACTACTCACTACACTACCGAAGACACAATGATGTTGTCACAAACATTAATAATGTAGTCAAACATAGGTCACGCGACCAGCCGTTTGCGAATAAGTCACGTGACCAGACGTTTGCGTATAATGTCCCTACATTATTAGCAAATGTTTGCTTATAATCACTTCGTTTTTGAAGTCAGTTTTCATAATCCGTCTATGACCCGTTGAGTTGAGACAACCTCGCATGCGGAGAGAAATGGAAATGGACACATTGAACCGTAATTAATTTCTTTTCTGCCACTTTCAATAGAAAACCATCAATTGTAGATGGATTTTCCACTTCTGCATCCAATTGTACAGTTTCTATGAAGATGTTGCGACCATAAGTGCCTTTGTGAATGGGAAACCCAAAATGGCGGCCAGTGTTTGACTATATTACAAATCTTTGTGGAGTAATCATTGTGTCCTCGTTAGCATGGTTGTAACTATCCCGCCTGTCATGCGGGAGACCGGGGTTCTATTCTTTGCCGGGTAGTTTTTTTTTTTTTTTTTTTTTTTTTCAAACATTTGTTAGGTGATATAATAAAACATATTAACCATTACGAACTAAAATATTGTATAGAAGTGAGAAACTCAAAGCTTGTGAATAAAGTGTGCTCTATGGATCTGCTGAAGCTGCCTGCCGGGGAGCTTATCCCCCAGAAGCAGCGGAACAATCAAGTGTCGGAATCGATGGATCCAAGAGATGTCTTTGTTTAATGTGAATTTTAATTGCCATATAAAATATTGCCCCTGAATCAGCAAAGTTTAATCATTAAACTTGCTGAATTATGGTTGAAAAACAGATTTTCTGCGAAGATGTGCGGGTCAAGGCGGCTGCGCATATCGATTGGGCTACACTTTGTAACACTCAAAACATGCAATTTGAACTACTAAAGTTAAAGTGAACACAATTTTAAAGATTAATAATAATTTATTTGTATACTTGTACTATTTTGTAATCATTTAACATGACGGAACATATTTTTGAAGTCAGTTTTCATATGCGAAGTGACTATTCATACCCCGACTATGAATAAATTATCCCTTCATTCATAGTGGAAGTTTGCCAAGTCACATGACTTAATTATGTGACGTCATCGGAACATGCCAGTGGCTATATTATATATGTTTGTTGATTCAAAGTCATATCCTCAGTAGCACAGTGGTAAGTGTCTCCGCCTGATATGTGGGAGCTCGGGGTTCGATTCCCTGCCGGACACTATTTTTTTTTTAAATTCTTCAGCAATTAATTGGGTGAAAGTGACTTTTTAATAAACAAATATTAGGAACTATGATTATGAACTGATTTTTTTTAAATATTTGTTTATCGAATTTATTTCTTTTTTGTCACTTTTATTATCTTATTTATATTATATAAAAGTTATCATTTTTTTAATGTCTTTCAACACATCTTTCTCATATCTCAGTCTCTAACATTATCTTCGTTATCTATCTCTCTCCTCTCTCTTTTCAACCTGCTTCACATATACCAGGTTTTCCAACACTTTATATGCGTAGCATTTCCTTGTTTATTTGTTAATTCATCAGGCCAGTCAGTCAAAAGCCTGGTGTTTGAATTGCCTAATCATGTCTCTCTGAGGCGACGCATATTACTGTCAGCTTGGACTGGAATTATCAAGACATAAATAGTAGGAAATAGTAGGTCGGTAATGTAAACAACAAAGCATCTATGCTAACAAAGAAAGTATATCGAGCAATGCGAATATTAAAAACAACATTGAAGAAAATTGGAATTTCCTAAAAAAAAAAACTTGCTAAATACTGCAACAAACACAGTCGGCTACGTACAAAGACGGAAGAAGAAGTGGCTAAGCGATAACACCTGGACGAAGATACAAGAAAGAAAACAAGCAAAACTAACACTTCTTTCTACAAAAGACACATCTACATATGAAACCAAAAATACTCTATGTTGGATAAAGAGGTGAAATCAAGCGCATGAAAAGACAAACAGAACTTTATTCACAACCTGGCCTCCGACGCCGAAGCTGCTGCCAGAACTGGAAACAACAGAGCCGTATTCCATATCATGAAGCAACTATGCAATCACTCACCTACACCAAATATACCCATCAAAGACAAACAAGGCAATCAATTGTTATCCGATGACCTTCAAAAGCAACGATGGGCAGAACATTTCAAAGAAATATTAAATAGACCGCGGCCTGACACTGTTCCAAACGTGGATGGAGAAATTACTATGCCCTTACTAGATGCCTCCTGCGAGTCATTCACCATGGAAGAGATTAAAGCAGCCATCAAAAAATTGAAGAACAACAAAGCTGTTGGTGAAGATGACATCTCAGGAGAAATGCTCAAAGCAGCAGATGAGAACACCTTACGTTTGTTACAGCTGATCAATGAAATCTGGCAAAGCGAATCCCCACCACAACAGTGGAAAGATGGTGTAATTTTCAAACTGCCTAAAAAGCGCGATATGTCTGATTGCAATAATTGGCGTGGTATCACTCTATTGTCAGTACCAGGAAAACTTTTTTGTAGCATGTTACTTGAGAGATTGAAAAAGGCTATAGATGAAAGGCTCAGAGAAGAACAAGCAGGCTTCAGACCAAAACGGTCATGCATGGACCACATTTTCACCCTCAGAATAATCATTGAAGACTCCGTAGAATTCCAGTTGAAATTAATCACCAACTTTGTAAACTCAAAAAGCCTTCGACAGTATCCACCGTCCTTCACTTTGGAATCTACTTAACATCTATGGTTTTCCTACCAAATATACCAACATCATAACATCTTTCTACAAAGAGACACATTGCTGCGTAAGAACAGAAACAGGCAACTGACTGGTTCCCAGTCAAAACAGGAGTGAAACAGGGTTGTGTCTTATCACCGATGCTCTTTGGAATAGCTATCGATTGGGTCATGCGCAAATGCACAAACAACACAAATATGGGTATCCATTGGGTTGACAAAATTCTAGAAGACCTGGACTTTGCCGACGACATAGTGCTTTTGAGTTCAACACACCTGGATGCCCAAGAGAAAATAAACCACCTCCAAAATGTTTCAGGGCAAATTGGTCTCCAAATTAACACCACAAAAACAAAGACTATTGATCTTATCAACAGTTCAGATGACACCAAATTGAACAGCTACATTCTTGAAAAAGTCAACAGCTTCACATACCTAGGAAGCAAAATGACATCTGCAGGGGACTCAACACCAGAAATATCTAGAATCGCACTGGTATCTAGCGCCTTCAATAAACTGTCAAACATCTGGAAGTAAAAAACACTCATCAAACACACAAAAATTAAAATCTTCAACTCTTGTGTGATTCCAGTGCTAACGTATGGATGTGAAAGTTGGAAATCAACGGTAGCTTTAGATAAAAAATTAGATAATTTTGAGAACAAATGTCTTAGAAGACTTCTAAACATCCACTGGACAGACTTCAGAACCAATACGCAAATAAGACAAGAGACTAAGCAAGATACAGTATCCAATTTCATAAGAAGACGCCGTTGGAACTACATCGGCCATGTACTCAGAATGGACAAGACAAGACTCCCCTACCAAGCCCGCATATGGTCACCGGTAGGGAAAAGAAAACGGGGAAGACCAAGAAAGACCCTGCGTAGAACCATCATTAGAGAAGGCTCATTCAATGGCCAAGTAAATATCCAAGATCTACAACAGGTAGCAGCGAACCGCCAAGCATGGAGAGACAGGACTTCTGCCCTATGCGCCGACTTAGGCTCAAGAGGAAAGACTAACTAACTAAATAATGTAAACAAAGATGGATGCCTGTTAAACAGTAAGTGCACAGAAACACCAGTTAACAATTCTTGAAGGGAGGCACTATTCGCAATTCCATTGCGAATAGAAAAAAATTATATTCACAATCGAATTGCGGGAAGTAACAAACATGTCACAGCGTCTGCTCACTAGTCAATTTTAGTTTGGGCCATTAAGAAGTCTAAGAAGGTGGTTAATTTAAATAGGAATGTTCACTGTTGTGAGTTTAATTATGCCGATTTTTCCGTAATTTTTAATGAATCACCCTTCTTCTTACTTCTGTCCGTTCTTTTGGCATCCTGTTTTATTTTTACATCACGTTAGTCCTGTTTAAATATCAAGAATAATTTTTCATAACAGGTATCCCCAATACAAATAACGATCCCTGCAAATAATTCTGTCCCCAGGCGAGTTCAAGAATTGTTAACTTTCGTTTCTGTACACTTACTGTTACCAGGCATCCATGTTCATGTTTGTTTACGTTACCGTCCTACTATTTATGTCCTGATAATATCGCAGCAGTGATGATTCTCTTAATTTGACACTTTCTATGGCCTCCATTGCATTCTCTCTGAGTGCCTCTGTTCTGGTTCAAGCTGACAGTAATATGCTTTGCCTCAGAGAGACATGATTAGACAATTCAAACACCAGGCTTTCGATTGACTGGCCTCATTAATTAATAAATAAACAAGGAAAAGGAAATGCTTCGCATATAAAGTTCGGGTGGCTAAGCTCCTTTCCCAAGACAACAAAAGTAGATAGATAAGAACAGAAAGACAAGTGTGCAGGTTCTTGCGGAGCAAGATAAACAACACCTAATACACAAAATCCGTAGAAAACATATGCCTAAAGCGAAAATCATCAGACTAGCATTGGTGTCACCTAATTCCTGAAAATGGAAAAAAAAAAAAGTCGCCTCCCCGGTTGGGAATCGAACCTCGAACTCCCGTGTACCAGGTGGAGACACTAACCACTATGCTACTGAGGACACGTTAACTGATCAACAAACTATTGTAATATGGAAAGACGCATAGGAATAATCACGTGACTTACTTCGATTGCGAATATAATTTTTTTCTATTCGCAATTCCATTGCGAATAGTCACTCCGATTCTTGAACTCGCCTGGGGACACAATTATTTGTATTGGGGATACCAATCTGAAAAATTATTCTTGATATTTAAACAGCCAAACTTCAACTACTATGTATAAAGTATCCTATCCCTTTACTCATACTTCAACTAAAGTATTAGTATCCGTTTATTCATACTTTACTATGTATAAAGAATCTGTTTATTCATACTTCAGCTATGTATAAACTCTCCCTTTCATATGACCGTTTGAGACCATCTTGCACACACAGATCGCTGGTGGAGGTAATGGACACACTGAAGAGCTAGAATATTGGGTGAGGAGCATGAGAAATCGCAACTCATCTCACCTTCACAAAAATGTGAATAATATCTTCACTTAGAATTGACATAAAGGCATCATTGTTGAGGTACCATTAGATTTTGATTTTCAAGGCCTATCTACTGTAGTGGTCTCATAAGTAAATACTCAAACTGAAAACCATGAAGGGCCATTCTACCCTACTCTGAACTCAGCTGCACAGCTCAGTACACAAATTGAAGTAACTTACTTAGTAAGTTAAGTACCACTGTAGTCTGTACTCGTTGTACAGTTACACTGACAGTCCAGGCTGCCGGAATGATTAAAATCTATCGCATGATTTATTTACACGATATAATTGGGAACGTTCGTCTCACCTTTAATTTAGCTTTTAGAAAATAACACGCCAAATGGACTGGGTACTAGATCAACTCTCTGGAAGTACAGAATACTACTCAGTATAAACTCCGAGTTGTTGGTGTTTGTAGCTGGAGCCTGCCACATGAATGGTGGCGCCACGGGTGCCCGGATGTTGTCATGCGTGTTAAAAATACACCTCAACCAATTCTCGAGACAATTCAGAATTTCGGGATTTGCACTTTGGGAGCATTCACGTACATCCCTACGGATTTCTTCAGATTCACGGGAATTTGAAAGTTTTCTTAAGAGAAATCGGGTCTTGCCAGAACAGAAGATAGTCATATTTAGAGTGCCGCACATGTTTCTTGTACATGGAATCATCCCATCCCCAACAACATCCCAGCCTCAACACCATGCCATCCCCAACAGTATCCCAATACATGTTGCGTCTGTATCCTCCAAGTGTGATGATGAACTGATTAAAATGTTGGAAGATATCAACACTGATGGAAAAGATTTAAGAATAATAAAGAATATTTACTGGAACCAAGTAGCAGCAATTAAAATGGGAAATAAAGAGGGTTAGTTAGTTAGTTAGTCGACAGATCATCCTCGCTGCACATCGAACCATTCAGTCCATAAGTGCTCGGATCCCCTCCTCAGCAAATCCCGCAGCGTGTAGCGGCTAACGACGCCAGTTCTGTGTTGGTTTATCAATCTTCTTTGGCTTCCTGCGTAGTGTTCTTGTTTGGCCACACCTCTTTTAATTTGATGCTCTAGCAGTCTGGCCATTGTTGTAGATTCACAGTCATCACTTGGTTCTCGCAAAAGTCTCACATCACGTAGAGCATTCAGAATGTCAGCCTGGTCCATGGCGCGTCCGCCCTCCACAGTAGCCTCACCTGCGAGCTTGTCAGCCCGCTCATTTCCTTGTACTCCCGCATGCCCTGGCACGAAGATGAAACTAATCTTTGCCAGCCGAGACCGCTTCAGAGGCAGCAACCATTCTCTTCGGATCGACCCCTCCTCTATCCTCTTGATCATGTTCATTGAGTCGCTAAGGAAACAAGCCCTGGTGAATGTCTGTGTCTCGAGCCATGTTATTGCTTTACTTACTGCCATGACTTCCATGGTCAGGCTACTTGTGGTTTCAGTGAAAGCACCAGAGTCCTCCTTCACAATTCTCCCTCCGGCCCGAGCTGTAAAGGCCCATGAGCTTCTCACATGTCGGACGACCGACCCATCTGTGTAGATGACCGCGTCACCGTCTAGCGAATTCTCGAAAATCAACGCTTGTACTTCAGCCTCAACAGCAGCCGGATTTTCTTGTCTGCATTTTCTATCTAGTTGGATGCAAACTGAAAAGGATGTGCAGAAGTCTGTTGGCACTTGCACCCACTCCTCGCCAGGTTCTAAGTCCTCAAGTGAACACACCTGTTGAAGAATGTCTTCGGCTTGACCCATCCACGACCGTCCTCTTTTTAACCTGCTGCCCTTCACCTTCCTAATTTCACTATGCAGTGGATGTTGTGTGTTTGCGTTAATTCTGAGGTAGGCGCGTGCCCTGCAAACTTGTATTCTCTCTTCAATGGTTGGAAAATCAAGAAGGTAGCGCATCGCCCTGCATGCTGTATCTCTTGTACATCCAAGAATAATGCGCATAGCTTCATTCTGTATCCTTTCCATCCTTTCTATCTGCTTATGGCTGAGAGTCAAGATTGCCATTGCATACTCCAAAACAGACATGACCAGCCCCTCGTACAGAAGACATAGATGGCGCTGCTCACAGTTTGCTGCCGCCATCACCCGCATCGCTGCCAAACCCCGCTTGGCCTTTGTTATCACCTGGTAATAAAGAGGGTAGTTATGAACAGATAAAGCTAGGAGTACGACAAGGGTGTCTCTTGTCACCAGATCTTTTCTCCCTTTATAGCGAAGTAATAATGAGAGGGATCAAAGAGATGCCAGGAATACTAGTTGGAGGTTATAAAATAAATAATATACGCTATACAGATGACACAGTATTGGTGGCGGATAATTCAACAGACCTACAACAATTATTAGACGTTGTAGTAACAGAGAGTGCAAGGAAAGGACTCTCCTTGAATATCAAGAAAACAGTAACAATGGTAATATCAAAGAAAATAGTGACACCAAAATGTGACATAGAAATAGAAGGGAAAATCCTTAACCAAGTTGATAATTTTAGATACCTAGGGGCATTTATAACATCAGATGGAAGATGTACAACAGAGATTAGGAGCAGAATAGGGCAGGCAAAAGCCGCATTTCAGAAAATGAAGAGTATCTTATGCAATAAGTCACTATCACTGTCAGCGACCTGTGCGCTGCAGCTTTCAAGACTCCGCTACTTTCGCACTGCACGAAATAACAATTCATGACATTTGCGAAAGGAATGCAATTTATTCAGAGCCGACATGTGAATGGCTCTACAAGCATTAGGCTTCATCATGGTTACACAATATGAATATATCAACGTGATGATAGATGATGCTAGCATTACACAATCTAAATGATATAGCCCTAAGTTTGCCTATGGCCTAGAAAGCTATCGTTGTCAGGGTCTTACACTTGGCTCGCTACCTAACACATGTGGGACAGTACAAGTACAACGTGATTTGACTCAAGACTCAACGACACAACGTTCAACGGATTTAATTACAGATCATATACAATACGATGATCACAGCAAATATATATTGGATACTTCTAAACACTTACATCTACCATACAGCACACAGTCTCACTCTCAAGATGTCCAGGCATTCGACATTCGGCCACAGAAACCTTTCTCGCAACATGCGTCCTGTTCCGTCTACGTCCCAGAGCTGTCTGCCTGTGGTTTGGAACTCGCCTCCTCACCGGAGGTGGCTTCACGAGACATGCGTGCGTCCTTGGTGTGACCGCTGGCCGTCTCGCCAGCCGGCAACTTCGCAGGCAGGTGACCACTGTTCGCCTGGCGGCGTAACGAAGTTCCTTCATTCCTCCTAGGGACTGAGTCACCTGGCGGCGTAACGATGTCACGGCATCACTGCCGTACCGTAGACTCTGACACGCTCCCCCGGCAAATCCATGAAAGATGTCATCTTTCATGTCTAATATAGGTACATACTGGGTTAATACTTTAACCCTTGTCAGAGTCAACCCTTATGTTGCTTATATCCATCGATATCATAATACATAGAAAATACACATCTGCCATAGAAATATATAATCAATAGAAGTTATATTGAACGACATGTGGTGTTTAACTTTTTACACCTGTCAGGTTTCATCTTCTCGATGGCTGGTTACATAAATTGCATTAACGACCCAGTCAGATCAGTAGTATCCAGCTTCACGCATCTACCTCGCAGCATTTTGAAAAAAAAATAATAATATGGTTCTTGAAACAAAAACCATCTCGCTAGACCGAAATGTGGCTTTTCCCTAAGTCACATAAAACACTCAAACCCTTGACCTCATTTGGCAAGGACTCTTGTGTTGGTCTGCAATGTCTGCAACCCTTTGCCATGCACAGTAAATGCCTACCTGATGAGTTCAAAATCTGGCAAACACATGGCTATTTTTATATAACACATTACATTATGCATTTCACATTATGGCCCTTTGTGTAAGGATGTAATAGCAACTAAAAGAAAGGGGAATAATTTCAAACATTTATAAATATAATAATTTACAATAATTATTTTATTTCTTAGTGTCATTGCTTGACGTTGCTTCATATTAACGAGAAAAAGTCGGTAATATGAATACATTAATCAAGATATGATTCTAAGATTACACTAGCTAAATAAATAAACACACAATTCGTGTATTTCATTTTATAGATTCTTAAAGATTTTAGAATCGTCATAGATATTTGAACTTTTATTTGTCGTCTGCTAATTTTACTCTAAATTCCTACTTAATCCGGAAGTACACACGAACATTAAATCAGCTGATGAAGAAGCTTGTAGACCACTTGTTCCGGTTTGATGTAGTTACGGAAAGTACTTGTCTCATAGTTCATGTGTCGGATGTTTCACAAAACCTTCTGGATTACGATCGACTGTTCATGTGTTTCACTACCGAACATTATGGATTTCGGTTAACTGCAATGGAGTAGCTGTCACTGTTTAGTTTACACATTCGCACACGTCATTTAAAATATCCCTGGAATAATCCACACGCAGCTGTCACTGTCAACTTGGATAGTTCGCTTAAGGTAAGTTCTTGCGCGAATGTGACACTGTTGTTGTTACAGAATATGTACAATTAAAGTTCGCTTTCTACCACACACTACACAATTATACATGATAATCACTACATGCATTAGTAAAATAAGAAACATTATTTATAATGGGGGTAACCCCTATCACAATGTAGACATTACACAGCTTTTGTGAATGAACGACTTATTCACTGATAGATGGCTGTGTTGATCTGAGTATTTTACACTGCACTCAGACTTTATTGCTCAATGGGTCGGTCGGACAACGGGACAACAAGTCAGCGATCGTATTGGTTCGGCCTGGAATATGGCGAACCTCGAAGCTGTAGTCTTGGAGTTTCAAAGACCAACGGGCTATCATATGGTTTGATGGTACCCCCGAATTTATGAACCGCAAAGGACTACTGTCAGATTCCACGATAAAATGGCGTCCTAGAAGAAATCTAGACAATTTTGTAATACCCACCACTAAAGCTAGGGCTTCCAACTGAGGCATTGACCAGGATCGTTCTCTGGGCTTCAGTTTTCTGGATACAAAACACACGGGATGGAGGATGTTGTTGTGTTCTTGCATCAAGACTGCTCCAATCGCGACGGAGCTCGCATCTGTTCTTAATCTGAAAGGTAAACGGATGTTTGGCAATTTGAGGATGGGATTATGTGAGCTATCATCAGAAAAACAAGCTAACACTTTAGAGAATGCTAATTTTAGGCATTCATTGCTTACAATTTTGTCCGGCTTATCTTTAGTTAGTAAGTTAGTAAAACCCTCGGTTAGTTCGGAAAAATCCGGAATAAACTGCCGATAATAATTTATCAGTCCTAATAAACTTCTGACTTGTTTCTTTGTAGTCGGAAGTGAGAGTTTTAGAATCTTGGACACAATGTTATCGTCTGTCGTGACAAAGCCATTGGATATTTTGTATCCCAAAAAGGATATTTCAGGGTAGACCATGTCTACTTATGCAGGCTTTACTGATACGTTCAAGTGTCAGTTCTAATTTCTTTATGTGTTCTGTCATTGTCTCTGTGTGAACACAGATGTCGTCTATATAGCAGATTATGTTAGGAATGTCTACAAGAAGAAGTCGTGTCATACGAACGAAGGTGGCAGGGGCATTTACTAGCCCAAATGGAAGTTTGCACCATTCGTACAGTCCCCAAGGTGTGGCAAAAGCTGTCAGATGTCTGCTCTGTTCGTCTACTTCTACCTGATAATATCCTTTAGTCATATCTATCTTCGTGAAGAACCTAGCGTCTGTCAGTTCTGTCAAAAGATCGTCAGCGTTTGCCATTGGCTCTAAATCTAGAACAGTTATTTTATTTAGCTTTCGATAGTCAATGCACAGTCTTATGGTATTGTCCTTTTTGCGTACAATGACCATGGGAGATGAGAAGTCTGATTGGGATCGTCTTATGATGTTATTCTTTTCTAGGTTGATGATCTCCTGATGTAACTGTTCTTTGTAATGTAATGGGATGGTGTATGGTCTGCATCGTATGGGTGTGTTTGATGTGAGTGTGATGTGATGCTGTACTAATTCTGTTTGTCCTGGGTTGTTGGAGAAGATGGTGTTGTACTGTTGTATTAGGTGTTTTAAACTGTCTGTCTCTGCTTGAGTTAGCTTTGGATTGATCTTGATATCCTTCAAGCAGTGTGTCGTGTCTAATGTAGGTGTTGGAATTTCGTCACTAACATCGTCATCTTCGTGATCTATTATCACTGTACAAGCTGTCGTATCGTCTTGTTCGTTGTCTCTGTTATGGTATGGTCTTAGCATATTTATGTGGAATATTTTGTGTTTGTCTTTTATTATGATCTCATAGTCTACAGGTGAAATCTGTCTTGTCACTTTAAAAGGTCCCTGCCAAGAATCAGTCAATAAGTGTCGGTCACTAGGTAATAGAAGAAGAACGTCCTGTCCAGGTGTCAAAGTTATTGTTCTGTTACCTTTGTCAGCATACTGTCTATAAGTAGCACCAGATAATTTTAGTGCATTCTTAGCAATCGTACATGATTTGATGATTCTTTCACGCAATGATGTAACATATACGTATGATGATATGGGTTTAAGTACTGGAGTAGATTCAGTTAACATTTGGTGGAAAATAGTTAATGGGCCACGTGGTTTGGCACCATAAATAAGTTCAAAAGGAGAGAAACCGGTACTAGAATGTGGTACCTCGCGATAAGCAAAAAGAATAGCTGGTAGATATACACACATTGGCACCTTGCCGTCTTGACAGACGATAGTTTGTGCTTTAAAAGGCATAATAACTTTTAACTATGGCGGTAGCGAGTGTGACTGATAAGGCCAATTTGCGCTGTAAATGTCCGTTCACAGTGGGTGCATGTGAACACGTGGTCATTTCCACCATCATGCACCATCTTACGTCTCAAACGCTTGGTGTGTGACTTTTCTGCAATAATTTTCTCCTTTGACTTTATTCCATTTCTGATATTTGCCCTCCATGCAACACGTTCAGCGGCGACTTGCTCCCAATGTGCATTATCAATGCCTGTATCAATCATGTCCCGCTTACACACATCTTTGTATCGTAGTAGAGGCCGACCCTGAGATCTCTTACCCATCTGTAATTCACCAAAAAAGATATCCTTTGGTATTCTACCATCATCCATCCACCTAAGATGTCCTATCCATCTAAGTCTACGAAGACTGAGCATGGAATAAACTGTCACACAACCTGATCTTTCCAATACTTCAGTATTTGTGATTTTGTCTTGCCACTTAATACCAAGAATTCTTCGCAGACACCGCATATGAAAGCTGTTTAAATTGTTCTCTTGGTGTGAGTAAGTTGTCCAGGTTTCACTGCCATAGAGAAGAGTACTAAGGACACAGGCTTGATAGACAAGGACTTTTGTTTTGGCAGTAAGCTTCCTGTTCTCCCAGACTCTTTTTCTTAACCTGTTCTGGTAGACATACATCGCAGTTATTAGGGTGTTCTTGCGTGACTTTTGCAAGCATGTGCTTCAGATCGCCGTTAAACTTTTCCACGATTCCACTTGAGTGAGGATGGTACGGTGAATTGAAACATTGCTTCACTCCCAACATTTTGGTGAAAGCTTGGGTAAATGCGGCAATAAACTGAGTACCCCTATCAGATTGGATAGTGTCTGGAAATCCTATCCGGGAAAAAATATGGAAGAATACTTCCATTATATCATTGGCAGTTATGTTCTTTAGCGGAATAGCTTCCGGCCAGCGAGTACATTGATCCACGTCAGTTAGAATGTACTTATTCCCTTTAGTTGTTGTATGATTGAGAGGGCCCACTATGTCAACAGATAGTTTTTCAAAAGGTCGACTGGCTAAGTCAGTGACTTGCAACTTTGCCTGTGGGTGTTTACCTTTTTTTATCAGTTTCTGGCAAGTGTCACAACTTCTGCAATATTCTTTAATATCATTGCAAAATTTGGGCCAATGAAACTGTGTTAATAATCTAGATCTGGTCTTCACGTATGCCATATGCCCTGCAAGAGGTATATCGTGGGCAAGATGTAAGGCTTGCTTGCGATAACTAGTTGGCAAAACAGTTTGCTCTGTGGTGTTGTCACCTCTGGTATAATACCTGGTGAGGATATCATTTTTCACAGCAAAATGCCATTATGCATTCTTGGTTACCTTTGGCTTTTGGCCGATCAGATTAAAATATTTTACCAATGAAGGGTCAGCCTTTTGAGCTGTTACAAACGTTTCCTTCATGGAGTTAGTAGGTAGTGATACTGGGCTAAGTGATTGAATAGCCTCAGTTTGATTACTTTCATCTTGCACTCTTGCAGTAGATCTGGTTACTGCGTTCACACAATCAATGATGTCAGATGATGATGGAACAATGTTGTCAATGATATGATGAGAACTTAGTGCTACATTAGCTACCATACATTCAATAGGTGGTGTGACATTATCAATGATGACATTGGATGGTGATGTTACATTATCATCAATACATAGAGATGTTATGTCATGAGGTTTATCATTCACCTCTGGCAAATTTCCAATTATTACATCACACACTGGGTTTGTTAACGCAGCGACTTTTACTTTCCCAGTGAGGAAAGGTGTTTGAATATATGCCCAAGCTAATGGGTATCTCTCAATATTGCCTGAGAATGTTCTGCATGTTACGTGCCTGCCTGTATAGTCTGTAGGCATTATGAACGTTCTTTTAAGGCCAATAAGTGAACTACCTGTATCGCGAAGAACTGTAGCAGACTTGCCGTTCACATATCCGTGATGGACTATTATCTTGCTGAACTGTTAGACAATGCGACGTTTGCCTCGTTGATCATTTGTCTACCTTTACAATCTTTGCGATGGTGTCCATGCGCTTTACAAAGATAACATTTACGTGCAGACCTGAAAAATCTACGCTCATGATCTCGTCTGTTTATCATATCTCGTAGATAAATATCATATTTTGGGTGTTTATCGCACATTTCATTCGGCTGATGTGAAAATTTACAATGAATACAGTGCTTAAATTTCTCGGATGTAAGCCTATGAGGTTTCTGCCTACTATAGGGTTTTTCAAAATTAGCCGCAGCTACAAAATCAATGTCCGCAGATTCAGTCACAAAACAATGTTTGTTGGCGGTGTAATACGCCGTACCTCGTCTATCAATCTCATCTATACTAGTGCATTCATTCACCTGCAAAAAATTGGAAAATTTTGGTGGGATGGATGAAATGATTTTGTCTCTGATGATTAGATCTTCTAATCTATCATAATTTCTGTCAATTTTAGCTGCTGAAGTCCATTTGGTGAAAATATCTCGGACTAAGCAGAGGTAGTCAGAGAACGTTTGAGTCGGTTTTGGGCTCAACTTGCTGAACTGTTCTCTGTAACCTGCTTCATCTAACATGAAATGCGCCATTATTTTTGATTTAAGATAATGGTAGTCTTTCCTGAGGTCTTTGGGAATAGTCTCAATGACTTTAAGAGGTTCCCCTGATAAACTCCTCATATACACAATATTCCATTCAGACAGTGGAACTTGGTAATGTTCCATTAAAGTTTCAAAATTTTGGGTAAAGGCTGCAATGCAGTCACCCGAGGTATAATTACGTACAATACCTTGGTATTTCTTGTACTGGTTTTCTTTCTCCAGTCTCTTAGATTTCTTATACTCTTTATTGATAGCAGTCTCAGTATCCAGTTGTTTTATCTTTAACTGTAACTCCAGTTCTTCTCTCTTACTCTGAGCTGCTATTTCTGCCTTCTTGAGTTCACTCTCTATCTCAGCTTGCTTTGTCTTTGCAGCCATTTCTAATTCGGCTTGCTTTGTCTTTGCAGCCATTTCTAATTCGGCTTGCTTTAAGGCCGTTTCTGCCTCTACTTGCTTGACAGCCCTTTCAGCTGCTCTTTCTTCGTGTTCATGGTATTCAGAGTATTTCTTCTCACTCCATTTTGTTAACTCATCACCTGTCAACTGTAATTTTATCCCCATATCAATGAAATCATTCAATGAAGACATGATGGATAATGTCAATGAAATACCAGCCACACAAAATATGTTATAAGTGGTTAGTACAATAAACAATTTACAATTTCTATATGCAATTTGTGCCTAAAATTGCATCCTTAAAGTAAATGAAAAGAAAAATATACTCAAGTGCCCTGGATGCGGTGAAGAATGGTTGGAAAACGGGCTGGGAAACTGTAGGGTCGTCACTTCGAATCACAAATGACCTCTACGCGCACGGTTTCGGATGGTACAGAAAAAACCTGCTTTGTTTTGGAGGAAATAAATTAGCGTCTATTTGTTGGTGTGTGCCTGCTTGTCACTAAGTATTGAGTAGGTTTTATGGCGTTGAGTGTAATTGTATGTCGTAAGTTTGTCCGTCAACAATTTTTTTTTCAACACAAGTCACTTTCTTTCAAAAACTTTCTGCTTTCCACAAACTCAATCCACAAAAACAATCTAACTGTATCTCAACACGCTATAACATTGATGACACATCACTTACATCAAGATGACATTCAGTAAGGACATAGACATCAAGTTTACAAGATGGCGACAAGGTCACAATGGCGACAAGATCACAATGTCGACAAGGTCAAAACGATAACAAAATTTTCACAATCACGAGTGTTTTACACGTTTACACGATCAAACAATATGAATGCACTGTACGTTTACAACTAGTCTCCATGTTTAAACAATGTAGCAATAATTCAAAATGAGCCTTCCATGATCACTTTTACATGTACAATCAATTTTAACAAAAATTCTAAGTTCACAACCTCTAGTTCTAACCATTTATCACATAAACACGTTTATTTTAAAGCTGGACGATTGCCCCCACGTCCACACATGTCAGGGTCTTACACTTGGCTCGCTACCTAACACATGTGGGACAGTACAAGTACAACGTGATTTGACTCAAGACTCAACGACACAACGTTCAACGGATTTAATTACAGATCATATACAATACGATGATCACAGCAAATATATATTGGATACTTCTAAACACTTACATCTACCATACAGCACACAGTCTCACTCTCAAGATGTCCAGGCATTCGACATTCGGCCACAGAAACCTTTCTCGCAACATGCGTCCTGTTCCGTCTACGTCCCAGAGCTGTCTGCCTATGGTTTGGAACTCGCCTCCTCACCGGAGGTGGCTTCACGAGACATGCGTGCGTCCTTGGTGTGACCGCTGGCCGTCTCGCCAGCCGGCAACTTCGCAGGCAGGTGACCACTGTTCGCCTGGCGGCGTAACGAAGTTCCTTCATTCCTCCTAGGGACTGAGTCACCTGGCGGCGTAACGATGTCACGGCATCACTGCCGTACCGTAGACTCTGACAATCGTATTGGTCAAGGATACGTCCGACCTCTCTACCGTCTCCAGTCAGTCTGTCCCGCTACACATAGCGTGGACCAGCACGGGCCCTTTTCCCCTCCGTGCAGTTGCTACTATTGCGTGCCTGGACTGGCCAGCACGCTGGCTGGTGAGTTTGAGTAACCTGGCCTATCACGGTTACCAGCAACCCAATTGCTTGGGGAAAGCCCTCGCTCATCCGTACTCTTTGCCCTCTGGTCTGACACAAATGTGTCTCCCTGCGAGGTATTAATAGCAGTCGGTGTCTTCCCTGTCTGGGTGTCTCTCTACTAGCCTAGTGTTAACTCCTTACTCCTGTAAGGGCTTATTGGGGATGCTGACAGGGTCCCCCTCCTCTTCGCGAAGTGTTACTTCCCCTTTCTCATCTTTGTAACACTTCTTGGTTACAAAAGAAAAATTGGTTGTCCCCAATTTTGTCAGCTCTCCAATAAGTATAGAACTTTCCAGTTTGGGGATAGAACAATATCTTCTACCTTCATTCACAGTGTTCTATCTTTTCACTTGGCTGATTTAGTAGTCCATGTTTCAGTATAGTTGGATCTCTAGATATGTCAAGGATTGGTAGTGAACCGGAAACCGTTGTCTTATGACTTACGTCCTGGCTTCTGTCGTTAGACCCTATATCTCTTGACTTCCACCCATTGACTTTCGTCTTGACCTGTTCCTCATATTGCCCCAAAATGACAACCCACACTCTAGTTGACTCTGTTATGAGTACAACACATGAGCACCAAGTGTTCATGTTCCCATCAATATCCCCTCCTACTCTATACACATAGCTCTACTGTTCACCTTCTCGCTTCCGCATGTGAAAAATCTATGTTCACTGTTACCTGTAGGTTTCTGATTATTTATTGTGTCCCCTGAATTTAGAGTTATTGTTCTTTGAACTTATTGGTGTGTGCAACTTTTATGTGTTCGTTTTCCTGTTTGTTTGCGTGTTTTCTAATAAACTAAAGTGTACTTAACTTTCTAACATGTGTATGCGTTAGTGTACTAAATGTGTGTGTTCCTTCGAGCGCCGCAAATCGGTTTATTGTGGTTACAAACGTTCGTTATTTTTATTTGTGACCACAACACCGTTTTCTGAAGCTCAAAGTACGTTCTCTCTATATTCTGCTAAAGTGTTGCTGTACCACATATAAAACCTTTGACAACACATTGGAAACACACATGACACAGACAAGTCAAATAAGACCTTTCCAGCGGTGGAAAAAATTATTTCCGCTGTCTTTCCCTCTCGCTCTCTTTCTTTCAATGTTTACTAAGTTTTCGCATTCTCTCTCCGCATTTTCCCTTCTTTCATTCATCTGTCATTCCCTTTCATACTTTTCTTTCACTCAATCATTCTCTCGTCATTAAAATATGGTTCATAATATTACATACATAAACAATATATATATATATATATATATACAATAAACGATTGGCTGAATTATAACAGTAATCACGCCAAATTACTGTGCGGTTTGCTTGCACGCGTCATGTCTGTACAAAAATATACATAGTTATAAGGATGGTTTGTTACCGATCCTGATATAGTAACTTTCATAATTTGGTGTGCTGACCTAAATTACCTTTAAGGGAAATAATTTACTACTACTTTCATTTAAGCGAAATGGGTTAATTACCTTAAATGTTACTTGTGAAAAAGATGATATTAATTCCTAAATGATTGGCATTGATTTTGAAATGATATATTAACTAAATGGATGTATAAATGCTTATGATTATAAGTAAATTAACTAATATAGGATCTAGTAATTGTATTTCTATAATGGATGTTTTAATAAATGGGTTATTAATTAAATGATGGTGATTTCTAACTAAGCAAATAAGAAAATAAAGTTATATATACGTTTACATAATTTGCAATAGAATAAATAATAGAAAAATGAAGTTATAGATATTGTAAATAAAATAATAATGTACATATATCACAGTTACATTTCTATATCTAATTACACTAAGTTGACGTCCTCCTCTGCGTTGTGAAGCTGGAGCAAATCTCTTTGTAGACTATACTAACATAGTTCATTACACCAAAGTCTTTAATGCTCTTCTTGACGGATAGTGTATTAATATAGTTGCCTACCACATCATGTAGGTCCATAGCTAACCCTGTATTGTCATTCGGGGTCTAATCGCTGATTCAATACATTCAATTCGGGGTCTAGCCTTACTATATTGTGACGTTGGTTCACATCCTTTCTTTTCTTTCGGGGTCTTACTATGGTGTTGGTTTCTAACTTCTGCCATCAATTCGCAGTTAGCGTTGGTTCACAACTTCTCTAGATCAGGTCTCAGCTGGGTTCGCTGTCCTATTAGCGTTAGTTGCCATAATCTAAATTACGTGTGTCTCAGCGCACGTTAGTTTTGCGTATGTTCATTACACTTCTATAGCACTGTTCTATTCACACAAGTCAAGTATCAGGCGATAGTAACGCACTTACGATATGTCTTATTCACCACACATGGCACTTGGTTATTTAACATTTCAGTGTCAATGTTTCTGGTGGTGTATGGTCGCTTCCTTCCTGTAAGTCAGGTGTTTGAATGGATGAAGGACGACTTAAAATGTCTGCAATCGTATTTAGTCTCCCTTTTAAATGTTGGATGGTAAACGTATAATTTTGGAAAATTAATGCCCACCTGTTAATTCAGATTGCCAGATTGCATCACAGACAATGGAGAGTTATCGGGTTGGATTACAAACTGTGCTCATGCCAAGAAGCGATGAAACTTTCTCACACAATAGATCAAACTCAGGCCTTTCATTTCTGATGCTGAGTATCTTCCTTCAGCAAAAGTGATGTTGCGAGCTACGGGGTGGAACGTCCCGTCGTTGAACTGATCTATGATTCCAGATCTGGATATGGCACTCATATCTGTGCGTAAGAAATAAGTGAGTTTCGGGTTAGGCATACGAAAGGTAGATGGAAAAATGAGAAAATGTTTCAATTTCGATACCGCACTAATTAATCGTGCATCCTTTACAAATAACTTAGCCGAAGCTTTTAAGATGTTAGAAAAACCACTGATGAATTTTCTATAGTAGTTTGGGACCTGTTTCTTGGTCGTTGGCATTGTTACATTTAGAAATTTAGTGACGATACTGTCATCAATTTTCAATTGGCCCCTGCAGATGTTATGACTCAGGAAGTCAATTTGTTCCATGCCCAACTCTATTTTGGACGGCTTAGCTATGAGTCCACACAATCTCACGCTGTTGAAGACCTGTCGACGTTTCGTTAGGTGTTTTGTCCCGTCTTTCGTCTGATTGCATCTGTTATTTCTATATGTCGAGATATTTGTCGCAGTTGTGTTTACTGTCGGAACTGGTAGTTCCATGTCGTCCAATACTGTTGTGCTACTACTTGTGTGTGCTGTTATCTGGCTACGTGTGTTTGCGTTGTCGCTGTTGTGTGTCGCCTTACCTAGTGAAGTTGAGTTGTGTATGTCTGTCGTCTCATTGCTTGGTGTTGGTGCATTCTGTTCGTCTGTCTGCTGTTCTTTTTGTGCAACGTTAGGTTTCAGGATGTTGATATGAAATATCTCTAAGGGTTCTTTTATCGATATTTCATTATCCGCATCTGATATTTTGAGTTTAACGTTGAGAGGCCCTTGGCAACATGTTAGTACCATGTTATGTTTATCGGTTAGTTGAATCACAGCCTTTTGGTTCGGTTTAAGGTGAATCGTTTTAGTACCCTCGTTTGGATAGTTATGGTTTCCATTACTCGACACCTGCATTAGGGGTCCAGTAATATCGACCGCTATACTTTCAAGTGGTCTAGATGCTATCACTGATTTTTGCACTTCAGCCTTTACATGTTCTTTCTTTCGTACCCGCTGTTGACACACATTACAAGAGCGACAGAAAGATTTTATGTCCGAACAAAATTTCGGCCAGTAAAATTGTGATAGAATTCTGGCTCGCGTTTTATGATAGCCCAAATGTTCAGCAAACGGTGGTGAATGTGCGATTTTCAGCACCTTTTCCCGGTATGTTACAGGTAACACCGTCTGCTGAATTTCATGGTTATTATATGAGTAATAACGCATGAGAATTCCATTAACCTTTTTAAAGTACCAGGAAGAATTTTTAGAAACTTTCTTTCGCTCACACAACAAGTTAAAATATGGCGTGAGTGTTTGGTCGGTGCTTTGTGCCTCGCTCAACTTTTGGCGAGTAGTGTTGGTATCTGCACCACTTGGTGTTAGTAGCTGTAGAGTTTTATTTTGTAAGTCAGTATAACTTATTTCTGTATCTGACTTAATTACAGCGTTGACCCTGTGTGTTTCATTCCAGGCTTTTATGTGGTCGTCTGTACATTCTTTCAATGCATCAAGACATCCCAAAATAAGGTCCGTACATGGATTTTGGAGGATAGCGCATGTAAATGTGCCGGTAAGGAACGGGGTATTGATATGCGCTTTTGCCAGTGGATATTTCTCGATGGTACCCGAGAAAGTACGGCATTTGACAAATTCACCCGTATAATTTTCTGTTCTAGCAAGTTCTCTTCTTAATCCCAGTATAGTACTGCCGCTATCAACTAAGCATTGGCATGGTTTACCATTGACCTGTGCATCGTAGAACTTAAGGTTACCTCTGGAGGCCCATGCTGCATTAGCTTCTTCATTTGAACATGATATTCCGTGTCCACATTTCAATCTCCCCTCCGCATGAAACTGTTGGCATACTTTGCACGTCTTAAAGTTTAAAATATCGGTTACTGACGCTACATTTTGACATTCATTCGTTGGCAGTACATTGACAAGTTCAGGATCTATGTCACTCTCATCGTCTGATGATGTATCGATGAGGGCTGCGTTGTTTGCCTTCATTTTCTGTCTCCCAAGACACCTATTGCTATAGTGGCCATAACTAGAACAAAAATAACATTTTACAGCACGTTTAAACGATGATCTCCTGCTTTCTTGCTTCTTTAACACTTGTTCTAGGTGTGCCGGATATGTGGGGTTTTTATCACACATCGAATATGTTGGGTGAAACAGATTGCAATAAATACATTGAGGTGGTTTCTGATATGGTTTGTCCTTCTTACTATAGTCTTTCTGTTTGTAGGATCTATCAGGGACTCTGTTTGCAAAAGCTGTAATTTCTGTGTCATATGATGTAGTTTTGAATATGTCCCGATTCGAGGAAAAATAAGCTGACCCCCGTTTCTCTAATTGTTGAATGGAATCAATATCTGACTGTTGTAAGAACTTAGCAAAAGGGGTAGGTACTGTCGACACAACTTTGTCCATTACCATTAGCTCTTCAAGTTTTTCATAACTGTTACCTACTTTAGCCGCCTTAGTCCATTTTTTAAATGTGCTCTGCACGTTAGAAATGTAGTCTAAGAACGTTTCAGTTGCTTTTGGTTTAATCTGTGAGAATTGAATTTGGTAACCAGTAGCGTCCAAAAGAAAATGTTGCATTATCCTATCGTGTATGTACTGGTAATTGTTTCTAAGATCAGTAGGTATGGATTCTATTACTTTTAAAGGCTCCCCACTCAGGTTCCTCATGTAAATCATTGCCCAGTCCTCTAAAGGTATTTTCTGTGTTTTTAGTTGGAACTCTATATTTTCAATCCATGCGCTGATTGAATCACCTACAGTATATGGTTTAATGAGGCCTTTGTATTTACTGAATTTGTTCTGTTCTTCTTGGCTCTTTTGTTTGCTAGAGGCTATTTGTATGTTAGAATCTACCTCCATTTCCTTCATCTTTAGTTTAGTTTCTGAATCTACCTGTATCTGCTTTTGTTTGGTAGCCTCCTCGATCTCTTTCATTTCTTTTTGATGTTGTCTTTCTAATGCTCTTTCATCTCTGTCAAGAGCAGCTTTTCTTTCTGATTCTTCTTTATACTTTTGGTCTGCCCATTTTTCTAGTTTATCTCCAGTGTGGCCCATGGCGATGCCCGCCTGGATACATTCATTTAGCGACGCCATTTTGTGGCGTTATGTTAATTCACAATGATAATATAATAATATGCACAGAATAGTATACAATAATGTGTTAGTACATGTACATCATTTGCTGGAAAGGAAGATGCATGATTACGTTAGAACATATCGAAGTATTCGGAAAATATACTCATCTAATTTGTTGGACAGTGCGGTACTTGGGATGTTCCACCGCAGTCATTCACACTCCACACTGGTTTGATTTGCTGACGCACGGCTGCGTTCTGGTTAGTAGAGCAGCAAAAATTAGACACACGCTACGTTGTAAATACAAGCTCACAATTCATCATATTCTATTAAATATTTCATATTTCATAATGATGTTACTATAATTTTCTATTTCATGCGATTGGTGAATGAGAATGTGATAAATAGTGATAGATGGTATTAATGATGAATGATATGATCGTCTGAATGATTGTTAGATGATAAGTGAGATGATTAGTCGTATGGCCGTCAATGTCGTCTTGTCTTCGCCGTTTGACTCTGGCGTACCTTCGTTCTAGGCTGCAGTTCGTCGCTACTCTATTTAATGATTTCGTAGAATGGTGACATTGATGGCTGTATCACACGCACTGAAATGTACACGGTGGTTACGATGGTGATATTCACTGATGATCTTATACATTTCAATTGCTTTTAATATAATCACACACTTTCTAAATAATATTGGTAGAATTTCACACTTTACCGATCTAATTTGTATCACTTGTGGTTCACACTCCACAAATTGGGTGATCGTATAATTCACCACAAGAAAAATTTTAATTTATAGCATGTATCACAATAATATTTGTATTACTTTGCAATATATCATACATCACAAATGTCGAAGCGTGCATTGAACTAATTCTGGTACAGAACTTTGTAATATTTATCGATAGTTAGCGTTCGTTTAGTGGTTTATCATACCACTTGCATGTTGGCGTTAACTGCTCGTCGAATATTACTACAACTGCCTGCTATGGCTGTTCAGAAAACGTTCACTGAAATCTGACAGTAATTGTACTGCTGGCGTTCGTTCAATGTGTTCTGACCTTAATTCGCAGCTGCCGTTGGTTCTTTGACCATTCTGACACCAATTCGGGGTCTAGCCTGTCAGCGACCTGTGCGCTGCAGCTTTCAAGACTCCGCTACTTTCGCACTGCACGAAATAACAATTCATGACATTTGCGAAAGGAATGCAATTTATTCAGAGCCGACATGTGAATGGCTCTACAAGCATTAGGCTTCATCATGGTTACACAATATGAATATATCAACGTGATGATAGATGATGCTAGCATTACACAATCTAAATGATATAGCCCTAAGTTTGCCTATGGCCTAGAAAGCTATCGTATTGGTCAAGGATACGTCCGACCTCTCTACCGTCTCCAGTCAGTCTGTCCCGCTACACATAGCGTGGACCAGCACGGGCCCTTTTTCCCTCCGTGCAGTTGCTACTATTGCGTGCCTGGACTGGCCAGCACGCTGGCTGGTGAGTTTGAGTAACCTGGCCTATCACGGTTACCAGCAACCCAATTGCTTGGGGAAAGCCCTCGCTCATCCGTACTCTTTGCCCTCTGGTCTGACACAAATGTGTCTCCCTGCGAGGTATTAATAGCAGTCGGTGTCTTCCCTGTCTGGGTGTCTCTCTACTAGCCTAGTGTTAACTCCTTACTCCTGTAAGGGCTTATTGGGGATGCTGACAATCACTGAATGTAAGAAAGAGAGTGATGAAATGCTATGTAGTACCAGTTTTGCTGTATGGCAGTGAATCTTGGAATGTAAATGAACAAATTAAGAAGAAATTAGAAGCAACAGAGATGTGGTTCCTGAGACGAATGTTGCGAATTCCTTGGACTGCCAGAGTAACTAACGACGACTGCCTGAAACAGGCTAACGAAACTAGGAGATTATATACAACAATAAGACAGAGACAAACAGCTTTCCTCGGTCATGTGATGAGAAGAGAGGCATTGGAGAACATCGTAACAACTGGAAAGATCGAGGGGAAGAGAGGCAGAGGTAGACCAAGAGAAGTGATGCTGGATGGATTGAGACGGTGGCATGGAGGAATATCAGCAGCAGAGTTGATCCAGAAAACCAAAGACCGAGATCTATGGAGAGCCACGAACGCCTACGCCAGCCGGCACGACACTTGATGATGATGATGATGATGATGATGTGGGCGGGAAGCAGCCGAGCTGTTCCAAGTCCCAAGCAAGTCTGTGTGCTACAATTTTCTCCAGTAGCTTGCCAACAGTATTCTGCATCGTAATATTCTGGCAACAAAGAGTCATGGCTGAATGCGGCAGTCTTTGCTCAAGATGTTTACGAAGGATTTCAGGTCAGAGAAGAGACATGTGCGGCCGCCATAGACTTAGAGGACGCATATAACAGAGTATCTTTCGAGCACTTGACGCAAACCCTCCTCAGACTGAAAGTGCACCCTCACCTTGTACGATGGATAGCTGCAGTTCTGCTCCAAAGGAAGATGGTGCTAAGATGCGGGAGTTGGTCTTCTGAGCCGATAACGATATGTCCAGGATTGCCGCAGGGTTCACCACTGTCACCAGTACTATTCAACGTGTATACGGTGCCGATCACTGAACAACAGTTGGACGGGAGGGGTAGGACTCTGTCATTCGTTGACGACATCCTCGTGTATCGACAGGGTCGAGATAGACAGGCGGTTGCCAATGATATGCAGGGCGAACTAGATCGAATTTCCTCATGGTGTGCTGATGCCGGTGCCCTTGTCAACCCTGCAAAGGCAACGGTTACATGGTTCTCACTAAACAACCATATTGTGAAAACAGACCTGCCGGCAGTAAGAATGGATGGGAGCAGTTTGAGTAGAACCCAGTCAATGACATATCTTGGCGTGAGGCTTGATCGTAGCCCGTCCTTCAGGGATCATGTCGATTATGTCATAACGAAAGCTCGAAAAGGTTTGTCAGCAATGAGAGTCATGGCGACTGCCAATATCGAGCAAAGACTGCTAATACTTCTGTTCCAAGGACTTGTACTTTCACGCATCGAGTATGCCCTGGCCATCCTCACTGTCAGCCCTACACAGATAGGAAGACTCGAAAAGGTACAAAACGAAGCCATGCGCATCATTTTGGGCTGCACGAGAGACACCAGCTGTGTAGCAATGAGATACCTCCTTGACTTCCCGACAATGGAACACAGGATCAAGATCTGGAGAGCTCGTGCATACTTAAAAATAAGTGCAGATGAGCAGCACCCTCTGCATGACGCTATATTCAGAGAAAAGGGTGACAGGCTAAAGAGGGGCAAATCATGGATGGGTCGGGCGGAAGATGTCGTCAGACAGGTCTGCAGTCTTACCAGTATCAACCCCAGCAAGGAATGGGTGCCGGTGTCTCCAGCCTTTAAGTGTACCTTCTCCTGCATTATCACACTCGACAAACGGTACAGAGAGCAGAACCCTGCCGCTGTCAATGCAGAGGTTAACGCGCTCATCTATGAACACTCAGATAGCCCCGAAGTGCTCATCTATACAGATGGATCCGTTGTAAAGCAGCAGAGAAGTGCGTGGGCATTTACAGCCCGTTCAGCGGGCCGAACCGTTAAAGAATCCAGTGGTGCCCGCTCTATGACCACGAGCAGCATGACGATGGAGGTGATGGCAGTTACACAGGCTTTCATATTGCTGGAATCACAGCATTATACCAACGTGTGTGTGCTAAGTGATTCAATGAGCATGATTCAGAAGGTCGAAGCTGGATCTGTACGTAGACAGTGGACTGAATCGCTGCGGAAGTCTGTTGTCCGTAAAGTCACCTTCATCTTCGTCCCGGGACATGCGGGAGTCGAGGGAAATGAACGAGCTGACAAACTGGCTGGCTCTGCACCCCCTGTAGATGGCCAGCCCATGGATCGTGCCGATGTTATTAACGTCCTTAAAGATTTGGCGAGAACAGAGGACTTTGACGTCAGTGATTCCACATCGCTGTCCAGGATGAAAGACCTGGGAGTAAGAATCGGCACAGCCAGACGCGAGAGGTACATCGGAAAAACAAAGTGCCTCGTCAACCAACACAGAACTGGCACTATTAGCCACCGGACGCTGATGCATATGCTGGGGGGAGGATCTGAGCACCTATGGACATGTCCGGAGTGCAACGAAGATACCCCAACTGATAAGTGATAACTGATCCCAATACATAATTCTTCCCACCTCCCAGAGGGGGTAGGAATATTTTAGGAATGAGTGGTCCAATTTAGACCAGCCGGTGTCTCGTTACAAATACATATATGACACAAAACATTACAGTAAGGTACTTCTACATCCATGGATAGATTGTAACACTAAATATGACAGTAAATACTTCTACTTCTACATCAATTACAGATAACATTAAACAAGCCAGTGACGTAGTTCTGCATCAATGGATACATAGCACTACACATGACAGACAGGTACTTCCACTTCAATGGCTAGACAACACTAGATCTGACAGTAAGGTACTTATACACCAATGGATAGATAACATTAAACAGTGAGATACTTCTACATCAATTATAGATAAAACTAAACATGCAAGTATCGTAGTTCTACATCAATGGATACATAACACTAAACTCGACAGTGAGGTACTTCTACATCAATGAATAGATGACACTAAACATGACAGTAAGGTACTTATGCATCAATGGATAGATAACACTAAACACGACAGTAAGGTATTCTACATCAATAGATAGATGTCCCTTACCATGACAGTAATGTAGATCTACATCATTTATAGATAACATTGAACATGACAGTAACGTTTTCTACATCTATAGATACGAGGAACAACTGTATATATATCATCACTATAATTATCATATAGCTTGCCAACAGGCGTGGACATCATGCTTCTCCGCATCTTGCGATCTCTAATGTCATGTATCACTTCGTGTGCTGACTCCCTACTGTGCCATGAAACAAGACTGTCCAGTATTTTTTCTCGCTGCCTTCCTCTTATCTTTGTTTTCGCAAATCATTCCGGTTGTCACATGAAGACAGTACTCACATGAAGACAGTACTCACATGAAGACAGTACTCACATGAAGACAGTCACTTTCTGAAGTTTGTCATAAGTTGTGTTTGCGACTTAGCCTCCCTTGAAATGTCCAGATTAATCTTGACGGCTATCCACGGAATTTTCAGCATTTTTCTATTAAACCACATCTCCATGGCTTCTGGGGATTTTTTTCGATTGTTTACTAATTGTCCATGATTCGCATCCATACGTTAGAACGGGTACTATGTAACATGCACACATTCTTTTTAACTTACAATGACAAAGACTTATTCCATGGATTGTTGTTCATTTGAAAGAATTCACGTTTTGCTTGTTCTGTTATGTTCTTTATCTCTGGGATGCATCTTCTATCTGATTTTTTTTTGTTTTGTTGCGCCCGCACGCTTTGAACTCAAGCGTAGTCCACACATACTGATGGACTAGTAGTGATGGACTGAATTTTGCGCGTGGATTAGTTTTCCCTGTTAACAGTGTCCCTCGCCATCAGGCGAACCCACTCCAACTCCAGAGGTACTTGTAATTTGCATCCCCAAGTCAAGGACGACAGGTCAGTATTTTAGTCCAACTGTCCGGTGTAGGGGTTGAACTGCTAACCTTAGCATCAGCACACCGGATGTTTAAGAACACGCGTTATTATCCATTCGGCCATGCGGACGTGCTGATGTTATCCGTGTGCCGAGATATCTGAATTTCTGCACTTGCCCAAAACAACACCATTTACTTTAATTGCACATTTAGGCACAGCGTCTTTCTTTGATATGACCATGACTTCTGTCTCTCTATTATTCAGGCTAAGTCCCATTTTTCACTTTCTACAATCACTGTATCTATCATTTCCTGTAGTTCCTTCTGACTTGTTTCTGTCAAGACGATGCCAGCACCATAAAGCAAGTTATATCCATCAACCAGTATTCCTAACATATTTTCTGTAGATCTCATTATATGTTCACAGTGCAATGAAAACAAATCAGGAGGCATTACACTGACGCCCTTCCAGGAATATTCCTAAAATGTTGTTGAATCTTATGACTGTTGTTTGCTGCCACTAGATATTTATTATTCGCAGATCTCTGCTGTCAATGTTCAGTTGCCCTAGTAGTTTAGTTATTTCCTCATGTTTTATATTTCAAACGCTTTTCTATGGGAGTCTCTGTGGCGAAGTGGTCAAGCCGTTTGACTCAGGCTCCGAAGGTTGTGGGTTCGATTCCGGGGCGCGTCCTTCGGTTCACGAGTTAAATTTTTCGGAGCCATATGGGATAAAACCCGGTGCAATGAAGTCGACCCTGTCGACTTTCAAGTGTTGTTTATGAAGCATAACAACAGGCCTGTCTCCACTTCTATAGCTCTTTCTCGTAGTGTCCTGAGAATCAGCGAGGGGAAGTCATTAAGTAACATGAGTCGTATTATAAAGTGCATGGAGGGAAATCTAATTTTCTTAAGCACTACCTTATTTATGAGTCGTGGTGATCGATCAGTTTGCGAATGAGAAATAGCAATTACAAAATGACTACCCCTCATCGCTTGCACCATAGAAGATCAACGAGGCGTTATTCGTGTTTTGTGGTCACAGGGCGTGAAACCTTGTTAAATGTACAGAATAACCATAGTTCAGTACGGAGTACGTTATTTTAGTAGTGAAAGAATGTTTGAATGGGTAGATAGATGCAAAGGGCTGAAACCTTGACTAGTACTGATACAGTGGCTTGTTAGTGAATGAACAAGCTGAAGCCCACAATACGATCAACGTGCAGGGGACTTCTCTGAAACGGAGTATTGTTGCCGCACAACGCCAGCCTACGTACAGCTTATAGTGGATACACTACGTACTCTGCGATTTGAGGTCTTGAAACATCCAGCACACAGTCCAGACTTGGTGCCATGGGACTTTCACTTGTTTGGATCATTGAAGGAACATTTGCGGATGACAACCAGGTAATGGAGGCGGTGCAAAACTGGTTTAAGACCATACCAAACTTTTTTTTTCCTTTGAAGGCATCGCTAAGCTAGTGAACAGGTGGACCAAGTGTGTTGCGAGACAGGGGGACTGTTGTGAAATAACACACTGGTTCGCACTAATGTAAACAGTTATTCGTAAAATTCCTGTTATTTAACGACTTTCCCTCGTATGTTGTTTGTGATCTTTCCCTCTACAAATCCGCATAGTTCACAACTAATTTCTGGTCTAATCTTGTTTTTTTTTTTATTTCTCTCATAATTATTCTCAATAGCTGCTTCGTCTTATTACCCATGAGACTTATAGAGAGAGGATCTTCGTATTCTGCTGCCAATAATTTCTTTGGCAGAGATTGACTGATTTTACTAGGTTATTACTATTATTATAGATGTTATTTAGGCATTTTGTCAATATTTCCATGTCAGTATCTCCTGGGGCCTCAGTTTCCACCAAGTTATGCCTTTCCTGTCCTCATGTAGTGTAGTGATTCTTCAAATTCTGCAGCAAGTATAGGCTATAGGTCAGTGCTTCTTCACATTCTGCAGCAAGTATAGGGTATAGGTCAGTGGTTCTCAACCATTTTTTACCCGTGCCTCCCCCATCACCATATTTTTAGGACGTCATTCCCCCCTCACCATATCATATACCCCCCCCCCCCTGGACACCCTAAAATTCCCCCCTAGGGGGGGGGGAAGTCCCCACCGGTTGAGAACCACTGGTATAGGTGGACCTTGGCAATTAGCTTGAATATACATCCGGTCATTATAAGCTTTTTTTAGATTCTGTCAGTTTATTAACGGTATCATCTTATCCCATTAATACCGGGCCATTCCTCGGTGTTAAACATCCAGTAGTATGTCGTGTATTTCGACAAGTTAGGATATTTTATTTGTTGATCCTTGGAATGTGAGTCTTTTCCATAGTTTGTCCCAATCTCCACGCATTGTTTATTCAGCCGGACATTTTTTAAAAGCCTTATTTGCATTTGTTTACTATTTCTTTATGTATTCTGTTAATGTCCCACTGTTGTTCATTTGTCTGTACTATGTCCATGGCATTATCTGCTTTGTACAGTGGCATTGTAGCTTTCTCCAATTTATGTGTCTCTTAAGTAATGCTGGATTTCACTTGATATTATTTGGGGTCATGTTTTAGTTTCAAGTTTAAACTGCATCTTTCCTATACATGGCACATGGTCGTTATCTTGATCCATATTTTCCTCCTGTTAACCAGCTTCAGAATCTCTTTAGAATCAATATGTAGTCAATATGATTGCGAATATTATATCTAACTTTCCCAAGCCCATAATCGTCGAGGCCGGTGTTTGAACCAAGTGTTATCTATTATCATATCATGATACTCTACCAACGGTATTAATCTGTGTTCTATCTTTCCATTCACAACAGATCTATTTTTAACATTTAATTTCCATACAGCTGCATGATGTCGACCGGGTATCCCTTTTAGCACATGATGCTCCATACCGAGATGTGATTGGATATAGCATGTATAGAATATTTTTCGTGTGCTTTCGTCCAGGAAATGCTGAATTTTAGCAAGTTGGTAAACTTTTTGTGCTATTTTCTTGGTAAGAGCGTGAACATGAGAGCTCCAGTTCAAATGGCTGTCTATTAAAAGCCCTAGTGTTTTGTGTTCAGTCACATTAACTATAGGTAACGTGCCCATGCGGAGTTCGAGCTGTGATCCAGTTATGGCTAGTGTCTGTAGTTTTTGTCTGGTCGTTATTAGCATTGATTTGGTTTTGTCGATGTTAATTTGCAGTCCTTACAAGGACTTTTTATTTAGTACTAGCTGACCCGGCCCAACTTCACCCAGTCCCTGGTGGGGAGCATCTCATTTAATTCATATAAGTAGTCATATAAGCTCCCGTTACCGACTATCTATATGTCTGTCTGTCTATCTGTCTGTCTGTCTGTCTGTCTGACCAGGCCCGGCTTCTCCCAGACCCTGATGGGGAGCGTCTCATTTAATTCATATAAGTAGTCATATAAGCTCCCGTTCCCATTCCCGACTATCTACTGTCTGTCTGTCTGTCTATCTGTCTGTCTGTCTATTATTAGACAGAGCACTTTACATCTTCCCCCAACAATTCATATTCGGCGCCTGCTCCCGTTCCCGTTGCCAAAAAAAGACGACCCGGCCCGGCTTCATCCAGTCCATGGTCGGGAGCATATCATTTAATTCATATTCAGCGGAGGGAGGAAGAGGAGGGAGGAGGAGGGGACAGGAGGAGGAGGGAGGAGTAGGAGGGAGGAGGAGGAGAGAGGAGGGGGAGGGGGAGGAGGAGGTGGGAGGAGAAAGAGGGAGAAGGAGGGAGAAGGAGGGAGGAGGAGGAGAGAGGAGGAGGGGGGAGGAGGAGGGAGGAGGAGGAAGAGCGAGGAGGAAGAGTGAAGAGGAGGGAGGAGGTAGGAGGAGGAGGGGGAGGAGGATGGAGGAGAAAGAGGGAGGAGGAGGGAGAAGGAGGAGGAGGAAGAGGGAGGAGGAGGGAGGAGGAGGAGGGAGGAGGAGAAGGGAGGAGGAGGGGAGGAGGGAGGGAGGAGGAGGAGGAGGGAGGAGGCGAAGGGAGAAGGAGGAAGGAGGAGGATGAAGAGGGAGAAGGAGGAGGGAGGAGGGGGAGGAGGAGGAGGGAGGAAGAGGGAGGAGGAGGAGTAGGGATGAGGGGGAGGAGGAGGAGGTGAGGAGGAGAAGGAGGAGGAGAGAGGAGGAGGCGGCGGAGGAGGAGGGAGGAGGAGGAGTGAGGAGGAGAGCGAGGAGGAGGGAAGAGGTAGGAGGAGGAAGGAGGAGGAGGAGGAGGGAGGAGGATGGAGGAGGAGGAGGAGGACATGGGGTAGGAGGAGGAGGGGGAGGAGGATTATAACGCATATGCCTGTAGATAACTGCAGCGAAAAGGTCCACCTATTTGAGAATTATGCAACAATTTTACATATATACCAATTCTATTATAAGTTATGTCCCCTCGCTATATATACATTATAATGTAAATTAAATATTAAATAATAATAAGAAAATATGTTTGTACACTAAAAAAAACTATGACAGTTGGCAGCACGGGAATGATTAGAAGACGTGTGGAAAATTTCATCTCAATCGGATGGACCGTTCGCGAACGCATAAAGGACATACAGACAGACGGAGATTCTCTTTTATATATATATAGATTTTTGCCTCCTGTTCTGTGTATTGCCCGTAGAAGCTTTTCGATGTTATTTACCCCTTTGCGCTTTATTTCACTTATTCTTGCTGTTTTTCGATTGCTTCCTCTGTGGTCAGCCATGGGACGATCTCTCCGTCCTCGATATAGTACTCAATGCCGGTATCATAATCAGAAATTATCTCTGGGTATTCTATGGGTTTCCCCCTGAGTTTCTTCACCTTCTTTCCTTTTGCTTCCTGTCTCCTCGCGTATTCCTCGTGCCTGAGTTCCTCTTGCCTTTCCCGTTTCTTTTCTGCTTCTATGTACTCCTCCATTTCCTCCTGGGTAGGTTCCTTTGCAAACCACTTCATGTCGTCGACGGGTTCCTCATCTTGTCTTTCTTCGGCTGTCTGGCGGAATGTTGGTTTCCCCTTGGATGTTTCGGGCGTCGTGGTTCGGCTGCTGGTTTTATCTTGCGGCTCCGGCTCGGTTTTTTGTTGGGTTTCTTTGCGGTCTCTTGCATGACTTCTGTTGGTTTGTTTTGAGTTGATTTCATTTCAGCTTTTAGCCACTCTCTCTCCGCTTTTATGGTGCATTTCTTCGTTTTCCTGCTTCAACGTGGTCATCCGTTTCACTTCTCTCTTGATGTTTTGCTGGATCTCCTTTATTTCCGCCAGTAGATTCTTGTTGTCGCTGGTCGGGTTCGGCGTCAGCAGTGTCTTGACTTCTTTCTTTAACTCGCCGATCTGGCTTTGTAGTTGGGCTCTTTCATCTTGCGAGATGCACGTGGCTGTCTCGCACCTCCGCATTGCTTCCGTATATGGCGTCTTAGTGTTTATGGCGATCTTTAAGACGTATCTGTGTCTTTGGAGGTACGGACAGCCCAAGTATCTTGCTCTATGTTTGCCCAGGCAGTTGGCGCACTTTCTTTTGTTGTTGGGTGCTCGGAAGTCCGTGTCCAGCTTGGCCAGCGGACACTCCTTGAAGGCGTGGTGATCGGCGCAGTAACGGCAGATTTCCGTCTTACTGCGACATGCTGCTCTGCTGTGGCCGGCCCTCTGACATCTGGAACATTGGGTGATCCTTGGGATGAATCTCTCTGGCTGCTGCATTCTCTGGTTGATTGATATTGTGTCGGCATCTCGCTGCCCTCTGTCGTTACCACCACCAAGGTTGTAGGAATCTTGGAGTAGGTGAGGAGCAACCCCGCCTTCAAGAATCGGATGTGTTGATTCTCTTCTCTAAGCTGCTTCATGATTTCTTCGTCTGATAGCTCCGCTTGGATACGCTTGACAACCCACTTGCTTGTCGGTGAGTCGGTGTTTCTAACTCTGGTGTCTTTCTCCTCTCTCTGCTTCTCCATAGAATTGGCTCTTGTATGTGGTGGGCTGTCGATCTTCTCCCTCGTGGTAGCTTCAGTAATAGCTGTAGTTTCAGGTTCTTTGTTGCAGCTCGCCGGCAGGCTCTCCACGTTCTTCTTCTTGTCGGTTCCCACGCTGCACATCTTGGCTACCGCGTGTTTCTTGTTGTTGGACTTTCAATGTGACATTTTCCTGCGTATCAGGCTTCTTGTCTGGTTAAGGCGACTTGACTTGTGAGCGATCGCAGTGCGACTGCGAGATGCATGCTCTTAAACATCTAATGTTTGTAGTTCTGTCTGTCCCATTCCATAATGTATTCAGTTGTTTTAGTCTTTGAAGAGCAATTGATAGTCGTCGTTTAATTTCTTTCATTGTGTCACCGTTGTTGGTAATCGACCCAAGATATTCAAAATTTTCCACCACCTCCAATTTTTCCTCATTAACATATATTTCTTTCTCCATAATGGTTCTATCTGTATGCATTATCTTTGTTTTTGCAATGTTAAGACACAAGTTGTGATTTTCACTATTCAATTGGGTTGAGGTTATTCGGTTTTCTATACCAGTCTGTGTTGTGGATAGCAATACTGTATCATCAGCATACCGAATCTCTGGTATGTCAAGACAACCGATATTTAGGGCATCGTATAGCTAGCTCCCTGTTGATATCATCTCTTACATTTTTCATTATATTTTCGGCGTACAGGTTAAACAAATAGGGGGACAGCACACATCCCTGACGGACTCCTTTCTTGATGTCAAATCAATCTGATGTCTCGCCATCTATTCTAACCGCTGCTTGTTGGTCTAGATAGAGCATTGTTATGAGTTGTATCACATGTGGTGGAAATTCCATATTCCTCATGATTTCCAAAGTTTCTGATGTTGTACACAGTCAAATGCCTTTGAATAATCCACAAAACATGAGAATAAGTTTACATTAAATTCTTTGCACTTCTCTATTATTAAAGGCATATTGAGAATGTGATCTCTTGTTCCTCTTCCTTGTCTAAATCCAGCTAGAACCACGTTAATTTCTTCTTCTATTTTCTTACGAATTCTTCCCATTGTGATTTTTAGTAGAATTTTACTTGCATGACTGATCAGGGCAACAGTTCTATAGATGGTGCATAATTTCAGGTTGCCCTTTTATGGTATTGGAATGAAGATAGTTCTCTTCCAATCTTTTGGCTTTATACCATATTTCCATATGTTTTTACATAATGCGTGATAGATTTGTATGCTTTCTTCTCCTCCCGCTTTAATTAGCTCAGCTGGTATCTCATCACATCCAGGTGTTTTACCATTCTTCAGGTTCTTTATTGCCCATACAATTTCATCTAATGAGGGTTCAGGTTCTGTCTCAGCTGTCGTTGGCCCGTGTATCTCATTCATATCCTCACTGTCACTCATATCATACAATCCACTGCAGTATTCCTGCCATCTTTCTTGAATTTGTCTAGATTATGTTAAGGTATTTCTAATCTTGTCACAGTTAACATTCAATTGAGGTTGAACATTTCTTGTCAATAACTTCATTTCTTTGAAAATTTCGTAATCTCTTCCAGTCTTATTCTGTACAGTAATCATGTATATATTGATTTTTGTCCTTTCTTATTTCTCGAGTTAAAGATTTATACTTCATCCTGCTGTTATCGGATTCACCTCCTTTCTGTTTCAGTTCCCTTCGTTTTTTTGTTTTTTTTTTATTAATTCTAAAGTGTCTGATGTAATCCATGGCTTAAGTTGCCTTTTCTTGGTCGGAATTAAATCTTTGGCTGAAGTTATCAAGATATCTCTAGCTTGTACTGCCAGTTCATCAGGTGTCATTTCCTCTTGTACAGACATCAAGACCCCAAAACGATTCCTAACTTCTACAGTGTATACATCTGGTATTTTTGTGAGATCAAAACGAAGTGGCTTTGGTCCTCGGGTAAACCTTTTGAGTTTTAATTTCATATCTGCTTCTAATAAGTGATGATCCGTATCACAGTCTGCACTTCGTAGGGTTACACTCCATGCTAGACCTAACATATATCTACACTCCATGTCAGACCTAAAATATATCTATACTCCTTGACAGATCTAACATATATCTACACTCCATGTTAGACCTAACATATATCTACACTCCATGTTAGACCTAACATATATCTACTTTCCATGTTAGACCTAACATATATCTACACTCCATGTTAGCACTAGCATATACCCACACTTCATGTTAGACCTAACATATATCTACACTCCATGTTAGACCTAACATATATCTACACTCCATGCTAGCACTAACATATATCCACACTTCATGTTAGACCTAACATATATCTACATTCCATGTTAGACCTAACATATATCTACACTCCATGTTAGACCTGACATATATCTATACTCGATGTTAGACCTAACATATATCTACACTCCATGTTAGACCTAACATATATCTATACTCGATGTTAGACCTAACATATATCTACACTCCATGTTAGACCTAACATATATCTACACTCCATGTCAGACCTAACATATATCTACACTCTATGTTAGACCTACCATATATCTACATTCCATGTTAGACCCAACGTATATCTACTAGTTAGTTAGTTAATCGACAGATCATCCTCATTGTACATCGAACCATTCAGTCCATAAGTGCTCGGATCCCCCCCCCTCCCCTCAGCAAATCCCGCAGCTTATAGCGGATAACGACACCAGTTCTGTGTTGGTTTATCAATCTTTTTTGGCTTCCTACGTAGTGTTCTTGTTTGGCCACACCTCTTTTAATTTGCTTTTCTCGCAGTCTGACCATGGTTGTAGATTCAATGGCGCGTCCGCCCTCCACAGTAGCCTCACCTGCGAGCTTGTCAACCCGCTCATTTCCTTGTACTTCCGCATGCCCTGGCACGAAGATGAAACTAATCTTTGCCAGGCGAGACCGCTTCAGAGACAGCAACCACTCTCTTCGGATCCACCCAATCTCTTCTATCCTCTTGAGCATGCTCATTGAGTCGCTAAGGAAACATACCCTAGTGAATGTCTGTGTCTCGAGCCATGTTATTGCTTTACTTACTGCCATGACTTCCATAGTCAGGCTACTTGTGGTCTCAACAAAAGCATCAGAGTCCTCCTTCACAATTTTCCCTCCGGCCTGAGCCGTAAAGGCCCATGAGATTCTCACATGTCGGACGACCGACCCATCTGTGTAGACGACAGCATCACTGTCTAACGAATTCTCGAAAATCAACGCTTGTACTTCCGCCTCCACAGAAGCCGGATTCGCTTGTCTGCATTTTCTGTCTAGTTGGATGCAAACAGAAACGGACGTACTGTCGTAATAAGTGTCGTCCCTGGGGTGAGGGGAATTAACACTCACATTCTTTTAACCCCATATCTTTATCTAGAGGATCTCCTGGATTTATGTCAACAACACCCCGTCAGTCTTTGGATCACTCTCTCTCTCTCTCTCTCTCTCTCTCTCTCTCTCTCTCTCTCTCTCTCTCTCTCTCTCTCTCTCTCTCTCTCTCTCTTACCACTGGACCATGCCCCCTCTCATTCTTTTCCAAAACATACTACACAACTCTAACTTCTAACAAAATGACAAATTAATTTAATAAAGAAAAGTGTCATGTATGTGCAAAGTGTGTGTGTAGAATGTCTGTCGTATAATCTAGAGTTTATGCAGAATCAGACCGAACAGCTCAGGAGCAAAGTCTGCTTCATCACAGTACTGACCACACAACAGCACCATAGATCAAGTACAGAAGACCTCACCAAATGATGCGTCTCTCCGGCCAAGTGTCGACTTCCTCCAATGGTTCTGGGATAGTCCGGATGCCTGGTCACCAATAGTGGATATAGTCCAATACTGACCATGAATCTGACACACACAGTGTAACTAATATGTCACTAAACGTTCTGTGATCTGATAATCCTTGTATAGTAAAATTATGTTTACTGTCACTTTGAAACTAAATGTTAGTAGTTAATTTTCAATTTCTCCATATAACTACTATTGTTCCTGTTACTGGTGGTATTTTAAGTATCATCACTCTACTATGATGAGAACTAGCACTGAGGAATCACTCTTAGATGATCATCGGTTCCAGCTCAGCAGAGGCTAGGTTCTTGCCGACCCTCTGGGTTATGGGCCCAGTGCAAAAGCCGCTGAGTAAAAAACTGCCTTCAATGATCGAGCCATATTCTTCTTCTATGACTTTTCTGCTAGCTTTTTGAAAAACATAGTGGAACCTGTTGAAGAGAGAACACACCTGGTGAGAGCAACCCGATTCCGACCTTCATTAGGTGAGTGTAGGCCGACGGCCGCACTCAGATATATAGCAGAGACTAAACTCTGTCATAAGGCAGAGGAGCTCATCACATCGGTCTGAGTCATGGTAAGACAAGGAAAGACTAAAGGAAAGGTGCAGAAACCCAATAGATACCCTACTGGAAGATCCTACCATTTGACATTTCCTTTATCCCCCCAACCATCCTCAATCTCCCTAAATATCATCCTACTATATTGTTCTTAACTCACTGAGTTAATTGATTTATCACACTAGCTAGTTTAAGCAACGCGATAGCCTACTGTTGCCGACGCTCCTATAATACGTTCTCATAATGCACATTACCATTCTAGTCTCCTAAGAATCATCTAATTTGGGTCTATTTAATTAAATACCATATATTTATTCCTGTTTGAAATCGAGACTACAAAATCACACAATGGATAAATGTCCGCCGATGGAAATCAACATACGACACTAGTCTCTCTCCATAATCAAACCAGGAATATCACACACGTCCTTGTTGTCTCACAACATTTGGTCGACTCCCGCCAAAGTTGTTTATCCAGACTGTTTTAATACTGTGTCTGAATGACATCACAAATCTGATTAGACACTAGGCGTCGATAAACTAATTTTTTCTCTCCCTTTACCGACTCGATGTAAACAACCCACCGGCTGTCCCGCATTCATCTGGGGAATTGTCCCGGTACTCCAAAAAGTCTTGCCGGCCTGTGATCTGAAGAATCTTTTCCCCACAACAAAAGATCTTGCCGACTTTCACCAGGACAGTCTGTCTCCAACTTCAAAGGATGGCTGCCGCCATTAGACGAATCAAAGTCTACATGGAAGGGGCTGAGTATCAGACACTTAAACTTAAGACAGGTAATACAGATCTACATCTGATCAATTACTACTGTCCAAGTGACCGCCCACAGGCACTGGACACTCTACCACTAAAAGAAAAAATGATTGTGTGTGGCGATTTCAACAGCCACTCGCAGAGCTGGGGCTATGATCACATGGACCAGAGAGGAGAGAGACTGGAAGACTGGCAGGATGAGAATAGATTCATGTTGATTAACAAGCCGTCCGACCCACATACTTTCTACTCGAGATCATGGCACTCTACAACTACACCTGACCTGGCTTTTCATTCACCAGACCTGGAGTGGAACATTACACGAACTGTTGGGAAACAACTTGGTGGCAGTGACCATCGGCCAGTCTTTCTAACCGTAGAAAATGAGCTTGTAAGTGAAAGCAGCACCCTCTCGAGGTGGAACTACAAGAAAGCAGACTGGGCAATGTACAAGCATCGCACCAGCATACTGGTTAGAAACCTGAACACTGAGAAAGACATAAATAAAGCAGTTGAAGAGTTTGGGAAATGCATACTACAGGCAGCGCGAGAAACAGTACCAAGAGGAGCCCGTAAACAATATAAACCCTACTGGAGTAGTGAACTGGAACAGTTGCATAATGATGTTGAAGTGTGTAGAAAGCAAGCAGAGGCCACACCCAGCCAAGAGCACCACAATAAATTCCAGCATGCAAAAGCCAAATTTCAAAGGGCCAAGCTGCAGGCTAGACGGAAAAGCTGGCAGGAGAAAACAGAGTCTCTGAACTTTGAAAGAGACACAAGGAAATTGTGGAAGCTAATAAAACAGCTTAATGACGAGGGCACAGGGAGAAACTCAAAAATTGCACTACATAAAGATGGAAAAATCTTAACAAGAAAGCAAGCAGCTGACCATTTTGCGGACTCGTTCGCACAAGATAGCAATATCAAAATTAGTCCAGAGAAACAACAAGAGATTCGAGAGAAACGACAACATACAGGACAGAAGGAAATAGTACATGAGGTTCTGGAGGCACCCATCACAATCAGCGAACTGGAGCTAGCCATATCAAAACTGAAAATGAGAAAGTCACCAGGAGCTGATGGTATCTCCAATGAAATGATCAGGAACCTAGGAACAGAGGCCAAAACAAAGCTGTTGCAGATCTTCAATAACAGCTGGACCTTAGGCAGTGTTCCACAAGCCTGGAGAGAAGCAATCATGATACCCCTCCTAAAATCAGGGAAAGATGGTTCCATTGCCTCTAGCTACAGACCAATTAGCCTCACCAGCTGTCTCTGCAAAACACTGGAGCGCATCATCAATCACAGACTGCAGTGGTACATTGAAAGTAAAAACATCCTTGTGCCACAGCAGGCTGGCTTTAGGCAGTGCTACTCTACGGAAGATCAGACAACCTACCTCTCTCAAGAAATTGAGGATGCATTCCAAGAGAAGAAGCTGGTGCTCGCGGCATGGATAGATCTGAAGAAAGCCTTTGACAAAGTCTGGAAAGAAGGTCTGATGAAGAAACTGAGAAACTGCAAAGTCAATGGAAGAATGTACAAATGGGTGAAAGCATACTTGCACAACAGAAGAGCCCGAGTACAGATAGACGGACTCAAGAGCAAGAAAGTACTACTGCGTCACGGTGTCCCCCAGGGCGGAGTCTTGTCCCCCACACTTTTTCTAATCTTCATCAATGATCTTGTTGCTCACCTACCGCATGGAATTAAAGCGGCAATGTACGCCGATGACCTGGTTCTATGGAGCACAAATGAATATGCATCAGTGGCCACCAGATTGCTACAAAGAGCTGTAGATACATTTGCTGCATGGGCAAATAGATGGTGTGTCAGCATAAACACTGACAAGTGCAGCACCACCCTATTTACCCTCTCTCCAAAACAAAAGGCAGGGATCATCCAGATAAATGGAACACCCCTAAGAGAAGATAAAGAACCAACATACCTTGGAGTAACATTTGATGGCAAGCTGACATGGAGAAAGCACATCAACAAAGCAGTAGCAAAAGCCAGAAGGGAAATAGCCATCCTGAGAAAGCTAAGTGGAACCACATGGGGAGCCAGTACGAAAATACTTAGCAAAGTTTACCAACAGAGCATACGACCACACCTGGAATATGGGTCAACTGCGTGGTGTTCAGCATCAAATACCACACTACAAGAGCTGGACAAGGTGCAAAATCAAGCACTTAGAGTCACCACAGGAGGGATGAGATCAACCCCTATAGTGGAAATGGAGAAGATGGGGAGGACACAGGCACTGAGTGAGCGCAGAGATACGAAAACGCTAATACAAGCAGAAAAGTTCCTCAGCTTGCCAGGCCACCCTATGAAGAACAGATTTGAAAACCTAGCTATGGGGCGGTTGAAAAGAAGTAGTTTCATCCACCAGGCCAAACGACTCTGCAGAGAAACCACTGATCTGCCCACAGTTGGTATCCCCCTAACAACTATTCCAGAGCGAACTCCATGGAAAGATGAGCATAGACTATCGTTACAAATCCAGACAAAAGTGAGAGGAATATTTGACAAGGAAGAACAGAACAGTGTGCAGCGCAGAACAGCCACTCTCAGCTTCCTTGATGAAGAATACCCACAGGACCTCTGGATCCGAGTCTACACAGATGGGTCAGCACATAATGCTGTTCGAAATGGAGGAGCGGGAGTGTACATAGAATACCCAAATAATACTAGGGACACAGCCAGAGTACCGACAGGAAAGTACTGCCATAACTATGATGCCGAAATTGAGGCAATCAAGATAGCAACAGAGAAATTACTAAATAACAGCAATGGTACACAACCTGTGGTGCTACTAACAGATGCAAAATCAGTACTCGAGGCGCTCCTCTCTGGGAAATTGCCAGTACTAAGGACACTACTTTCTGAACTTAGCAGTCAGCATAAAGTCACCATACAGTGGATACCATCCCACTGTGGAGTACCCGGAAACGACAGAGCTGATCAATTGGCTAAGGAAGGAGTCAAAGAGGAACAGCCTGATGTGCCTGTTACATACCACCAAAAGAAAAGAATGATCAAATCAGTCAGAAAGCCACCAAAACCTGCTCAAGATGACTACCACATTATGGACAGACCAGAACAAGTCATTATTCTTCGCCTCAGAACAGGACACAACAGATTACGCAACCACATGTATACAAAATTCAAGATTGGTGAAACAGCCATGTGCACATGTGGATTGGCGTCGCAGACAGCAGAGCACATACTCCAAGACTGCCCAAAATATAACATATCTAGGCAAACCTTCTGGCCTAGAGAGACGACAGTGGAAGATAAACTCTATGGACCACTGTGTGAACTGAAAAAAAAAACAGTTCAATTCATGCAAGAGACGACATTGCAGATATAGACATATTTCAAGCGAACGAAAGAAGAAGAAGAAGATTAGACGAATGGCGCGACAGTCTTTCATCGATCGACAACTCCAAGAATTTCCGTGACATAATCTCTTAAGAGATTAGTCCGCATCAACACTTTTTCATTGGAGGGTCGATCCAGATGATCTATTCCTCTTCTTCAGGAGCTGGGTGTCTAGACAGGAAATCAGCTCCAACATTTTCCTTACCAGGTATATACTCCACCGTGAAGTGGTAGGGCTGAAGCAGCAACGACCACCGCATAAAACGGGCGGTGAGCTTCTGAGAAGTGGTTAGGAACATCAGGGTTTGATGATCCGACTGAACCCGAAACTGAACTAAATACAAATAGGGCTGGAATTTTTGCACGGCCCATACGAGAGACAAACACTCCCTCTCGACGGTCGAATATTTCCTTTCAGCCGGGAGAAGTTTCTATCTTGCGTATGCCACTGGTTTCAAAACCGAAGCATCGTCTTTCCCTTCCTGTAACAAGGCTGCCCCAATTCCAATCCCACTCGCATCCGTTCTCAACACAAATGGCTTGGAAAGGTCGGGGAGCTGTAAAACAGGTTTGCTGACCAAAGCCTCCTTCAACTGACTGTAAGCACTCTCGCACTCGGGTGTCCATACGATTGGATCCGGTGATCCCTTTTTCAAGGTTTCCGTTAATGTAGCTCCCAGTTCAGTGAAATGCGGGATGAATTTTTGGTAAAACCCACACAACGAGAGAAAGGATCGCACATCCTTCTTCGTTTTTGGCCTTGGAGCACGTCTCTAGGTTCTTCTCCTCCGGGACAATTTGTCCTGGAGTGATGGTGTGACCCAGAAATTCCAGAGTCTGGTAACCAATCATGCACTTGGTTGGGCGAGCGGTAAGCCCTGCTTCCCTGAGCCTATTGAAAACTCTCTCCAAGGATTGCAAATGGTCATCAAAGCCGTCACTGGCAATCAGTATATCATCCATGAACGAGATAATGGACGGATCCTGTAAGGGATCTAGTAAGGTCCGCATCATGCGGGTAAACACATTAGGTGCATTGCTGAGTCCAAACGGCATGACCTTGAATTCGTAGTGTCCACTGGGGGTACTGAAAGCCAGCAGGGTCAGACCTCTGGTTTGACCGGGATCTGATAATACCCCCGACTCAGATCCACTTTTGAGAAGTACCTAGCCTTATGGAGCCTAGCGAATAACTGATTTGGATTTGGCAAAGGTTTCACCTGAAATTGAGTGTGACTGTTCAAGAGTCGATAGTCCATACACAACCGGTGTTCTCCACGTGGTTTGCGTAACAAAACCACCCCCGCATTGTATGGGGATGTGGATGGCACAATCACGTCATCCTTCAGCAGTTTCTGTATTTCCTCCTCCAGGGCCTTTTCTTTAGAGAATGGCACTGGGTAAACCTTTTGGCGAACAGGACCTTGTGTGGTCGTCATCTCGAACTCAACCAACCTCGTTCGTCCTGGTTTATCAGTCAGCATCTGCTTATGAGACTCGAGAACCTGGGTATTTCTTTTCCCTCTCCTGAGGAGTCAGATCAGGGTTCACATGCACATCCCTATAGGTTTCCTGGTGTACCAGTGGATATTCCCAGCCCTCGTTGGTTCCTGTTTCAGTCTCCACTGCGACTGCCATTGCCATGAGGTGGGATGCTTTGTCTCCGGGTCTCTCCTCGTACTTCCGCAGGAGATTAATATGGAAAATCTTCGACTTTCCCCGGATCCGGATCTGATAGTTGGTTCTGGAGACCACCCTTTCCACGGGAAATGGTCCTTGCCAACCTATCTCCAGTTGGTTCCCGTTGGGAGTAGCAACAAGACTTTGTCTCCCACCTCTAGAGATCTGTCTCTAGACCTACGGTTGTAGTAAGCCGCATGTCTCTTTCTGGCCTTTCTCAAGTTCTGAGTCGCCAGAGTCCACCCCGTGTGAAGTTTTTCTTTCAGTTCCTCCACGTAATTATAAGAGGAGATCACTTCTTCTGACGTCACCTCCTCAACATGGCTTCCAATGGTCCTTTGATTGGACGACCAAACAGCAAAGTAGCGGGTGGTAGTCCTGTTGAGCCATGAGGCACTTCCCGATAGGCCAGATATATTCATACCACCTATCAGGTTTTTCCTGTGTCAGTTTCTGGAGCATTGTCATTAACGTGCCGTTGAAACGCTCTACTTGTCCATTGGCCTGAGGGTGGTAAGGGCTGGTGTGAATATGGTTAGAGTGGAACACCCTAAATACCTCCTCTATGAGTTTCCCACAAAACTGGGACCCATTGTCGGTCAGAATCTGATTAGGGAAGCCTAATCTGCTAAAGGCCTCTATCAGTGCGTCAGCCACACGTTTCGAGTCAATTGTGGTCAATGGTGTGGCTTCACCCCACATTGTACCGCAATCCACCATTGTGAGTATGTACATATTCCTCTTCCTAGTCCTAGGAAGTGGACCCACGATGTCGATGGCTACCCTCTCGAAAGGAGAGCTCATGATGGGAATTTCACCCAAGACCACCGGCGTTGTCCAGTGTTTCGGTGCCACCCTCTGGCACTAAGGGCATGACTTCACATACCGACGCACATCACCGGTCATTCCTGGCCAATAGTAATGGCAGGAAATTCGCTGCATGGTGGCGGCAATACCCATATGCCCACTAAATGAGATGGTATGCTCCATATGAAGAATTTGGGAACGGTAGGCCTTCGGGACCACCAGCTGACCATGTAAGTTGTCTCCCCTTCCAGCTCTCCTGTAGAGTATTCTATTCTTCATGTAGTACTGCTCCCGTTTTGGTGGATCAGCACTTCTCTGCAGCTTCTTGTATCAAGGACGTAAGGTTGAATCCTCACTCTGGGCAGCTCGCAACTCCCCCGACAGTGGGTTAGTGACAATTGCTTCTGCCTGATCAGTTCTCGTCTGAGAGCGAGTCTGAATTGCTTCCATATGTATTGGCTCCCTGGGTATTCCCAGAAAAACACACCGGCAACCAAGGATGATGGGGAAAATGGGATCGGTCAATACAGCGGCCTTGATTGTGTCGGTGACATATCTTGACCGAATCTCCACTTTGGCGATTGGCAACTTCATGGTCACAGCACTCTTCTGTGCAGGCTGTATCTCCATGGTATCACCTGTGAATTGTTCTGGGTGTACCAGATCCGCAGAGATCACGGCCTCCCCGTCCAGGCCAGTGTCATATAGACACTCAACTTGTCGGCCATTAACCTCTATCAATTCCACTACAGGTGGCTTATCCTGGTCTGGAGTCCCTTCTTCGGCCTCGACCTGTTCGGTGGACTCCACCTTGGGTTCCACTGGGCACACCACGAAATGTGAGTCTCCTGATTTAAACCTGCAGTCTTTAGCATTATGCGTGTTCGACCTGCAGTGTTTGCGCCATTTCCCTGTTCTAGATTTTTTCGTGCCAGACTTCGGTGAGCTCTCCTGGTTGAGAGCTTCCTTGTCGACCTCAGCACTTTCAGTGGCAACCTCCTTTGGAGCCACTTGACACGCCGTGATGTCAATTTGCAGTCCCTCGTATTGTGAGAGGGCGACTTACAAATCGAACAACACTTCTCCGTCCGCTGTCGTTTTGGTGAAGAGTTCGAGGTGCTCTTGCTTCCCTCCTTCGTCTTCTCAAAACTCTCCGCTGAAATTTTAACATATGATTCCACTTTCTTAGTTCCCCTGCTTTTGGAATTCTTCCTGTCATGTTTCTCCTGACCTTTGGTGCTTGTGGAATGGTTTTCTCCAGCCTCCCCATGAACCTCGACAAACCGTCACGATGTCGATACGTTCCGCCCCTTGTTCTCCCAAGAATGTCCTGAGAGGTTTCGACATTTGCTTTCGCAAATATATTGAAGATATGGAAGGAATCAACATTGGGGGACGATGCATCAATAACATTAGATATGCAGATGATACAGTCTTGATTGCAGACAATGAACAGGACCTGCAAAATTTAGTAGATGCGATTGTTACACACAGTGAACAACTAGAGTTAGAATTAAATTGTAAAAAGACACAGATTATGGTCGTCACTAGGAAGGACGAAATACCACAATGTAATATACAAGTAAATGGGAATATTCTTCAACAAGTGAGCAGGTACAATTATCTCGGAACAGTAATAACATCTGATGGGAGATGCCTTGAAGAGATTAGAACAAGAATCGCCATGGCAAAAGTAGCCTTTAGCAAGATGAAAAACATATTGACCAATAAAAAGATGTCAATTGAAACGAGAAAAAGAGTGCTGAGATGCTACATTGAACCTGTACTTTTGTATGGATGTGAAGCGTGGACAATGAGCAGTCAGGCTGAAAAACATCTGATGGCTGTAGAGATGTGGTTTCTGAGGAAAATGCAAAGAATACCATGGACAGCCAGAAAGACCAATGAACAAGTCCTTCAAGAAACAAATGAAGATCGTAAATTGATTAGAGAAATTAGACGTAGACAGTCAACATTTTTTGGGCATGTTATGAGAAGAAATGGATTGGAGAATTTGGTGACAACTGGTAAGATCGAGGGGAACAGAACAAGGGGAAGACCTAGAAGCAAGTACCTGGATGGCTTGGCCTTGTGGCATGGTCGAGACAGAAACACGGAGCTGATCCACGACTCTGGTGATCGGGTGAGATGGCAGAACATGACCGCCCACGCTTACCGGCATGGCACATGATGGATGGATGGATGGTCGACTATCATGAGCTATTCCAGACTCTCATAGTCATGCGCGAACCCAGCCAAATCCATCCACTTGTGGAGATAGGATTTCAGACGCAGACTGTAGGCGGCAAATAACTCTCCCAGTTCTCGTTTCGCTGCTCGAATTTTTTCCCCGGTAGGTATGTGACGTAACTTCGAAACGTTTCAGCAGAACCGTTTTCAATTCGTCGTAATTGTTCTCGTGTCCTGGCGGCAGGCGGGAGTAAACCTCGTAACCTGTCCCGCGTAATCCCTGGGACAACTTAAGACACCATTTGTCACGATCCAGACCCATAGCAACAGACATTGCCTCGAAGCGCTGTAAGTACTGGTCGATCTTCTCTTTGTCTTCTTCATAGACAGCCAAAGGAAACTTCATAGCATGGTAACTATGTCCACCCACTAGGGTTGAGCCAGGGAGAGAGGATCCTCCCACTGCTCCCTCAGTTTCCCCACTAGATTGCCTCTTAAGCTCGAGTTCCCGCATGCGGTACTCATGCTCCCTTTTCTGAGCTTCTGGTTCGGCTTCCAATCTCTTAGCAGCTTGCTCCACTTCAAGATTCTTAGCAGCTTGCTCAGCTTCAAGTTTCCTACCAGTTTGCTCAGCTTCAAATTTCATAGCAGCTTGCTCAGCTTCAGGTTTCCTAGCAGCTTGCTCAGCTTCAAGTTTCCTAGCAGCTTGCTCAGCCTCAAGTTCTAAACTTTTAGTGGCTTACTCAGCTTCTATTCTTTTAGTCTCTAACTCCATCTTTCTTAATTCCATCTCGGCCTTCCGAACTTCCGTTTCTGCTTGACGAAAATCTCTCTCCACCTCCTGTATGTACTCTGTTAGTGCAGAACCCGACAAGCCCATTCCTCCTCCCCCTTGCCCTTAGTTCTGCCATATCTAGTTTAGGAGTGGCCGTATTTCAGAGAGGTGAGTCAGCAGCTTGAGTGTAAATTTCTCAAAACAATATATAGATATTCACTATTTAAAATGTATCTATATATTTAACACCACACAGCACAACACAGAACAATCTCTCAATGACAAGAGTAGAATTAGGACCAAAGACCTATGTAGTCTTGTGAAGTGTGAACAGGTATGATATGTGTCTTAACTCCTATCCACATTCAGCCTAGCTGGATCCTCATTAATATGATATCACCATCTCGTGTCGAGAGATACCGTGTCGAGCGATCCCGTGTCGAGCGATCCCGTGTCGAGCCCCCAGTAATGTCGTAATAAGTGTCGTCCCTGGGGTGAGAGGAATGAACATCCACGTTGTTTTAACCCCATATTTTTATCTAGAGGATCTTCTGGATTTCTGTCCACAACGACCCCGTCAGTCTTTGGATCTCTCTCTCTCTCTCTCTCTCTCTCTCTCTCTCTCTCTCTCTCTCTCTCTCTCTCTCTCTCTCTCTCTCTCTCTCTCTCTCTTACCACTGGACCATGCCCCCTCTCATTCTTGTCCAAAACATACTACATAACTCTAACTTCTAACAAAATGACAAATTAATTTAATAAAGAAAAGTGTCAGGTATGTGCAAAGTGTGTGTGTAGAATGTCTGTCGTATAATCTAGAGTTTATGCAGAATCAGACCGAACAGCTCAGGAGCAAAGTCTGCTTCATCACAGTACTGGCCACACAACAGCACCATAGATCAAGTACAGAAGACCTCACCAAATGATGCGTCTCTCCGGCCAAGTGTCGACTTCCTCCAATGGTTCTTGGATAGTCCGGATGCCTGGTCACCAATAGCGGATATAGTCCAATACTGACCATGAATCTGACACACACAGTGTAACTAATATGTCCCTAAAAGTTTTGTGATCTGATATTCCTTGTATAGTAAAATAATGTTTACTGTCACTTTGAAACTAAATGTTAGTAGTTAATTTTCAATTTCTCCATATAACTACTATTGTTCCTGTTACTGGTGGTATTTTAAGTATCATCACTCTACTATGATGAGAACTAGCACTGAGGAATCACTCTTAGATGATCATCGGTTCCCGCTCAGCAGAGGCTAGGTTCTTGCAGACCCTCTGGATTATGGGCCCAGTGCAAAAGCCGCTGAGTAAAAAACTGCCTTCAATGAACGAGCCATATTCTTCTTCTATGACTTTTCTGCTAGCTTTTTGAAAAACATAGTGGAATCTGTTGAAGAGAGAACACACCCGGTGAGAGCAACCCGATTTCGACCTTCATTAGGTGAGTGTAGGCCGACGGCCGCACTCAGATATATAGCAGAGACTAAACTCTGTCATAAGGCAGAGGAGCTCATCACATCGGTCTGAGTCATGGTAAGACAAGGAAAGACTAAAGGAAAGGTGCAGAAACCCAATAGATACCCTACTGGAAGATCCTACCATTTGACATTTCCTGTATCCTCCCAACCATCCTCAATCTCCCTAAATATCATCCCACTACATTGTTCTTAACTCACTGAGTTAATTGATATCTCACACTAGCTAGTTTAAGCAACGCGATAGCCTACTGTTGCCGACGCTGCTATAATACGTTCTCATAATGCACATTACCACTCTAGTCTCATACGAATCATATAATTTGGGTCTATTTAATTAAATACCATATATTTATTCCTGTTTGAAATCGAGACTACAAAATCCCACAATGGATAAATGTCCGCCGATGGAAATCAACATAAGACACTGTAGTGTCTCTCCGTAATCAAACCAGGAATATCACATACGTCCTTGTTGTCTCACAACATTTGGTCGACTCCCGCCAAAGTTGTTTATCCAGACTGTTTTAATACTGTGTCTCAATAACGTCACAAATCTGATTAGATACTAGGCGTCGATAAACTATTTTTTTCTCTCCCTTTTCCGACTCGATGTAAACAACCCGCCGGCTGTCCCGCTTTCATCTGGGGAATTGTCCCGGTACTCCAAAAAGTCATGCCTGCCTGTGATCTGGAGAATCTTTTCCCCACAACAAAAGATCTTGCCGACTTTCACCAGGACAGTCTGTCTCCAACTTCAAAGGATGGCTGCCGCCTGTAGACGAATGGCGCGATAGTCTTTCATCGATCGACAACTCCAAGAATTTCCGTGACACGTACAGAAATCAGTTGGCACTTGTACCCATTCCTCGCCAGGTTCTAAGTCCTCAAGTGCACATACCTGTTGAAGAATGTCTTCGGCTTGACCCTTTTACGACCTTCTTCTTTTTAACCGTCTGCCCTTCACCTTCATAATTTCACTATGCACTTGATGTTGTGTGTGTGTGTTAACTCTGAGGTAGGCGCGTGCTCTGCAAATTTGTATTCTGTCTTCAATGGTTGTACATCCAAGAATAATGCGCTTAGCTTCGTTCTGTATTCTTCCACCCTTTCTATCTGCTTACGACTGAGAGTCAGGATCGCCATTGCATAATCAAAGACAGACATGGCCAGCCCCCCGTAATGAAGACATAGATAGTGCTGCTCACAGTCTGCGGCCGCCATCACCCGCATCGCAGCCAAACCCCGCTTGCCCTTTGTTATCACCTGGCCTATGTGCTCATTATAAGCAAGCTTCGACCAAAACGTATCCCCAGGTAATTCATTGCCTGCGTTCTTTCCACAGTCTATGAACACAGATTTACCGTTGGTGTTCGAGTGTTGACAATATGGTTATTCAAAGAGAACCATGTCACTGTTGTCTTTGTTGGGTTGACCATTGCCCCAGCTTCAACACACCAAGTACTTTATGCGATTTAGTTCGGTTTGTAGTTCCACAGCAACCTGATCTCTATCCTAACCCTGACGATACACTAAAACATCATCGGCATATGACAGCGCCCTCCTCGGTCCAGTGTTCTGATCGCTGGTGATTCTCACAGTGTAGGTGTTGAACAGCACCGGAGATAAATGGTGATCCCTGTGGTAGGTCAGGATATATTGTTGTTGGTTCCAAAGACCAACTGCCACATCTGAAAACTACTTTCCGTTGGAAGAAGGCTGCGGCGCTCCAACTAAGGAGGAAAGGACTTATCTTGAGTTCAAGAAGCTGAAGCGTTAAGAAATCCAATGGTACTCTATTGTACAAGACCAATCGCTGCAGCAAAGGTGTCAATGCCTGAGAGGAAACTTTCATAGACATCATGGGCAAAAACTGCTGCATTGGTCCAGGTTTCTCTTTTTGGACGGTACCCTCCCAGGGTAGGTAGGAAAACACCTTGCCTCTCTAGGTGGCTTGATATTTTCCTGGCAATTAACTTCTCCAGCAGCTTGCCTATTGTATTCTGCATGGTTATTGCTCTATATCCCTGAAGTTTTGTGTGATCTTTGCCAGGCTTCGTCAAGGGAATCAGCTGTGTAATCACTCCCGATTTATGTTAGCGCTCCCTATGCTGTTATTGTAAATGTCTGCTAGTTTCTCTGGCTCTTGTCGGTACACCTATTGATGTCATCGTATCTTATGTCATCAGGACCTGGAGCACTGTTTTTTTTATCACTGTGTCTTCATCTATAATGTTGTGGGACTTGCATCTGTCTGAGGTGATCCCCTTGGCAAGATTTCAGCCTCTCATGTCTGTCTGGTTGCTCTGCTCTAGATAGCGTTCGAAGAGGGCTTTTCCCTTGTCCTCGTCAGTCCTCTGCCAGATGAGGTCAGCACCTTGGAAGTCAGAAATTCTCTTATTCTTGGCTACCCCACTCATACTTTTATGTAGACGCCAGAACAATTTCAGTGACTTGTCTGAGCTTACTCTTTGACATACCTCCTTAACCAGTTTTTTTAAATAGCTTACTTTTGCGTGCATCTCTCTTTTTAAGTGCATGCAGTGACGAGGATGTGCAACTCTGTTCTTCTTGGCATTTTGCCATCTCCTCACAGCACTGCGCTTATCCACTCAGGCCTTCTCCACCTCAAAATTCCACCAAGGTGGCTGCTCCCAACTTTTTTTTTCCTGCCCTGAAGCTTTCTGCGCTTGTCGCGCCTTATTTTGCTCACCACATCTTGCCCTGCACTGTCATACTGGAAAGTCTTGACCGTTGATATTTATACGTGACTTGACAACGTATATCTACAATCCATGGTAGACCTTACATATATCTACACTCCAGGACAAACCAAACAAGACATACGATGCATCTACACTTCTTTTCAGAAGATGAGAGACTAAACTGCATCAAAAATACGTGTACAATCCATGTTATATGAAAGACTAAAAGGTGACCAATAAGCGTCTCCACTACATAACAGAAGATGAACCATCATACAAGACACCAGATACATCAACACTACATAGTAGAAGATGAAAGATAATACAATACCTAGATACATCTCCTGCCACGACGGCTATACTAAGTTAGTCACTATAGAACTATTACTAAACATTAACATTAGCCATTAAGTCGGCCCTGGTCGGCAAATTAGCTGGATTTCCAAAGGCTATAAACGACAGGCTCATGACCATTAAGTTGCCCCTGCTGAATGGAAGGAAGCATGCAACCACTGTGAGTGTCTACACACCAACTATGACCAATGAAGATGATGTCAAGAACAAGTTCTATGAGAACCTGCACAATTTATTAACATCTGTTCCCAAAGGAGACAAACTTATACTTATTGGGGACTTCAATGCCAGTGTAGGCAAGGACACCACCTCTTGGAATGGCATTATTGGAAAGCACGGAGTTGGAAATTGTAATAGCAATGGACTCCTCCTCCTTCAGACATGTGCCGAACACGAACTGCTGATTACCAACACGATTTTCCGTCTTCCCATGCGAAATAGGACTCGTGGATGCACCCTCGCTCGAAACACTGGCACCTCATTGACTATGTCATCGTCAGGAGGAGTGACAGACAAGACGTTCGGGTGGCAGAATTCATGTGTAGTGCCGAATGTTGGACAGACCATCGTCTCTTTGTCTCGAAAATAAACATACACATCAAAGCACCACGGCGTCCTCAAGGGGTAAAAATGCAAACAAGACTAAATGTCACCCGCCTAAACAGCAAGAAAATGCACCTGTCGTTTGAAAATATGCTGGAAGACCGCCTCAAGCCCAATGCTGCAGCTAAACAGGATATAGAAACAGAGTGGAGAGCCCTAAAGGACGTAATTTACAACACTGCTATGGAAATCCTGGGTCCAACCCCACGAAAGCATAAAGACTGGTTTGATGAAAATCGTGAAGACATCAACCAATTGCTGGCGGAGAAACATCTTCTCCTCAAGGCACATTTGAATGACCCGAAGCCAACATAAAAAAAATGCCTTCAAGAACATTCAGAGAGTAGTGCAGCAGAAACCTCGGTACATGCGGGACTCCTGGCTGAGCAGGAAAGCTGATGAAATTCAAGGCTTTGCTGACAGACATGATATGAAAAACTTCTACGACTCACTGAAAGCGGTCTATGGTCCTACATCACCAGGCATAATTCCCCTCCTCAGTGCAGATGGGGGAACATTGGCCACCGAGAAGAAAGAAATCCTTCAACGCTGTGCAGAGCATTTCAGCAACATCTTAAATGCAACTTCCTTCTTCGATGATGAAACCATCAACTGTCTTCCTTAAGTTCCCACCAATGAGACACTTGATGACCTGCCAACCATGGTGGAAATAAACAAAGCCATCCAGCAACTCTCCAGCGGCAAGGCACCTGGTCCTGACTCCATCCCAGCAGAGATATACAAGGCAGGTGGGCCGGTCCTAACAGAGCAGCTTCACCAAGCCTTTACAAACATATGGGTGAACGAGACCATGCCACAAGATATTAAGGACGCGTCAATAGTCCACCTTTACAAACGTAAAGGAAACCGCCAATCCCGTGACAACCACCGAGGCAGCTCCTTGCTTTCGATTGCAGGGAAGATTCTCGCCAGAATTCTTCTGAATCGCCTCACGGACCATCTCGATCAAGGTCTTATTCCTGAGAGTCAATGTGGCTTCAGAAAAGAACGAGGTACTGTGACATGATTATCGCTGCAAGACAGCTGCAAGAGAAATGTCAGGAACAGAACTGCGAAATGTTCTCCACTTTCATTGACCATACCAAGGCTTTTGATACAATCAACAGAGAAGGACTGGAAGATTATGACAAAATATGGCTGTCCACGAAAGTTTGTCCAAATAGTGAGGCTATTTCATGATATTGTGCAGGCAAGAGTACAGGAAAAATGGTGAACTGTCTGAGCCTTTTTCTATCACCAAGGGTGAAGCAAGGATGTGTCCTGGCACCAGCACTGTTCAGCCTCATGTTTTCAGCTATGTTGACGAATGCCTTCGAGAACAACGACATTGGAATAGACATCAACTACCGTATGGATGGAAAGTTATTCAATCTCAGAAGGCTGAAAGCTAAAACAAAAATTAACAGCGACACCGTCAGAGAGCTCCTGTTTGCTGATGATTGCGCTCTATATGCCAACTCAGAGGCGGACATGCAACATAATGTTACAGCTTTCTCACATGCCTGTGCCAACTTTGGGCTCAATATCAACTTGGAGAAGACTGTAGTTATGTACCAGCCAGCTCCAGGGAATAATCACACTGTGCCGAATATCAAAGTGAATGATCATAGACTAAGAGTTGTGGACAAATTCACCTATCTTGGCAGCACTGTGTCACAAGCTGCCACAATTGATGACGAAGTGAATGCAAGAATCTCCAAGGCCAGCGCGGCCTTTGGCAGACTGTACAAGAATGTATGGGACAGAAATGGAATACGCCTGCAAACAAAGCTGAAAGTCTACAAAGCAGTTGTATTATCCACACTGCTATATGCTTGTGAAACCTGGATTGTTTATCAGCGACTGTCAAAGACTGCCTCATGATAGAACACCACCAGGACGTGGGGTCAACCTCAGATAGAGTGGAGAGAACAGGGTGCCCGGGATCGGGGCAGGATGGATGATAGAAAGAGGGGGACTGTTGACTAGTCCTCACACGGAGGCGTTGACCAGATAGTTAGCACTACTGGTCACGACAGAGTCACGCCTGCGTGATCGCTACGATCGCCACTCAAGCCAAAGCCAGCTAATAGAAGCGTGCTAACTGATCTAGCACGCAAAGGGCCGAAGGGCGTATGAAGGTCCTTCCGCGAGGCGTGTAGCGACGCGAGTGAAGCAAGGGAGACTGGGGACTGACTTTGTAGTGTTCACATCGTATAGAATAGATATGTGTTTCCATGTAGCCTAGTAGATAGAGAATAGCTATAGGGGTTAGGAAAACTATTGATAGAGAATATTGTGACTTTATGTGTGATTAGATAGCGACTGTTTTGCAATTGTAAAGAGCCAACGGCAATAAAATGTACCATTTCATTCCTCGCACACGACTGCAAGTCTCTTGTATGGTGTGGGAGAAGTAATCCGATGATGCCTGAAACATGAGTTGTTGACAGCGACACGCTGGGAAAATAAACCACTTCCACACAGTCTGCCTTAGGAAGCTCAATCAAGTGCCATGCCGGAAAGCGTGGGCGGTCATGACTCGCCATTTCACACGATCACCAGTGTCGTGGATCAGCTCAGTGTTCCTGTCTCGTCTATGCTATGTGGCCAAGCCATCCAGGTATTTTTCCTCTCGGTCTTCCTCTTGGTCTGTTCCCTTCGACCTTGCCAGTTGTCACTAAGTTCTCAAATCCATTTCTTCTCATAACATGTCCAATTTGTGACTGTCTAAGTCTATTTTCTCTAATCAATTTACGATTGTAATGTGTCTCCTGTAGTACTTGGTCATTAGTTTTTCTGTCTGTCCATGATATTCTTTGCATTTTCCTCAGAAACCACATTTCTGCAGCCATCAGATGTTTTTCAGCTTGACTGCTCATTGTCGAAGTTTCACATCCATACAAAAGAACAGTCTCTATGTATCCCCTCAACACTCTTTTTCTCGTTTCAACTGACATCTTTTTATTGGTAAGAATGTTTTTCATCTTGCTAAAGGCTACTTTCTCCATGGCGATTCTTGTTCTAATCTCTTCAAGGCATCTCCCATCAGATGTTATGACTGTTCCGAGATAATTGTATAGGAAGCTACTGAAGATTAAATGACAAGACAAGATCCCAAACACTGAAGTCCTAGAAAGAGCGTCCATGCCCAGTATCCAAACTATACTAATGAAGAATAAGATTCGCTGGGCTGGTCACTTAACTCGCATGCCACTTCACAGGCTCCCTAAACGAATTTTTTACAGCGAGTTGCGTTGTGGTAAACGATGACGAAACGCTTAAAAGACATTTTGAAGATCTCACTGAATGCTTTTGGAATTCATCACGACACCCGGGAGACTGCAGCCAGAGACCGAAATTCGTGACGTGCATCATTACGTGTGAGGCAACCAGGACTGCAATAGCTGTGAAGCAAAGGCAGGACAGAAAAACCACTGCAGGAAATCCACCTCCAGAAACGTCAAGCATTCTTTGCCCACATTGTCAAAGAACATTTCGAGCCAAAATAGGCCTTATCAGCCATCTTAGAACTCACGGCTCCATACTTTCAACTCCACTGGATGAAATGAATGGTCAACATCATTCTTGATGGACAAACAACATTACTAAACAAGACTTGAGAATCATGTACACTCCATATTTAAAGATGTAACACTAAACGAGACCAAAGATACATCTAGACTAGTTATAAGAATATATAGTCCAAAAACCTAAGATATACCTGCATTCCGTGTTTGAAGATGGACGACCAGATAAGATCAAAGATACATCTAGAATCCATATAGAAGAAGAAAGACAAAGCAAGAACATGGAACAACCTGTGAGAATCAAGTCCAATAAGCACAAGTTATGTGCCAATATTCGATGAAGTTCTGAATATAGAGCTAGAAGATCAACCCTCAGATGGCTAGATTCTATCAAGAGTATACTATTGAAACACAAACTGCACGTAGTAGAGGCAACATATTTAGCTTAAAACTGACTAGAAATTCCCAGCTGCATTCTTTTAGAAATTCTGTTTGAAAACATCTACGAGTATTTCAATCATCATTATCACGATGTATAGAGCGTACTCATCTGACAGACTAGTGCTCTTTTCATCACTTTCCATGTCTTCTGAACTTCCATGACCAGGCTGTCTTTAATACCCTGACCCCTGAACTTCCATGACCAGACTGTCTTTAATACCCTGTCTCCTGAACTTCCATGAACTATGCCGTCCATTATTGTTCTCTTTAGCCATACACATGTTTAGCTGTCATTCTACCAGTTCCTCAGTTACATTCATCTGTATGTCATATCTACAGTGTGTTAAACATGTGGTATTTCAGCCTGATCTATTCTACTCACTTCTGCCGAGTGCCACATCTCCTAATCCTCCGATTATGCCAAAATAATAAAGCAATACTCATCCCGTGCCACTCAACATGATCTCCGTCTACACAAGCAACACGAGTCATTACCCCATATGGACAACAATCACCTTCAGATTAATAAGCCTGTGAGGGTAAACCCAGGACTATTATTCTGAGCCAGTGATGGACCCCAATTATAACTTCTCCTTGAAGTTGAACCGGGGTAGGGGTAATGGTGAAGTCGTATCAAAAACATGACAACCACTCGTGCCATCAGGGGAGAAAAGAAGCAGTTTGTATTGAGTTTTGTGTGTGTTTTCTTGGCAAGTTTAAGTTCAGTAGTCTGCTATTGCTTTCTGAACGACCGGCAATCAAACCATTGTATGAAAACAGCACTAGGCAATCCGCTTCCAAATTTGTAATGAGTACTTGTAATAAAATAGAGCATCTTCAGTTGTAAGGGGAAACCACTTCAAGAGTTGCACGGTATACGGTAATACGGTATACTGCGAGATATATTATCATACTTAACTTACATTGACACAATAACAACAAAGTAATCGTTACATTTTACATTAATATACAGATCAATAACTATTCATATTTTTATTTATCAACTGTTAATAAAATATACATCTACATTGAAAGCACAACATAACTGTAATATGAATGAGCGAAGGAAAGAAAACAAGAAACATTCAAATGTTAAGATTTTGGTAGAAAATTCAGCCCTTCTTGGCTCTCTCTGTTCGTACATAATTTCAAACATAAATCACTTTTTTTTTATAGCTTAATCTTCATCAAAAACAATAATATAAGCAGTAAACACATAGGGATATGCACAACAAATTAACAATTGACTAAATAACATTAATAATTATTAGTATTCTGGTAGCGCTGAATGTTGAGCGGGGCTCGCCAAACCCGACGCCCCACTTTATACTAACGGTTTGGGTGGAGGAGAGCAATCGAGAGGTTACAAGCCTTATCCTAGTGCGAGAAAATGCAACCTAAAAACCTAAAATATCATAGCTGGGCAGACCAGGCCCAAGTTAGAGCATTGTTTTGCTGATCCCCCAGCTTCTACAGCTGTTCGTGTTCCAGGTGTAGTGGTGTTACCTTGCCTCCGAAGTAAACTAGGCAGGCCAAGAGAGGGATCATACAGCATGGGCAACACATGGTCTCTACAATTCAGCCCAGGCTTTATGCTATAGACAGGTATAACTCCATCCGTGGTCCACGTCATGGGATGTAGTTAGTATGGCTTTTTATAGCACAATATAACAACCTATCGCTTGTCAAGATGGCAAGGTGCCAGTAGCAAGTAGTACGATTGAGGGAAAATATCATAGAACAAGGACGCTTATTATTTTAGAATATCATGTGTTTTTCTTCAGGTGCAGCCAGTCTGTACTGAGGCGGTGTTTCAATAGCCAGAGATTGTATGTATAGGGATGGGTGGTGTCGTGCATTTCTTGTGGACGATTGTACCACAGTTGACCTGCAGAGTACACTAAGCTGATTTTTATAGTCTACCCTGTGAGAAACAGTGACTTGCCAAATTTGCATTAAATATAAATATACATTAATAGTTAAACATATAGATAATATGTTGCAAATTTTCATGAAATGTAAACCTACATTACAAGTTAAACATACAAGTAAAATTTAGCAAATTGTTCGCAAAGTGTAAAATTTACATTAAAAGTTAAACATACACTTAATATGTTGCCAGTGTTCATGACATGTAAGTGACTGTTTATGAAATGTAAATCTACATTACAAGGTATATATACATACAGGTAATATTGGAGACAAAGTGTTTGCCATGAGTCTAGTTATGAGGACAACAACTCAGCTAACAGTTGTTAGTTGTAACAACTGGTCACGATAAGGATCGCTGAGAGGGGGACGGTAAAGATTGAAAGAGCCAATAAAATCGCGAGCTGAGGCCACGTGATGTGTTAGCGAGCGATCAGCGAGGAGTTGAGAATTCAGTCTTCCGAGAAATACAGTGAAATACACATCGTAGGAAAACGACAGGTCAACAGTCTAAGATGAAAATGTGGACAGTAATTCAAGCGTAAACATGAAACCTACGATTCGAACGGCAAGGGATAGAGTTCAAGAGTTGCAGAGTCCGGGTGTGTAGCAAAGAGATGGCCAGTACACGCCAGGCCGGTAAACACACGGCAGTACAGCAAACTAGATGAGCCGTGTCGCTCGCTTGACTGAGGGCCCAGTAATGACGCATTACGAACTGGAAGTTGTCGAATTGTGATAGTGAGTAATTATATGAACGTGCTATGAATAAAACATTGATTCGTTTGGTAGGCTGTTTGAAGCTTCTATTCTTTGTGCTATTGGACGTGTTCATGCTAAGGTTGCCTACAACATAACCCCTACAAGCACATTGGCAATTGTGGTCGCCAACATGAGTTGTTGGAAATGTGTGACCGAAGTCCTGAGTACAAGTCATACCTCAAGGATATTTCGCTCAGAAGAAACAATAGGTACGCAGACTATAGAGACAGTCTGAAATGCTGGTTGTGTAGAAGCTATGGCCACTTAGCCAAGGCGTGCAGTTTGAGACAGCTGAATGAAGACACCAACACGGCATGTGCCATGTCCAGCAGCGACGAGGACGAACAACAGGACACAGATGTAACACACATATATGACAGTCAGGGCGACAGTAATGACAGCAAGATGTACATACAGGAAGCCAACTCAGTTTACATAAAAGACGGAAGGTTGGACATTCGACCAGCGTTAGTAAATGGACTAGTAGTGAAAATGGTCAGGGACACAGGGACCTCGAATGTGGGTGTAGACAGGAAAATCATAAGAGACGAAGACTACACAGACAAGAGAGTAACGTGTAGGTTATTTGGGGGTGCACTAGAACAGTATAGAGTAGCGTGGACGGACATTAATTGCTCGTACTACAAAGGGTGGGTAACAGCAGCAGTGTTGCCGCATCCAACAACAGAACTAATCTTGGGCAACATTCCTGATGTCAAGGATATACAGAAATGGGAAAAAGAAAACGTACAGATAGAGGAATGTAACTATGCAGCTTGGACTGTCCCAACAGAAGACAAGACGAGTAAAGTAGAAGACGATGCATCAGACATAGGGACTGACATTTACCAGACATGCGACGAATACGGAAGAAACCAAAAACAAACAAGTGACCCTAGTAAAGGGACGGAATAGGGAACATCTCTCGATGACAAGAACACAGTCATGGATGACAAGCAGGAACCAATTGATGATTGCGAACAACTAAAACAGTTGACACAGCAAGAACTGACATGGGATACATTACCTTTTAGACCAGACCTAACCGAGTACGAAAAGGAGAAAGTATTCTGTGGGGTTGAAAAATTTAGAGTGGGTTACTCACAATTCAGCGACAGCACAGCAACGGTGAAACAATTTTTTATGCCATACTTAACAAGAAGGCGGTGGAGAGATAATACATATACAGACCTACAAGCACTTGGAATCAACGACTGGCAAGAGAAGGTCCACCGGAGAGACGAATGGAGACGGATTGTATCATCAGCATAGAACCTCAATGTCTCGGAAAGGTGAAGAAGAAGAAGAAGAAGAGATACTTAACTCACACAGGTTCTAACATGTTAGAAAAACATGGTACAACAGGCATGTTCAGCACAAGAAAGTGGGTCAGTATCTGGGTATAGGTTCCAGGACGAAGATGTACACAAGAATGAAAACAGGCATGAACAAAGATAAAAAAAAAGAAGGTTAAGATAAAACAAACAGATGTTGCAGATTACACAAAATCTGGTTGGGAGAATGAAATTCCCCCCCCCCCCCCCCAAAGGCCACAGGTACAGTACACTGACACAAAAGCTATGTTAGCACAATGGCGACAAGAGAAAATTCCAGAAGATCAAATCAATAAACGAACACGAGACATCAAAATAAGGAATTGGAATAGGTATTGGAAAAGTATAGGTTTAACAGATGAGGAAAGGAAAGAGAAGACAAAAGAAATAGATAAGTTCAAACCAATAACAACATATCTCACACAAGAAGACGTGAATCATTGTACAATACTACATATTAAGGAGACATCACACCACCAGGCAAATCACATCATATACCGATCATATAGGCCGATGTGAGGGCGCGAGGGAATAGTCCCCTACCCCGGATATTAGCCTTTGTCTCACAAAGGGGCCGCCAACCACACCTACTGAGAGGAAATGAAGAATGGCGAGCCACAAGGCCCTGACCAGCCCAAACGCAGTATATACTACACTCTGAGCTAGCCAAAATGACCATAGACAATGTCGCCATTACCCCTACGCCAGTCAACCTCAAGGAGAAGGTATAGTAGGGTCCATCACCGGCTCAGGGACGCAGAGGTGTTTCCAAGGCACCAGGGCCGGGTTATATACTGGCCAAGACCTATTGACGCGTCCTCGTCGAGCGTCCTGGGCAACAGGTCCCTTCAGGGTCCTGGCTAAAGTCAGTAGGATCGCCGATTCCTCCGAAGTCGGAGAGTGTCTGCCTGTACGGCGAGGAACCACCAGTCTGCACACCAATAAGCCAGACATGGGACAACGGATATTCACGCAAAACTCAGGTCCTGTATGACATCACACTGATGTTGGACAACAAGATGTCTTCATTCGACATACAGGACTTCGCGTTGGAGCTCAAGCCAATGAACACAAGCAAGCAAGCAAGCATCACCGGCTCAGAAAGATAGTCCTGTGACTAGACAGCTGTCGAAGCAGCTGAATATGATTTTACCCTCACAGTCTTATCAATCCGAAGGTGAATGTTCCCCCCCCCCCCCCCAGTTTTTGTGGCCCTAGGAGGCCAGTAAAAAAGAGTCTTTACTTTTTTTTATTTCCCCTCTCCCCCCCCCCCCCCGTTTATTATGTACAAAAACAGTGTCTTACATTGCGAATACAGCGTATACATTCATGTACATGTGACATTATATTCTTGGCATGGTGTAGTAATCATTTGCTCCCATGCATACCAAACCATTAATTGAAACTTTCACACCGCAGTCACCTCATTTTTTTAAACGTTTATTTCATACAAAGCAATGCATATTTACAAGGTGTAATGTGTGTTTATTTTGTTTGTGTATATTACAGAGCGTTGCCGTTTGTTAGTGTTAGGTGTCACATGTGTGAATAAAACAAATACATACATATATACAGTTATGATAATCTAACATGTATGGCATTGTGCATGTAAACACACATGTCCACAGTAGCCTTACCTGCGAGCTTGGCAGCCCGCTCATTCCCGTGTACTCAGCTGTGTGGGTACTCCCACATGCCCTGGCACGAAGGTGAAGCTAATCTTTGCCAGCCGAGACCGCTTCAGAGACAGCAACCACTCTCTTCGGACCACCCCATCGAGTTATAGTGTTATCAGTTGAGTCATGATGTTGGGTGTTGAGTCATGATGTTTCGTCAAGCTGTTGTGTTTTAAGTCATGGTGTTGTCTGTGTTGAGTTATATTCTTGTTTGTTTTGGATCATGCTTTGTGTGTGTGTGTGTGTGTGTGTGTGTGTGTGTGTGTGTGTGTGTGTGTGTGTGTGTGTGTGTGTGTGTGTGTGTGTGTGTGTGTGTGTGTGTGTGTGTGTGTGTGTGTGTGTGTGTGTGTGTGTGTGTGTGTGTGTGTGTGTGTGTGTGTGTGTGTGTGTGTGTGTGTGTGTGTGTGTGTGTGTGTGTGTGTGTGTGTGTGTGTGTGTGTGTGTGTGTGTGTGTGTGTGTGTGTGTGTGTGTGTGTGTGTGTGTGTGTGTGTGTGTGTGTGTGTGTGTGTGTGTGTGTGTGTGTGTGTGTGTGTGTGTGTGTGTGTGTGTGTGTGTGTGTGTGTGTGTGTGTGTGTGTGTGTGTGTGTGTGTGTGTGTGTGTGTGTGTGTGTGTGTGTGTGTGTGTGTGTGTGTGTGTGTGTGTGTGTGTGTGTGTGTGTGTGTGTGTGTGTGTGTGTGTGTGTGTGTGTGTGTGTGTGTGTGTGTGTGTGTGTGTGTGTGTGTGTGTGTGTGTGTGTGTGTGTGTGTGTGTGTGTGTGTGTGTGTGTGTGTGTGTGTGTGTGTGTGTGTGTGTGTGTGTGTGTGTGTGTGTGTGTGTGTGTGTGTGTGTGTGTGTGTGTGTGTGTGTCGAGACACGTTGTTGTATGTTTTGAATCAAGTTGTCGTGTGTTGAGTTATATTGTTGCATTCATTCATTCAGTAGCTTGTCATTTGCAGAACCTCGCTCCCATAACAACTTTCCGGAAAACCTCTCGATCATAAGCAAGATGTCCCGCGTCCAATACACCCATCTATAGATTACCTGCCACACCCTACACCCATCTTCTTTTTGGCCTTCCTCTTCCTCTCTTCCCGGGCATATACCCCTTCATTATTGTTCTCTCCAAACTTTCATGACGTTTCAAGTGACCAAATTACTTCAAGTTTCTTTGTTTTATCGTCTTTAGTAGCCAACCTTCTGCAATGATCAACTCTTGTCTTATGGGTGCATTTGTTCTTTTCTGTATCCAACATATTCTTACAACTCGTCTATAACATTTATATTCAAAGGCATTTATGCGCTGTTCAGCTTGTTTAGTAAGTGTCCAGGTCTCACAGGCATATGTTGCAATGGGAAAAATACATGCTATTAAACATTTAATTTTTGTAGGTATATCTGCCCCTCTCCACAATTTATTCAGTTGTTTTAGTTTTTGACGAGCAATAGATATTGTTCTTTTAATTTCTTTCATTGTGTCACCATTGTTGGCAATTAATGATCCAAGATATTTGATATGTTCCACCATCTATAATTTTCCTCACTAACATATATTTCTTTCTCCATATTAGTTTTATCTGTATGCATTATTTTTGTTTTGCTATGGTAAGATATAAGTTGTGATTGTCGCTGTTATTTGGGTGAATGTTATTGGTTTTTCTGTACCATTCTGTGATGTGGATAGTAATACTATATCATCAGCAAATTGAATCTCTAGCATTTCATGACCACCGATATTTAGGGCATCATATTGTTCCTTGATTATATCATCTCTGACATTTCTCATTATATTTTCGGCATACAGGCTAAACAAATAGGGAGACAGCACACAGCCCTGACGGACTTCTTGATTGATGTCAAACCAATCTGATGTCTCGCCATCTATTCTAACCGCTGCTTGTTGGTCTAGATCAGTGGTTCTCAACCGGTGGGGAATCCCCCCCCCCCAGGGGGAAATTTGGGGTTTCCAGGGGGGGGGGGATGATGACCATTTCAAGATCCGTTAATACAAGAACCGATTACTTGATATTGTTTTCCCCTTCATACTTTACAGTTATGTACGTCTCATCCTTCTAAAATTCATTTTATAAAGTAAATAGTCCCACAAATCATGTTTTATGTGGATGTCTAGACTTGTTTTAGTATATGCTATTAAATTTACCTTTCATTTTTACGTATACTGTGTAGGGGTGGGGGGATTTTTAGATATAAATTATGAAAGCCCCCCCCCCCCCCCTTTGTTGATGATGTTCTAAAAATATGGTGAAGGGGGCACGGGCCAAAAAAGGTTGAGAACCACTGGTCTAGATAGAGCATTGTTATGAGTTGTACTACATGTGGTGGAAAGCCCATATTCCTCATGATTTCCCAAAGTTTCTGATGTTGTACATAGTCAAATGCCTTTGAATAATCCACAAAACATGACAATAGGTTTATATTAAATTCTCTGCACTTCTCTATTATTAAACGCATGTTTAGTATGTGATCTCTTGTTCCTCTTCTATGTCTAAATCCGTTAATCTCTTCTTCCATTTTCTTACGAAATCTTCCCATTATGATTTTTAGTAGAATTTTATTTGCATGACTGATCAGGGCAACAGTTCTATAGTTGGTGCATAATTTCAGGTTGCCCTTTTTTGGTATTGGAATGAAGATAATTCTCTTCAAATCTGTTGGCCATATACCATATCTTTTTACATAATGTGTGATAGATTTGTATGCTTTCTTCTCCTTCAGATTTCATTAGTTCAGCTGGTATCTCATCACATCCAGGTGATTTAACATTCTTCATGTTCTTTACAGCCCATGCAAATTCATCTAATGAGGATTCAGGTTCTGTCTCTGCTGTCATTGGTTCATGCATCTCATTCATAACCTCACTGTCATTCATATCATACATTCCACTGCAGTACTCCTGCCATCTTTCTAGAATTCGTCTAGATTCTGCTTAAGGTATTTCCCATCTTGCCACGGATAACATTTAATTGAGGTTGAACATTTCTTGTGTTAGTAAAGTAATATTGCTTTGCGTTTTGGATCATGTGTTTGTGTGTTGAGACATGTTGTTATTGTGTGTTTGGTCTTGTTATATGTTGAGTCATGTTGTTATTTTGTATTGAGTTATGTTGTTTGGTGTGCTGAGTGATGTTGTTCTGGTTTTAGTCAAGTTGTGTATGTTGAGTCATGTTTTATATGTGTTGGGTCATGTTTTATGTGTTGAGTCATGTTATGTGTGTTGAGTTGTTATTGTGTTGAGTCGTTATTGTGTGTGCTGAGTCATGTCGTTCTGTATGTCGAGTCATGTCATTGTCTGTGTTGAATTATGTTCTGTATGTTGAGTCATATAGTTTTGTGTGTTCAGTCACATCGTTGTGTGTTGAATCATGTTGTGTATGTTGAGTAATGTTTTTTGTGGTGAGTCATGTTCTGTGTTGAGCCATGTTATTGTGTGTTAAGTCATGTGGTTTTGTGAGTTGATTCACTTTATTTTGTGTTGAGTCATGTAGTTACTGTGTATTGAGTTACGTTGTTTTGTGTGTTGAGTCATGTAGTTGTGTGTGCTGAGTCATTGTCGCAGAACTCAGTGGGTCCGCCTCTTGATGTTTCTGCTGAGGAAAGGTCCGGTGAGACATCGGAGATTCGAATTATGAGATTTCGCTAACGCGTGTACTGACCGGCGCGGGAAAGGAGGTCACGTGTGAACAGTGGCAAGCTTGTAGTTTACGACTGTAAAATTAAGCCTGTGGCACACGCGTGTGTAGCAGCATTGTACTGCTAAGATATTTCATAGGTTAGCAGCGCGTGGCTTATTTACAGCCCCTGTTGATCGGGAAAATCGGGTTCAGGGAAGTGAGACCTATAATTCGAGTTCACACATGGCCAACTTTATAACCTCGAGCGTCGGCGGGGCCAGCGTGGCCGAACCGTTACTCACAGCGCTAACGGAAGTAGATTAAGGAGTCTCTTCGGATATATCGAGTGATATATCGATGAACTCGGGCAAGTGCAACGAATCGAATGCACGGGTCGGCCGGAACCCTCCGAGGTCGTTTCAAGGTCGTACCGGGAGTCGAGCGTCTGATCACCTGGTGGCCGACCACTGGCTTTCTTCTTGGCTTTTCTCACATCTGTCTTGTAAATTAGTTCCCTCGATGGAATGCCATCTTACTATAGTGGTGTCCTGAGAGATTGATAGAGGGAGAAGGGACCATTGCGACAGAATTGTTCATATTGAACGTGACAGGGGGATCACCCTGTATATTTATTTGGAGTTATTGGATTGTGCCTACGGCCTGGTACGACATCAGCGTTGGCGGATAACAGGAAGGAGTTGAGGAAGTACTGCCATCGGCCCTCCTTCAGGGCCCTTCTATCTATAAGTATCACTAACTCACTAATCACATGTGTTGTCTAGCTATGTTTCAGCAGAGACCCATAACTCAGACACCCACCTTGGCCCAGTCCTACGGTCGTCCGAGAAAGAGGATGTAGGTGGACAGCTGCCACTTTGGTTCTAGGTCCAGTCTGTCTTCGACCATTTGAGCAGCCAGTGAAGGAGTGCGGCCCTTCTGGGAAGGGTCCACACGTCTGAGTAAAGGGGACTTAAGTGTATCGGCTGTGGGTAAGTCTGATTCATGGTGCTCTCACTGAGTGTTATCCTCCACAGGTTCTATCTTGTTGAGAGCAGAGCGATGATCTGGGGACGAGTCCAGTGATCCGGACTAGGGCAATAGCCGGTGTGAACAGCTTGGAAGTCCACTACCTCAGCGAGCAGTACTTACAATCGAGAGTACGTCTCAGGATGGGCTCCAGCTAACGCCTCGCCCATTCAACGTCTGATAGCCCAGGTTGTTTGCCATGACAGCACCATATCGCCTTGTATCTAGTTGTTGTTAGTGTCCCCACTGTGAGCCTGACTGACTGCCTTCATGCCAAATAGTTATGATGTCTCCGCTACCAAGTGCCTGGTACCCTGTGGCGCCTGATATTGTGGAAGAACTTTTGTCTGTTTTGAACTCTATCTAAAGTGCCACGTTTCAGCGAGAGAGGTATCTGTGCTGTGATATCTGCGCTATGAGTTGGAAGATCTGCGCGGGTTGCATAGACAGTTAGGACTGCTACTACCATTGAGGGAGAGATCACCCTCTTGCTATACCCGCAGTACCATCGATACTTCCAGACGCTTCAGATGAGTGTTCTAGTTACTCAGCTCCCGAGAGACAGTCTTTATCCTTACCCTAAGGTGATCCAGACTTCAGGGACGTCATCCACCGGAGGTCCCAAGTACCAGTGAGTCGACTGGCCAGCCATCCTATCCAAGTGGAGAAACCTATACCTGGAGGGAGACCTCAGAGACTTGGTGAGCGTGTCTGACTTACCCAATAGTGTGACTTGAGGCCCTGACGATGATGACACTTCCTCCAGAAGGCTACTCGATCCTTGCCACGTCTTATCTCTCATAGATACTGCAAGGCCTATCTCGGAATCATCATTACCATTCTCATTCATCTTGTATAATACACCTTATTGTTAAAATAGTTAGCTGCCAGAGTTGCGTCATGAGTTCAGGACGAAGTTTGAAAGGGGTAACGTCCCTTGGTTGTGAGTGAGGGAGATAGGGTTCCAAGGGCCGAAGGGGTTTGTGGACTGAGGTCACCTATGTCCCAGGGCTAAAGGTATAACGTTGTTAAAGTGTGATAGCAGGTTCCCCTCACCCCAGGAATTGTTATGAAATTGACATGCATCATGTTTTCAGGTTGACGTATCAGTTGATGTTCCAGGAGCGTTGAAGACTATAGTAATAACTAAACACGACAGAAGACAATACGACGACAAAACTCGCAAACACATATTACGCATCTGATCCTTCTTCTCTGAAAGTGTGACTTGACTGACAAAATTTTTTTTTCTTTTTTTTTTTGTCCGATATTAATTGTTGCTTCTCCGCACAACAGAAGTATGGCCGTTTAATAAGGGTGATGTCAACTGCTCAGATACTGCGAGAAACTCGAGCAGAAAGCCATCCCCTAGTATCACGGTGAAAACCCAGACATTTATAAAGATCAGATAAGTACCCTATTTTTCGATATTGTATTTAAGTAGCACCTTATCTTTTTGTTGCTGTAAATTGATAGTTATAGTATTAAATTCTGCTGTAAACATTGTAGTATTATTCATTGAAATTTGTGAAAGTAACCTACAATCATGTCAACTTTAAAAGAGTGCATTGGGGCAGGGAAAGACCTAGGGTACAGTGGGGACAAGTTAGAAGAATATGCAAATAAGAAGTATAAGGAACATACAGATAGAATGGCTGCTATTGAGAAAGAGGAAAGGGATAGAAAAGCTGCTATTGAGAAAGAGGCAAAAAATAGTTAGAGGGAAGAACGAGCACAAGAACGCTTACTTAAGAAGGAACTAGCAGAAATTGAAGCAAAGAACAAAGAGTTAGAACTAGCTGAAGCTACCAAAATTAAAGAATTAGAAATGGCACAAAGATCAGAAGAAACAAAATTGAAAGAAAAGCAGTTAGAGAATGAGGCACAGACCCAGTTGAAGATGAAAGAAGTGGAAGTCGAATCACTGGTCGCATATTGCAACTACAAAAGTGAAAAGTAACGAAGAGGAAAATAAGTACAATAAATATAAAGGGGTAGTGAAACCATTCTGCCCAAGCGACTCCATTTCAGCATGATCTGAGAACTTTGAGTATCAAAAGAAGTACCAAGAGATTCCGAAAGAACACTGGGCCATGATCTATATGAGAAATCTGTCAGAGGAGCCTTTGAAAGTCATAGAATCTATTCCCCAAGAACTGAAGAAAGATTATGACTATGTACACCATCGTATTATGCAACATTTTTTGTTAGATGCACCAGGGTATCAGATACAGTTTTCTAAGCTAAAACCCAAAAGTAATCAGACATTCATTGATTACGTCTCTCACGTACAAGACGTTTATAAAAAGTGGTTGAACGTTGCAAAGGTAAATAAAAGCTATGAAAAGCTAAGAGATTTGATGATAATGGACAAAATCATTACATCGATCCCATCCCCTTTTGCAAAAATTTTACAACAGTCTGATGTTCAATTTTTAGAAGAATTAGAAAGGAAGGGATCCGCTTATTTTTCCTCCAATAGGAAGATCTTTACTCTAAGCAACAACGAAAATAACATAGTAGCAGCAGTAAACACAAAACCACATAAATCATTTAGATACAAAGAGAAACAGAGAGCCAATGCTCCTCAATGTCCAAACTGTAAATTTACTCATTTTCAATATGAAATGTGTGATTCGAATCCTGGGTAAGCAGCTCACCTTGATATGATGGCGAAGAAACAGCAGGGTAAAAGAGAAACTTACCGGCGTGCTGTAAAATTCTATTTTTGTAAATCGTACGGTCATTATAGTTCTAAATGTCAAGGTCGCCAAAGATTGAGAAGTGTGAATGCTGTACTCATTGCTTCATCTTCTGAAAGTGAACGTGAGGGAGAAGATCTGAAAGATTGTGAAGAGAATGCTCTTGCAGCTATTGATATCTTAAACTATGATAGATGTCAAACATGCCATAAGTTTCATGAGGATGGGGTATTGAAATGCGGACATACAATCCCAGTTAGTTAGTTAGTTAGTTAGTCGACAGATCATCCTCATTGCACATCGAACCATTCAGTCCATAAGTGCTCGGATCCCCTCCTCAGCAAATCCCGCAGTGTGTAGCGGCTAACGACGCCAGTTCTGTGTTGGTTTATCAATCTACTTTGGCTTCCTGCGTAGTGTTCTTGTTTGGCCACCCCTCTTTTAATTTGCTGTTCTCGCAGTCTGGCCATGGTTGTAGATTCACAGTCATCAATCCCAATTGCAAATGAACAAGCTAATGCAGTAATCTCCGAGATAGGAAAATTAACCTTCCACCAGGGGATGGTTAATGACAAGCCGTGTCGATTCTTGCTTGATTCTGGCTGTACTTTAATTGGTTTGAGAAAGGAGTTTGCTAACGCAGAAGATTACACAGGCGAGTTTGTAAATTGCCGAACATTTTCAGGCAATGTGGAAAAATATCCACTGGCTACAGCTCGCATTTGTACACACTTCATAACAGGTACATTTAAGTGTGCAATTCTGGACCACCCTTGCACAGATTTAATTACAGGGTGCTTACCAGACGTAAAACACTGCAGGCGCAAACAGATTAATGTCTGGCAGAAAAAGCATTTAGAAAGAAAATCAGTAATAAAAGTAACTACCACTGATAAAGAATTAGGTAACCAAGAACAGCAACTGAAATCGACAAATCAAAGGGACGTAACGGTTCAGAAAACAACAAAACGGCTTAAAAGAATACATAACATAAATTGTTTTCAGGCAAATTATTGTGACGTTCTAAACACAATTGGTAAAGATCAAACAGTTAAACCAACAAAAAGTTGCATTTACAGTAAAGCGACGTTACAAGACAACACTGACACAAACACACTGCATACACATCAGACAACCCAGACACCAGACTTACAACGAAAAGCAGATACCCATCAGTCTTATTCTAGCAGACGACGCAGTCTGAAACACACGAACAGTGACATGTGTTTCAAGGGACATAACAAAAGGAACGAACGTCAGAACGAAAACCTGCGACTATGGCGCACAGTCAGTTCCATTGCGATTATACTACTAATGATGCTAAAGATTATATTGACAGTATGGAGTGCTTACCTACTACAGATAACACCAACTACGTGTCTATTGATTACCAGAATAAGTGTGCTTCCAATATGTGAAATAGGGTATAATGTTCCACCATTTTTGAATGACATTGTGAATGAGAGAGAAATTGTCATCTCAAGCCACTGTATTTTAACATTTACAAATGTCATTTATATGCAAAATTTTATGCATAATTTGGATAGGTTAAAATTGTTTGGGCTCACTGTAAAACCAAGAAAAGTGGAGTTTGCATTTCAAGAAATTGAATTTCTAGGCCATAAGATATTTAAAGGCCACTTGAGTACTGACAATGAAATCGTCACCAAAATTATAAACCTAACGATGCCAACAACTAAGAAACAAGTGAGAAGCCTACTAGGCCTAGTGAACTATTACAACAAATTCATCCCAAATTTGGCACAAATCACCAGCGTATTTTCAGACTTGTTAAAAGCCAAGTCATAAATCGATGTACAAGGTGTTACTTTAAAGAACGCAATGACGCAACTTAAATATTATTTTAGTAACATTCCCATTTTGCGGCTCCCTAACAGAGATCGTTCTTGTACCCTCAGAATAGACGCGAGCACCACGACTATATCGGGAGTACGGCTTCAACTGTGCGATAATACATACCATCCAGTCGTATACGTCAGTAGGAAACTGACCCCAGCTGAATCACGATATGTAGTGTCTGAACTGGAGGCTCTTGCAATTGTATATTGTATTACTAAATTAACTAAGTACCTTGACGGAACACATTTCGTCATCGAAACTGACAATTCCCCGTTGATGGTCATCGAGAAGGGATAACCGAAGAACCGAATCTACCGTTGGGCCCTAATTCTCCAGAGTTACTCGTTCTCCATCAAGCACATCCGAGGTACTAAAAACACTCTAGCCGATTTGCTTACAAGACCCTCGGACGTGGCAGTCGAACAGATTAAGGACGCGACATCATCTACGTCATCTGGAACGACTACATAGTTAATTACTGTATATAGTTAGAGTATTTTAGATAGTTACTTAATGACATAACATGCTATTGGTTCAACTGATTTTTATTGAAAATTAAAAAAGAAATTTTTCTCTTCGTCATCTAAACTAGAGATTATAAAATTCCACATGTAGATAGAGTTGCTATAAGTTTAAATTCTATATATTTATAGTTGTGCAAACCTATTTAAGTACATGGTAAATGTAGTTAAAGGTTGTGCTTACAACAAAGTAGTATATAATAAATAACGTTTTTCTAGTGATACTACTTTATAACAGTAGTAATATAATTTCCTCCTGTAAAATATTGCATGAATTCTGAATTAAATATTGCCATACATTCTTTAGTTTAGTAACAGAAATAAAACAGTAACATCATTTTTATTTAAGGGAGCGAACACAGTTCTTCTGTATCTATTTAGTTTAGTTAAATTATAGTCCTTTACTTATAATACCTATTAGTTAGAATAACAATAACTTCAGCAAATGTTTGTTTCCCTTAGTATTGCTCAAAGCAATCAAGTAACTTTGTAAATAATTTAACGGTAACGTAAAACTTATTACCATTACAACACTACAGTAATGAGTGTAAATCAACTCATTAATTAATGTCAATACGTACTTATTTTTATTTCGAAATGATAAATATTTTTAATAATGCATTGAACAACTGAGTGAGCGAAAAGAGTATGAAGGGCAGAATGAACGCATTAAAATGATAGGTTTGTAAAATAGTGCGCTTTTTTGCACACATGAGTTTTTTTCTAATAACTCGTCTTCGTCTTCTGTGTAACACATGTGAGCGTGCATTGATTTTATAAGTGTTTACGATTAGAATTACATTGCAACTATGGTTATATTTTCTAGAATCCCAGTTCGGCGACTCATCTCAAAATTTAAGCATAAGCCTTCATTTGTGAGATGTAGAAATCTAACTGTGATGCTTGAAAACCTAAAATACACAAATTATAGACATACACCTATGTTTCTAATTTAAACATGCACTAAAAATAAGTGAACACACAAATACACATTATACGAACATATAATGTGCAAACACCAATTTTGAAGTAAGGGAGATCACACTTATACAAGGGACGCAATTGATTAATGGGGCTTATGAGTACACATGTGAAATGTCTATCAACAAGCAGAAGCTAGATAGGTAAAGATCAGTAGACACATATCTTGAAGAAAGATGTTGAGATTACATTTTACGGAAGCCATGGATATTATATTCATGATTTATCTCTGTAATAGAGGACAATTGTTACGGGGCATCACTAATGGATGTCAGAGAGGCGTTGCATTTTATGGTCTATAACCATAATTATAAGTCAAGATAAGCTTGGGTCGGAACAGCTTCCAGTAGTGAAATTCAGAAGAGTGGGGACTCTTAGCAACATGTCAAGAATGTTAAGCTGATCATAGACCAGCTAGCTGATAGATACTTCAACAGTGGGGCATATCCTTAGCAATCAAAGTGTTACCTAAAGTAAAGTGGTGGACGAATTCCTACAACAAGCTGACAAATTAGTTCCGACTAATTTTTTATACGCATACACGACATTGTGTCACACCATTTTGAAGAAATTAAGTGACACAATACCCCGGGAGAACGGGAGAATGTTAGGGTATTGGGGTATGTGGGTGCAGGACATAGAGAGGACAAGGGACAGAATAGAGTCAGGACTACATAGATAACGACTTACAGGACATAGGTAAGGACATATATAGGATAGTCGATAGATTAGAGACAAGACATAAGTCAGGACACAGAGTGGTTATAAGACAGGACATCTACAGGACAGTAGATAAAGTAGAGACAGAACTTAGGTGGGGACACAGACGTGTCATAAACAGATCACCGGCAGGACAGGACCGAGTGATAAGAGGGGACATAAGTTCACGGGATAATACCCTGAACAGACTAGACGTTAGTACACTGAATAACCTAGTCCAGCACGGACAGACTACAGTACGACGTGGCGACTAGGACCCTACGGGGATCACGAGCGGCACGGGGTCCAGGACCTGGAGTCCACTCGACCAGCCTGAGAAACGCCAGACGGGACTCAGACAGTTTCAGGGAAAGGATGCTTGTGTTTTCGAAAGCAAGTGTATAGCGTTGCGAGAGTGCCAGTTTGGTAGATAGCGAGTGTAGGATTTGTATATTTGATTGTGTGAGATTCGCGTTTGCTAGGCGGCATTGATATATATTTTGTTATGAATTTACCGCCCGTGTGCACATTGTAATATGATCAGGTTCGCCTGAATTAAATGTGAGAAATACCTCACGCACGACTGATGTTTTCTTGGGTGCGTAAGAAGCAGTTAGAATGCAACACCAACTTTCTTGGGAAGAAAATGTCTCCGGCGTGATATTTATCACTACATACAGCGATCGTCTATCTCGGTTGTTGTGACTAAAGTATCGTAACTTTCTCATTTCATTTCCACCAGCGGCGACAGTTTTATTTTGAGGTTTTCTAAAACCTCCTGTCTCGTTTTGTCGTTTTTTTTTTTTTTTACCTCCCAAGAGACTTGTCCAGTTCAATTGACGACCAAAATTTCACAAGCCCTGTGTGTGCTTCATCTCATCAAGCCTGGCTCATGGGTCCAGGCGTCAGTGTTGAATAAACATGGCCCTTGAGATACATGTTCACTCCATGTTAGACCTAACATATATCTACACTCCATGTTAGACCTAACATATATCTACACTCCATGTAAGACCTAACATAATTTACACCCATGTAAGACCTAACAAATATCTTCACTCAATGTAAGACCTAACAAAAATCTACATTCCATGTCAGACCCAAAATATATCTACACTCCATGTTAGAGCTAACATATATCTACAAGCCAAAGTAGACCTATCATATACCAACATGCCATGTTAGACCTATTTATATCTACACTCCATGTCAGACCTAACATATATCTGCACTCCATGTCAGACCTAACATATATCTACACTTCATGTCAGACTTAACATATATCTACACTCCATGTTAGACCTAACTTATATCTACATTCTAAGTTAGACCTAACGTATATCGACATGACATGATAGACCTAACATATATCTACACTCCATGTTAGACCTTACGTATATCAACACTCCATTTTAGACCTAACATATATCTACACCCCATGTCAGACATAACATATATCTACACTCCATGTCAGACCTATCATATCTACACCTCATGTCAGACCTAACATATCCGCTCTTCATGTCAGACCTAATATATTTACACTCTTCGTCAGACCTAAATTATATCTACACTCCATGTTAGACCTAACATATATCTATACTCCATGTTAGACATAACATATATCTACACTCCATGTTAGACTTAACATATATCTACATTCCATGTTAGACCTAACATATATCTACACTCCATGTTAGACCTAACATATATCTACACTCCATTTTAGACCTAACATATATCTACACTCCATTTTAGACCTAACATATATCTACACTCCATTTTAAACCTAACATATATCTACACCCTGTGTTATACCTAACATATATCTACACCCTTTGTTAGACCTAACATATATCTACACTCCATGTAAGACCTAACATATATCTACACTCCATTTTAGACCTAACATATATCTACACTCCATTTTAGACCTAACATATATCTACATTCCAATTTAAACCTAACATATATGTACACCCTGTGTTAGACCTAACATATATCTACACCCTGTGTTAGACCTAACATATATCTACATTCCATTTTAAACCTAACATATATGTACACCCTTTGTTAGACCTAACATATATCTACACCCTGTGTTAGACCTAACATATATCTACACTCCATGTTAGACCTAACATATATCTACACCCTTTGTTAGACCTAACATATATCTACACCCGGTGTTAGACCTAACATATATCTACACTCCATGTTAGACCTAACATATATCTACACTCCATGTTAGACCTAACATATATCTACACCCTGTGTTAGACCTAACATATATCTACACTCCATGTTAGACCTAACATATATCTACACTCCATGTTAGACCTAACATATATGTACACCCTGTGTTTGACCTAACATATATCTACACTCTGTGTTAGACCTAACATATATCTACACTCCATGTTAGACCTAACATATATCTACACTCCATGTTAGACCTAACATATATCTACACCCTGTGTTAGACCTAACATATATCTACACTCCATGTTAGACCTAACATATATCTACACTCCATGTTAGACCTAACATATATCTACACTCCATGTTAGACCTAACATATATCTACACTCCATGTTAGACATAACATATATCTACACCCTTTGTTAGACCTAACATATATCTACACCCTTTGTTAGACCTAACATATATCTACACTCCATGTTAGACCTAACATATATCTACACTCCATGTTAGACCTAACATATATCTACACGCTTTGTTAGACCTAACATATATCTACACTCCATGTTAGACCTAACATATATCTACACTCCATGTTAGACCTAACATATATCTACACCCTTTGTTAGACCTAACATATATCTACACTCCATGTTAGACCTAACATATATCTACACTCCATGTTAGACCTAACATATATCTACACTCCATGTTAGACCTAACATATATCTACACTCCATGTTAGACCTAACATATATCTACACTCCATGTTAGACCTAACATATATCTACACTCCATGTTAGACCTAACATATATCTACACCCTTTGTTAGACCTAACATATATCTACACTCCATGTTAGACCTAACATATATCTACACTCCATGTTAGACCTAACATATATCTACACCCTTTGTTAGACCTAACATATATCTACACTCCATGTTAGACCTAACATATATCTACACTCCATGTTAGACCTAACATATATCTACACCCTTTGTTAGACCTAACATATATCTACACTCCATGTTAGACCTAACATATATCTACACTCCATGTTAGACCTAACATATATCTACACTCCATGTTAGACCTAACATATATCTACACTCCATGTTAGACCTAACATATATCTACACTCCATGTTAGACCTAACATATATCTACACTCCATGTTAGACCTAACATATATCTACACCCTTTGTTAGACCTAACATATATCTACACTCCATGTTAGACCTAACATATATCTACACTCCATGTTAGACCTAACATATATCTACACTCCATGTTAGACCTAACATATATCTACACTCCATGTTAGACATAACATATATCTACACTCCATGTTAGACCTAACATATATCTACACTCCATGTTAGACCTAACATATATCTACACTCCATGTTAGTCCTAACATATATCTACACTCCATGTTAGACATAACATATATCTACACTCCATGTTAGACCTAACATATATCTACACTCCATGTTAGACCTAACATATATCTACACTCCATGTTAGACCTAACATATATCTACACTCCATGTTAGACCTAACATATATCTACACCCTTTGTTATACCTAACATATATCTACACTCCATGTTAGACCTAACATATATCTACACTCCATGTTAGACCTAACATATATCTACACTCCATGTTAGACCTAACATATATCTACACCCTTTGTTAGACCTAACATATATCTACACTCCATGTTAGACCTAACATATATCTACACTCCATGTTAGACCTAACATATATCTACACCCTTTGTTAGACCTAACATATATCTACACTCCATGTTATACCTAACATATATCTACACTCCATTTTAGACCTAACATATATCTACACCCTTTGTTAGACCTAACATATATCTACACTCCATGTTAGACCTAACATATATCTACACTCCATGTTAGACCTAACATATATCTACACTCCATGTTAGACCTAACATATATCTACACTCCATGTTAGGCCTAACATATATCTACACTCCATGTTAGACCTAACATATATCTACACTCCATGTTAGACCTAACATATATCTACACCCTTTGTTAGACCTAACATATATCTACACTCCATGTTAGACCTAACATATATCTACACTCCATGTTAGACCTAACATATATCTACACTCCATGTTAGACCTAACATATATCTACACTCCATGTTAGACATAACATATATCTACACTCCATGTTAGACCTAACATATATCTACACCCTGTGTTAGACCTAACATATATCTACACTCCATGTTAGACCTAACATATATCTACACTCCATGTTAGACCTAACATATATCTACACTCCATGTTAGACCTAACATATATCTACACTCCATGTTAGACCTAACATATATCTACACTCCATGTTAGACCTAACATATATCTACACTCCATGTTAGACCTAACATATATCTACACCCTGTGGTAGACCTAACATATATCTACACCCTTTGTTAGACCTAACATATATCTACATCCTGTGTTAGACCTAACATATATCTACACTCCATGTTAGACCTAACATATATGTACACTCCATGTTAGACCTAACATATATCTACACTCCATGTTAGACCTAACATATATCTACACTCCATGTTAGACCTAACATATATGTACACCCTGTGTTAGACCTAACATATATCTACACCCTGTGTTAGACCTAACATATATGTACACCCTGTGTTAGACCTAACATATATCTACACCCTGTGTTAGACCTAACATATATGTACACCCTGTGTTAGACCTAACATATATCTACACTCCATGTTAGACCTAACATATATCTACACTCCATGTTAGACATAACATATATCTACACTCCATGTTAGACCTAACATATATCTACACTCCATGTTAGACCTAACATATATCTACACTCCATATTAGACCTAACATATATCTACACTCCATGTTAGACCTAACATATATCTACACTCCATGTTAGAGCTAACATATATCTACACTCCATGTTAGAGCTAACATATATCTACACTCCATGTTATACCTAACATATATCTACACCCCTTGTTAGAGCTAACATATATCTACACTCCATGTTAGAGCTAACATATATCTACACTCCATGTTAGAGCTAACATATATCTACACCCCTTGTTAGAGCTAACATATATCTACACTCTATGTTAGACCTAACATATATCTACACTCCATGTTAGACCTAACATATATCTACACTCCATGTTAGACCTAACATATATCTACACTCCATGTTAGACCTAACATATATCTACACTCCATGTTAGACCTAACATATATCTACACCCTGTGTTAGACCTAACATATATCTACACCCTGTGTTAGACCTAACATATATCTACACTCCATGTCAGACCTAACATATATCTACACCCCAGGATAAACCAAACAAGACAAATGATGCGTCTATACTTCTTATCAGAAGATGAGAGACTTCGCAAAATCATAATAGATAAGAGAAATAACAGCTGCAGCAGGATATAACAATAGGAAATACAAACAGGTATGTGGCACTCCTGCGAAAAAGTGAATTATACTAAACACAGACATGGTGTTACAACAAACTCCATAATAGTGAACATAAATAACATGGAGAAAATAACATAAAATTAATTATAGCACAACACAACGAACGACATTTCAATTATAATAATCTTCATCAGGAATAGAACAACACAAACAGATATAAAGAAAAACATGAAATTAGAAAATTTAATAATATTAAAACACAAATCCTTCGTTGTTAGGAAGCGGCACAGAAATTCAGTTCTGTTGTGAAAGTTGCCAAATAAGAACATGTGGCGCCGAAGGTGTGCAAACAGTTATATATGGATATATAGAGGGAGGTCAGCGGAGTTATACAGTGGCATCTACAACAGTATTGATTCCTGCTGGATGGATGTATCCCAGAGAGTTGATTAACTGGCTTTCAATTTTAAGTTTAACAAAGTTGTTTTAGAAATATGGCTTCAATGCTGTGACAGATATCGTCGACCCTATTGTGATAAGAAGACCTGAAATTGTTAGATTGATTGATTGATTGATTTAGGAACCGACATCACAGCATTCGGGACATTCCCATAAGCGCTCCGACCCCATCCTCAGCAGCCAGCCAAGAGTTCCAACACTAATAGTTCCAGTAGCAATCTGATTATATGTGCGTCTCGCCTTTCCTCTGAGCGTCGAGCATCGGCCAGATCCCCTCGTCACACCTCGCTGTCTCATTCTTACCAGACTATGGTGATCCATTTGCTCCTCCGAGGTGTACACGTGCTCCCACAAGGCCGAAACCTCGTCTGTATTATCATGTATCAATATTCCACCAAGTTTTGCCGAACCAGCCAATCTGTCCGCCTATTCATTCCCCAGCACACCGGCATGCCCAGGAGAAAAGATCCAGGTTAGAGATAGAAGAATACCATGGACAGGCAGAAAAACCAATGAACAAGTCCTTCAAGAAACAAATGAAGATCGTAAACTGATTAGAAACATTAAACGTAGACAGTCAACATTTTTGGGCATGTTATAAGAAGAAATGAATTGGAGAACTTGGTAACAACTGGCAACATCGAAAGGAACAGACCAAGGGGAAGACCAAGAAGCAAATACCCGGATGTCTTGGCCAAGTGGCGTGGTCGTGACAGAAACACGGAGCTGATCCACAACTCTGGTGATCGAGTGAGATGGCAAAACATGACCGCCCATGCTTATCTGCATGGCACATGATGGATGGATGGAGAGACAGGCTGAAGACAAGAAGCAGTTGGTAATTAGTTTTGATTGCGATTTCTTGGCAGGGTTACTTTCAGTAGTTTGCCATTGCTTTCTGAACGACCGACACTCGTACCATAGTAGGAAAACCAGCACAAGGCAGTCTGCTTCCAAATTTGTAATGAGTACTAGTAACAAACATGGCAAACTACTCAGCTTAATCTTGCCAAGAAATCAACAATCAGCTGAAGGATGCCGATGTTGACAGCGATGTCCTGTAAAGGATATGCGAATTTAAAAAACAAAACACAAATTGTAAAAAAATAAGAGTATCTCCAATTGGAAAGGGGAACCACTTCAAGAGTTGCAGGATATACTAAGAGTTACATTATTGTACTTAACCTACATTGTCACAATAACAACAAAGTCATTTTTACATTTTCAATCAATCAATCATGTGCCATGCCGGAAAGCGTGGGCGGTCATGACTCGCCATTTCACTCGATCACCAGAGTCGTGTATCAGCTCAGTGTTCCTGTCTTGTCCATGCCATGTGGCCAAGCCATCCAGATATTTTCCTCTCGGTCTTCCTCTTGGTCTGTTCCCTTCGATCTTGCCAGTTGTCACTAAGTTCTCCAGTCCATTTCTTCTCATAACATGTCCAACAAATTTTGACTGTCTACATCTAACTTCTCTAATCAATCTGCGATTTTCATTTGTCTCCTGTAGTACTTGGTCATTGGTTTTTCTATCTGTCCATGGTATTCTTTGCATTTTCCCCAGAAACCACATTTCTGCAGCCATCAGATGTTTTTCAGCTTGATTGCACATTGTCCAAGTTTCACATCCATACAAAAGAACAGGCTCTATGTATCCCCTCAACACTCTTTTTCTCGTTTCAATTGACATTTTCTTATTTGTCAGAATGTTTTTCATCTTGCTAAAGGCTACTTTCGCCATGGCGATTCTTGTTCTAATCTCTTCAAGGCATCTCCCATCAGATGTTATGACTCTCTCATCTCATCTCATCATGTTCCTCTTGTACCTTGCGGTGTCGAGGTGAAGTATAAACTTCGTGAGAGTGCCCGGTTATGGGCTTCGTATATCGACATTCCCATGGATTCTGTTATTCCCTCCGTCCAGCGTTTACGTGGTCGGCCTCTTCCTCTGTTTCCATCTGGTCTGTACGTCATTGCCTGTTGTGGCATGCTGTTGACTGGTAGCCTACTTGCATGGCCAAACCATTTGACTTGCTGCTTTCTAATAAAATCTAGAGCAGCTTTAACCCCCACTTTAGTCCTGATTTCTTCATTTCTGATCTTATCTCTTCTTGATACGTTGAGTATTCTTCTCAGGAACCTCATTTCTGTTGTTGTGATTTTTCTTTTCTCTTTTTCTGTCATTGTCCAGGTTTGGCATTGGTAGCACAGAGTTGGTAGGAAGATTGTGTTGTAAAGTTATGACTATTCCGAGATAATTGTACCGATTCACTTGTTGAAGAATATTCCCATTTACTTGTATATTACATTGTGGTACTTCGTTCTTCCTAGTGACGACCATAACCTGTGTCTTCTTACAATTTAATTCCAACCCCAGCTGCTCACTGTGGACAGTGAGTGTTACATTTTACATGAATATATACTTTTATTTAAAAACTGTTCATGAAATGTAAATCTACGTTGAAGGCATAACGTAATTGTATATGAAAGATTGAAGGAAAGAACGAAGAAATATTCAAATGTCAAGAATTTGGCAAGAACATTCTCTGTTCGTATATAATTCATACATCACTTATTAGCTTAATCTCCACCAACAGCAATAATATAATATAGGGATATGCACAACTTATCAACAATTGACTAAATAAACCTAATTATTATTATTTTTCTGTAAGCTCTGAATGTTGGTCGGCAGTCACCAAACCCAACACATCATTTTGCGCCAAAGGCTTCGGACGGACGAACGCAACTGGGAGTGTACAAGCCTTATCCCTAAAGATGTCATGGCAGGGCTGAACAGACCTTAAGCTTTTGTCAGCAACTGGTCTAGGATCGAATTTCGGACAGATGGATAGTTAAAGCATTGCTTTGCTGATCCGACAGCTTCTGCAGCTTGTCTTGTTCCAGGCATACTCGTGTTACTTTTCCTCTAGAGTAAACTATGTGGGTCAAGACAGGGATCATGCTGCTACAATTTAGCCCAGATTTTGTGCTAAAGACATGAATAGCTCCATCCCTGGTCCCCGCCGTAGGTTGTAGTTAATATGCCTTTTTGAAGCACAATGTAAAAAACTATCATCTGTCAAGATGACAAGGTGCCAATAGTAAGGCTGAGGAAAAATACAAAAGAACAAGGATGCTTAATATGTAAGAATTGTTTCTTCAGGTGCGCGCAGTTGGTACTGCGGCCATGTTTCAATAGCCAGAGATTGTATGTACAGGTATTAATGGCGTTATGCATGTCTTGTAGACGATTGTTCCACAGTTGAGCTGGGCAGCTTGTTTTCTATAGTCTGTCCTGTGAGAAACACCGAGTCGATAAACGTGCAATAAATGTAAATGTGCATTGAAAGTTAAACATAAAGATAATATGTTGGAAATATTCATGAAACGTGAATCTACATTACAAGTTAAACATGCAGGTAACATGTTGCAAATGGTTCATAAAATGTAAATTTACATTACAAGCTGAAATGACAGGTAATATTGGAGACATTACTTTGTCCAAGTATTTGCAAAGTGGGTGTGCTACAATAGTGGTTCCCAAACCTGTGTGAGAGCCTGGTCATGTTGAGCAACCACATTCTCCCTGAGAGCTCCAGACAACCACATTCTTCCTGAGAGTTCCATACAACAACATTCTCTCTGTGAGTTCCATATAACCACATTCTCTCTGTGAGTTCCAGACAACAACATTCTCTCTGTGAGTTCCATACAACCACATTCTCTCTGTGAGTTCCAGACAACAACATTCTCTCTGAGAGTTCCATACAACCACATTCTCTCTGTGAGTTCCAGACAACAACATTCTCTCTGTGAGTTCCAGACAACCACATTCTCCCTGAGAGCTCCAGACAATCACATGCTCTCTGTGAGTTCCAGACAATCACACTCTGTGAGTTCCAGACAATCACATTGTCTCTGTGAATTCCAAACAATCACATTCTCTCTGTGAGTTCCAGACAAGCACATGCTCTCTGAATTCCAGACAATCATTCTTCATTGATTTTACTTTTTATTCTTCTCATCCCGTCGTCACGCCTCAATGTAGTTACCGGAGTGTCTTCTCCGTGACTATATTTATGTTTTGTGTATGTTATTTGTTTGCTGATGAAGGCTAGTCGCCGCAACGTTCTGCATGTGTCATAATTCTGTTATGTAAAGCTGCATTACTTCGTGTTATTTTATATTGTTTACCAAATTGTATTCATATATTCACGTCTGTTAATCACTTTAGCCTACACAGTGAGAATCACCAGTGAGCAGATCACTGGACCTGGCAGGACATTGTCATATGCCGATGATGTTTTAGTGTATCGTCAGGGTAAGGATAGAGAGGAGGTTGCGGTGGAACTACAAACCGAACTCAATCGCATAAGTACTTGGTGTGATGAAGCTGGGGCAATGGTCAACCCAACAAAGGCAACAGTGACTTGGTTCTCGTTGAATAATCATATTGTCAACAATCCAACACCAACTGTAATGCTGTGTTCAGAGACGGTGGAAAGAACGCAGGCAATGAATTACCTGGGGATACGGTTTGATCGAAGCCTTGCTTATAATGTGCACATAGACCAGGTGATAACAAAGGCCAAGCGGGGTTTGGCAGCGATGCGGGTGATGGCGGCAGCAAACTGTGAGCAGCGCCATCTATGTATTCTGTACGAGGGGCTGGTCATGTCTGTTTTGGAGTATGCAATGGCAATCCTGACTGTCAGCCATAAGCAGATAGAAAGGATGGAAAGGATACAGAATGAAGCTATGCGCATTATTCTTGGATGTACAAGAGATACAGCATGCAGGGCGATGCGCTACCTTCTTGATTTTCCAACCATTGAAGAGAGAATGCAAGTTTGCAGGGCACGCGCCTACCTCAGAATTAACGCAAACACACAGCATCCACTGCATAGTGAAATTAGGAAGGTGAAGGGCAGCAGGTTAAAAAGAGGACGGTCGTGGATGGGTCAAGCCGAAGACATTCTTCAACAGGTGTGTTCACTTGAGGACTTAGAACCTGGCGAGGAGTGGGTGCAAGTGCCAACAGACTTCTGCACATCCTTTTCAGTTTGCATCCAACTAGATAGAAAATGCAGACAAGAAAATCCGGCTGCTGTGGAGGCAGAAGTACAAGCGTTGATTTTCGAGAATTCGCTAGACAGTGACGCGGTCATCTACACAGATGGGTCGGTCGTCCGACATGTGAGAAGCTCATGGGCCTTTACAGCTCGGGCCGGAGGGAGAAGTGTGAAGGAGGACTCTGGTGCTTTCACTGAAACCACAAGTAGCCTGACCATGGAAGTCATGGCAGTAAGTAAAGCAATAACATGGCTCGAGACACAGACATTCACTAGGGCTTGTTTCCTTAGCGACTCAATGAACATGATCAAGAGGATAGAGGAGGGGTCGATCCGAAGAGAATGGTTGCTGCCTCTGAAGCGGTCTCGGCTGGCAAAGATTAGTTTCATCTTCGTGCCAGGGCATGCGGGAGTACAAGGAAATGAGCGGGCTGACAAGCTCGCAGGTGAGGCTACTGTGGAGGGCGGACGCGCCATGGACCAGACTGACATTCTGAATGCTCTACGAGAAGTGAGACTTTTGCAAGAACCAAGTGATGACTGTGAATCTACAACAATGGCCAGACTGCGAGAGCAGCAAATTAAAAGAGGGGTGGCCAAACAAGAACACTACGCAGGAAGCCAAAGAAGATTGATAAACCAACACAGAACTGGCGTCGTTAGCCGCTACACGCTGCGGGATTTGCTGAGGAGGGGATCCGAGCACTTATGGACTGAATGGTCCGATGTGCAACGAGGATGATCTGTCGACTAACTAACTAACTAACTAACTAACTAACGTCTGTTAAAAGCATTGATTGAAACAAACAAACCCACGCGAGGGATACATCTGAGGCTAACAGTAATGCCCATAGTAAAGGTAAACATTGGAATTTGTTCGATAGATAGAAGTCATCATCATCATTATCATCATCATTATCATCATCATCATCATCATCATCATCATCAGAACTTGAGTGAATATAGTCCAACTCGTCCACGTCTCTCAACAAACTGAGGCTATCAATACCAGTAGTGTTAGATGCTGCTCTGGACAGCGAGAGATGTTTATCATCCACTGACTTAAACAGAAGTCTGTCTTTCATCATCTGAGGTAGAGGGAGTGAGTAGACTCTGGCCTCACGTCCAGGGGATGGGCCTACAGCTGATGACACTGCCACCAGAGACAGCTGGACCAGGGACATGGGCTGGGAGGATAGTTCTTGCAGCAAGTTCAGCGAGTCCTTTTGATGTTTGTCTTTAAGCAGAAACTCCATTGCCTTGTTACATGCAAACATGGACAGGTCAGAGCTTGTCAGAAACAGAATGTCCACAAAATATCGGGCTAGTGGAATCTGTCCATGCACCAGAGCAACACAGAGCGGTGACATGGTTGATGGTTCACTAGACGCGACTCCTCTCTGAGCCATTTCGTTTGGCTCTTTATCTGCTGGTCCTACACCATGTTGGATGAGTTTAGGGATTATATTAATTTGGTTTTGAATGATTAATCTGAGAAGACATTCATGACCAAGATAAGAACATCTGGCACCGCTATCCAGAAGTGTTTCAATGCATGATATTGTGTTATATTCAAGATATTTCGTGCCTGAGAGAAATGAAAGTGCGGTTTGTGAATGGTTATTCTTGCTGACAGAGTTGACATCGGCCCCAGCATCAATCAATGACGTCACCAAAGGTGCCATAGACTTCTTAGCGGCGAGCATTAAGGGAGATAAACCATCACTGTTCTGACAGTTGACATTGCTCCCAGCTTCCAGCAGACACGCCAACATCTCCTCACAGTGCATGAGATGGGAAATCAGTAGATGATGCAAGGCTGTGTTTTCATGGTTGTCTTTCATGTTCACATCAGCGCCCCCTTCTATTAGGGCTTTTATAATTGGAATATTTACTTGCCTTGGCTTGATTTGTAGACAAACATTGCAAATTTGGTCTGGTTCAACCTGCTTGAACCTTTTTTGTTTCTTGGCACACATCATAAGAGGTGTTAATCCTTCATTGTTGTGAACATTGATAACCCTTATCTTGTCTCTGGAGGAGTCTATCAAACAACAGACATTCTCAGAATATTGCTCCATGACAGCGTGATGAAGTGGAGTATTGCCTTTGTTATCCTTGCCATCAACTTCAGCACCTTTGTCTAACAACATCTGTAGCATGCTCACACTCTCTTTCTGGGAGGCTGCCATCATTAATGGTGTTTTACCTTTTGCACTTCTACAGTTGACCGACGCTCCATTGTCTATCAAAACCTGACACAACTCAACTGTAGAGGTATCCGCACATTTTCTGTGCTGAATCATGTGAATGAGCGGTGTTTCAATGCCATTTCTGTCTCTTGTTGCCTGATTGACGTCTGCTCCTCTCTGGATCAGAAACTGGGCAACCTCTCCACTGGTTGATGCCTTTAGTGGTGTCTCTGCATACGAATCTACTTCATTGACGCCAACGCCAGCATCCAGAATCTGACCAATGATTTCACAATTTCCTTTCTTTACGGCAGAAATTAACAATTCTCTAGCAATGTGAGTTGATTGTGAAAAATAGGCCATAATTGCAGGCTTGTAATTATCAAACAGGAAGTGCATGTAGTCTGCTGCCTGATGATCTACAGCAGAACTCAAGGCACATTGAACATCCATCTTAGCTCCACGTTGGATGAGCAGCTTGGCACACTCAGTATGGTTATTTCTGAGGGCAAGGTCAAGAGCCGAGTCAAAAAACCCAACCCCGTTGATGTCAACTGGATATTTCAACAACAGTTCAATGAGATCTCTGCGACCGGTTTTTGCTGCTATACACAAAGGATCTTGTTCCCTTAAATAAGAATGTGTGGTCACGTGAGCACCATGTGTACACAGAAGCTCTACCAACTGAAAGTCTCCTGACTCTACAGCACGAGAAAGGCGTATGGGTTCATGACCCTGGTTGACATCTGCCCCGTTTTCCAGTAGCCTCTGGATTATTTTCTTTTCAGTTGAACTAAACTTTAGCGAGTTTGATTGCTGGCAATTGGTAAACATGTATATTAGGGCTCTATCAACATATCCTCTCTTGTCTGAACTGGAGGAAAACTGACAATCTAGAAATATATCCAGGGATGTGATGTCACCAGCCTTAATGGCCAGTTCTAGTGGAGATGTCCCAGTAATTACATGCTCTTTCAGAATTGCATACACACCTGAAAGTCCAGCTCTTGCAGCAATAGTCTCTTGCTTAATGTTACCAGATCTCATATTGGCGAAATAGCTGTCCGTCTCATATTTACACTCATTATCTTTGAAGTATCCACTGTCAATATTTCTTGTCACGCTTTTTTCTAACAATAATCTCATGGTATCCACATCCATGAAATGTGTAGCCCTGTGAAGAGCAGTGTGTCCATGTTGGTTCTGGTGATGTATGTCAATATCTTGCTGCTCTAGAAGGAATCTGGTCAGGTCTGTAGACCCGGCTGAACGTATGGAGAGAATCAAGGCTGTGTTGCCTGCAGAATTAACAGCCCTGACGTTTGCCTGTCTGGACACCAGAAACCGGACAATGTCCGTGAAGCCATTCTCAGCACAAGTCAACAACGGCGTGTTTCCATTTTCATCCAAGTGCTCAATGTTTGCCCCAACCCGGATAAGTGTCTGAACAAGTTGTTTATGTCCCCATCTACAGGCAGAGATCAGAGCTTGGTTGCGTCCATCTTGTGTGAAATATTTAGAGATCAAAAAACTGTTGAGTCCTTTCTGTGTGAAAGAGTTCAATGCCTTAACTAGTGACACAATTTTAACTGACGATTCAGAATTGATGATACTCAACAGCTGCCCATCATTCATTCCACACAAATCTAGTTCATCACAAGACTCCAGGTTGGTTATGTCCTTCATGCAGCTCTTGTTGTCCCTATCCATGTCACATAAACCGCTAACTTCTGAAGGATTGCCCATTTCAGATGACACTGTCCCAGATGGGGTACCAGATAATGGGTTAGCTACCAAAGTTGCCGCGATGATGTGGCTTGGGGATTCTGTTGACCTGCCAGAACTGCTACCAACTCGGGAATGGTGTGAGCTTTCATTTACAGCCAATGGATGCTGCGTATCTGCTGAAGCAGCCAATGGATGCCTCTTGTTCATCTTCTTGCTTTTGGTATTGCCTGGCATTGTCCAGCCGCTGTGGCGATATATAAATGTGATGGTAATCAAATACTTACAAGTAATATTCAGTATATAAATGTGATGGTAATCAAATACTTACAAGTAATATGCAGTATATAAATGTGTTGGTAATCAAATATTTAGAAGTGACATGCAGTATATAAATGTGATGGTAATCAAATACTTACAAGTGACATGCAGTATATATATGTGATGGTAATCAAATATTTAGAAGTGACATGCAGTATATAAATGTGATGGTAATCAAATACTTACAAGTGACATGCAGTATATAAATGTGATGGTAATCAAATATTTAGAAGTGACATGCAGTATATAAATGTGATGGTTATCAAATACTTACAAGTGGCATGCAGTATATAAATGTGATGGTAATCAAATACTTACAAGTGACATGCAGTATATAAATGTGATGGTAATCAAATACTTACAAGTGACATGCAGTATATAAATGTGATAGTAATCAAATACTTACAAGTGACATGCAGTATATAAATGTGATAGTAATCAAATACTTACAAGTGACATGCAGTATATAAATGTGATGGTAATCAAATACTTACAAGTGACATGCAGTATATAAATGTGATGGTAATCAAATACTTACAAGTGACATGCAGTATATAAATGTGATGGTAATCAAATACTTACAAGTGACATGCAGTATATAAATGTGATGGTAATCAAATACTTACAAGTGACATGCAGTATATAAATGTGATGGTAATCAAATACTTACAAGTGACATGCAGTATATAAATGTGATGGTAATCAAATACTTACAAGTGACATGCAGTATATAAATGTGATGGTAATCAAATACTTACAAGTGACATACAGTATATAAATGTGATGGTAATCAAATACTTACAAGTGACATGCAGTATATAAATGTGATGGTAATCAAATACTTACAAGTGACATGCAGTATATATATGTGATGGTAATCAAATACTTACAAGTGACATGCAGTATATAAATGTGATGGTAATCAAATACTTACAAGTGACATGCAGTATATAAATGTGATGGTAATCAAATACTTACAAGTGACATGCAGTATATAAATGTGATGGTGATCAAATACTTACAAGTGACATGCAGTATATAAATGTGATGGTAATCAAACACTTACAAGTGACATGCAGTATATAAATGTGACGGTAATCAAATATTCAGAAGTGACATGCAGTATATAAATGTGATGGTAATCAAAACCTGACAAGTAAGATGCAGTCTGCTGTAACATAGCAACAGATAAACTGAATTTTCACGAGTCTGGTTGATAGTAGCACCATTCTCAGGACAATATTATTTTAAGTAACTCTCGCTGCATTAATTAATAAGGGGTAATTGATAGAAAACAGGACCTGGGGTGAAATAAAAGTTGATTAAGGGTTCCTCTTCTTCTGGGGTAATCTGGAGTGTTTTTTCAGACATAATTGCATTGTGCCAATTTTATTTGCACCCTTAGGACGGCACATCCGACTTTTGCAGGCATTTTTTAATCAGGTTAACCTACCTGGGTGTTGCTCACTATTGTGGTGCTGTCCACATCCAAGCTAGTCAAGTTAGAGACTTCACAGTCAGCCCTCAAGGGAAGGCAAGGGCCGTCCATGGGCATTATCTGCCATCCAAGCTAGTCAAGTTAGAGACTTCACAGTCAGCCCTCAAGGGAAGGCAAGGGCCGTCCATGGGCATTATCTGCCATCCAAGCTACTCAAGTTAGAGACTTCACAGTCAGCCCTCAAGGGAAGGCAAGGGCCGTCCATGGGCATTATCTGCCATCCAAGCTAGTCAAGTTAGAGACTTCACAGTCAGCCCCCAAGGGAAGGCAAGGGCCGTCCATGGGCATTATCTGCCATCCAAGCTAGTCAAGTTAGAGACTTCACAGTCAGCCCTCAAGGGAAGGCAAGGGCCGTCCATGGGCATTATCTGCCATCCAAGCTAGTCAAGTTAGAGACTTCACAGTCAGCCCTCAAGGGAAGGCAAGGGCCGTCCATGGGCATTATCTGCCATCCAAGCTAGTCAAGTTAGAGACTTCACAGTCAGCCCCCAAGGGAAGGCAAGGGCCGTCCATGGGCATTATCTGCCATCCAAGCTAGTCAAGTTAGAGACTTCACAGTCAGCCCTCAAGGCAAGGCAAGGGCCGTCCATGGGCATTATCTGCCATCCAAGCTAGTCAAGTTAGAGACTTCACAGTCAGCCCTCAAGGGAAGGCAAGGAGGCTTCCATAATTGCAGAGCTGACACAGCGCTTTGGTGCGGGGCTCACCCAAGGAATCGCCACGTTCTGCACACGGCTGCTTTAATTCCTTTTGTTCACCACAGGCCGCTTACCACGCAAACCAGGAACGGTCAGTCTGCAGACGACATCCACTCAGCGAGCTTTCAGTTCAGATATGTGCTGGACGCTGTGCCCGGAAGACAAAATAGTCAAGGGCTGTTCCGGGCACGAGGGACATTCCACTTTCACTCAGACGTTTTTGTGTTGTGCCAGTTTTATTTGCACCCTTAGACAGGCACATCCGACTGCCATGATCAAGTTTATAGAGTTGTAGATCATGGCAGGATTGTGGATAAAACGCAGACTCTACGAGGAGACCGTGCCAAGTGACCCACCATGAGCACTGGTCACTAAAGCCTGGAAAGTGCTCAGGACGTTTTGCGAAAGGAAAAAACATCACTTTCAAATGAGTTGGGCTTGAGCCACTGTCGAGGTTAGACGTGGTTCCTGGCTCCGTAGCATGGCCACACAATGTGCCGCTACATTATTAGTTAGTTGATAGTCGTTGTGTATTCTCTAAGTGTTGGCTTGTGCGGTAAACGTGTGTATAAATGACATTGTTTTACAAATGACAGTGCTGACAATACTTAGAGATAATAAACAAGTGGAAACAGTGCCCATGTGATGTTCTTGAGGAAATGTTGAGTTCTGTTTCGAATAGCTGATTGTGGTCAGATGTACAGCGGAAGAGCATAAATAGAGCCTAATATAGTAGGAGAGATGGCGATGACGAGAAGACCACACCATCATCTTGAGAGATCAATGAATGGCGCAGAAGTACGCCCGCACAGAGAAGAGGTGCAGGTCACAGAAAGGAAGAGCTGTCCGCACATGAGTTGATACGAACGCAGAGTCATTAAGATTGTAAACTCGACCATACATCATCAAGTACCAAATAAACCACGCATCAGCCACAGGTGTAGGAATGAGCAACAGTCGCCTATGGCACCGACTTCAGCTGGCGTTTTTTAATCAGGTTAGCCTTCCTGGGGTTCAAGGGACAATCGACTCTCACTGTTGTGGTGTCGTCCACATCTCAGCTGGTCAAGTTAGATTGGCAAAAGACATTACGGTCAACCCTCAAGGGAAGGCAGGGACAGACCATGGGCATTGCCCGCCATCCAAGGAGGCTTCCATGATTACAGAGCCGACACATAGTGCTAAGATACTGGGTTCACCCAAGGAATCGTCTCGTCCTGCGCATGGCTGCTTCATTTCCTCACTTCCGTATATTGGGCTTTTCGTTCGCTACTGGCCGCTGCCCACGCAAACCAGGAACGGTCAGTCTGTAGACGACATCTGCTCAGCAAGCTTTCGCTTCGGACTTCCACGTAATGGGTCCGCTAGCCAAGCGTTTCATTTTGTGATAATGAGACGTTTTTCCACCTTTGATTATGCTCACCCAATGAGCTTTTGTCTAAAAGGTGTGGACTGAGCCTGGCCCTGCAGCAAGCAGGGTTAGAATCAGCTAGCCTCTCCCAGGAGGGGTGAAAAGTGAAAATTAGTAGCCTGCCGATAACCCGCAGACTACACAAGTCAACCCCCACCTCCACGTGGTGTAGACCGGGAAACTATGACCGCGAGGTCATGGGCTAACAGGGCTATGGCTCGCCATAGGGGATGGGCTCCCTTTGGTCAGATTTTTGTCCTAAACATGTGACTGGCCTAGGAAGCCGACAGAGGATCTTCATACTGCTCGTAGAAAACTAAGAAGTATAAATGGATTCACCCAAATTGATATAGACCCGGCAATGTTAATGGACTACGAGATAAAACAGCGATTCAAAAAATAGGCACAATGAACATCTGCGGTTTTAATAGTAAAGAATAATAACCTATAGAAACAATGAAAGAGAGGAAAATTGGACTGATGGGAATAGCGGACACCAGAATAAAGGGGGAAGGATGCAAGGAGATCCACCACAGTTACACGTTTGTCTACTCTGGAGTGGAACAGCAAGAAAGGGCAAGACACGGTGTGGGAATAGTCACTGAACCACGACTATCAAGAGAAATACTAGAAATAAAATAAAGAAAGAATCATAACAGTGATAATAAAAGAACAAACAATTACAACGTATGTACACATACACACACCATGTAATACAAACAAAGATGAGCAAGAATGCGGGGAATTCTTCGAAGTCATCCATGACGTGCTACATAAAATAGTTAAGCAGGTCAGTTAGTTAGTTAGTCGACAGATCATCCTCATTGCACATCGAACCATTCAGTCCATAAGTGCTCGGATCCCCTCCTCCGTAAATCTAGCAGCATGTAGTGGCTCATGACACCAGTTCTGTGTTGGTTTATTACTCTTCTTTGGCTCCCTGCGTAGTGTTCTTGTTTGGCCACATCTCTTTTAACTTGCTGTTCTTGCAGCCTGACCATGGTTGTAGATTCCCAGTTATCGCTTGGTTCTCGTAAAAGACTTACTTCTCGTACAGCATTCAGAATGTCTGCCTGGTCCATGGCTCTTTCTTCCACAGTAGCCCTACCTGCAAGCCTGCTCATTCCCTTGTACACCTGCATAGATGAGCAGCACCCTCTGCATGACGCTATATTCAGAGAAAAGGGTGACAGGCTAAAGAGGAGCAAATCATGGATGGGTCGGGCGGAAGATGTCGTTAGACAGGTCTGCAGTCTTACCAGTATCAACCCCGGCAAGGAATGGGTGCCGTTGCCTCCAGCTTTTAAGTGCACTTTCTCCTGCATTATCACACTCGACAGACGGTGCAGAGAGCAGAACCCTGCCGCTGTCAATACAGAGGTTAACGCGCTCATCTATGAACACTCAGATAGCCCCGAAGTGCTCATCTATACAGATGGATCTGTTGTAAAGCAGCAGAGAAGTGCGTGGGCGTTTACAGCCCGTTCAGCGGGCCGAACGCTCAAGAATCCAGTGGTGCCCACTCTATGTCCACGAGCACAGATGGATCTGTTGTAAAGCAGCAGAGAAGTGCGTGGGCATTTACAGCCCGTTCAGCGGGCCGAACCGTTCAAGAATCCAGTGGTGCCCACTCTATGACCACGAGTAGCATGACGATGGAGGTGATGGCAGTAACATAGGCTTTCATATGGCTGGAATCACAGCATTATACCAACGTGTGTGTACTAAGTAATTCAATGAGCATGATTCAGAAGGTCAAAGCTGGATCTGTACGTAGACAGTGGACTGAGTCGCTGCGGAAGTCTGTTGTCCGTAAAGTCACCTTCATCTTCGTCCCGGGACATGCGGGAGTCGAGGGAAATGAACGAGCTGATAAACTGGCTGGCTCTGCACCCCCTGTAGATGGCCAGCCCATGGATCGTGCCGATGTTATTAACGTCCTCAAAGATATGGCGAGAACAGAGGACTTTGACGTCAGTGATTCCACATCGCTGTCCAGGATGAAAGACTTGGGAGTAAGAATCGGCACAGCCAGACGCGAGAGGTACATCGGGAAAACAAAGCGCCTCGTCAACCAACACAGAACTGGCACTATTAGCTACCGGACGCTGATGCATATGCTGGGGTGGGGGGGAGGATCTGAGCACCCATGGACATGTCCGGAGTGCAATGAAGATACCCCAACTGATAACTGATAACTGATAACTGAATATGAAACTAATATTTGCCAGCCAAGACCGCTCCAGAGACAGCAGCCACTCTCTTCGGACCCACCCCATCTCCATCATCCTCATACTCATTGAGTCACTAAGGACACATGCCCGACTGAATGTCTGTGTCTCGAGCCATGTTATTGCTTTACTTACTGCCATGACTTCCATAGTCAGGCTATTTGTGGTCAAAGTAAAAGCACCTGAATCTTCCTTCACAGTTTTCCCTCCGGCCTGAACCGTAAAGGCCCATGAACTTCTCACTCCTCGGATGACCGACCTATCCGTGTAAATGACAGCATCATCCTCTAACGAATTCTCAAAGATCAGAGCCTGTACTTCCGCCTCCACAGCAGCTGGATTTTCTTGCCTGCACTTCCTGTCTGGTTGGATGCACACTGAAAAGGATGTACAGAACTCTGTTGGCACTTGTAACCATTCCTCACCCAGTTCTAAGTCCTCACGTGAACACACCTGCTGAAGAATGTCTTTGGCTTGACCAATCCACGACTTTCCTCTCTGTAACCTGCTTCCCTTTACCTTCTTAATCTCGCTGTGCAGTGGATGTTGTGTGTTTGCATTGACTCTGAGATAGGCACGTGCTTGGCAAATTTGAAGTCTGTCCCTCATGGTTGGAAAATCAAGAAGATAGCGCATCGCCCGTCATGATGTATCTCTTGTACATCCAAGAATAATGCGCATAGCTTTGTTCTGTATCCTTTCCATCTGCTTATGGCTGACAGTCAGGATCGCCATCGCATACTCCAAAACAGAAAGCACCGGACCCTCGTAAAGAAAATATAGATGGTGCTGCTCAGTTTGCCGCTGCCATCACCCGCATCGCAGCCAAAGCCCGCTTTGCCTTTGTTATCACCTGGTCTACATGCTCAGTATAAGCGAGGCTTTGATCAAATCGTATCCCGAGGTAATTCATTGTCTGCGTTCTTTCCACTGTCTCTGAACCCAGATTTACCGTTGGCGTTGGGATGTTGACAATATGGTTATTCAAAAAGAACCATGTCACTGTGCTTCAATCATAAAAAAACAGCGCTCCAGTGCCAGATGGCATAAGATATGATGACATCAATATGTGTACCGACAATGAGCTAGAGATATTAGCAGACATGTACAACAACAGTATAGGGGGTGTTAGCATCAAGGAGGAGTGGTTACACTGCTATCTGATTCCCTTGCCGAAGCCTGGATAAGCAGGACAACATCATAGTTATGGGAGACTTCAATGCAAGAATGGGACATCACAGAGCATGCATAGAAAAACATCTTGGTGCATTTGGAGACCAACATAATGAAAGAAATGATAACGGAAGTACGACTGATAGAGCTATGCAGCCAACATGACCTATATATAACAAACACATTCTATGAACACAAAGACTCACAAATATACACCTGATATAAATGGAACGATCTAGATACTAAAACCCAAACTGATTTTATAATAACAAGAAATAATAGAGAAATATATTAGATACCAGAGTTGCCAGATTGCTAACTGATCTATACCAGTCACCAGAGAAGAGATGAAAATAGCTCAGTTCACACAGTTTCATCCTGTTTTTATATTGCATAATACGAGGGGAAGTCAATAAGTAAGACACAAATTGCTGTAGAATCATAACTAAATATGATAACAACTTGAAACCAGTTTATTTTTATACATACATTATCCCTTTATTTCTCAACATGCTTTCCACCAACATTGATACACTTATCCCATCGTTTAATCAGTCCTCCCAAACCGGCTGCATAGAACTGCGTGCTCTGTTTTCTAAACCACGATTTCACTGTACATTCAACTTCGGCGTCATTCGCGAAATGTCTCCCGCCAAAGTGGGTTTTCAGTGGACCAAAAAGGTGGAAATTGCTAGGGGCTAAGTCGGGGCTGTAAGGTGAATGTTCCAGAACTTACTCACTTTAGTTGGTTAATTTTCTCTTAAGTTAATCGAGCCGTTTGTGGTCTGGCATTGTCATGAAGAAGCAACACTCCTCTAGTCAGCAGTCCTGGACATTTTCTTCGAGTTGCATCATGAATTATCGATAGTACTTCACAGTATGATTCAGAATTCACATTATCACCTTTCTTCTTGATATTGGTTAAAAGCACTCCCTGAAAATCCCAGAACGCTGTCAGCATAACCTTCTCTGCTGATGGTGTAACCTTGAATTTTTGGGCATAAGGTGAAGAAGGATGTTTCCATTGCATTTAAGCACACTTTGATTCAGGCTGGTAGTGATGCACCCATGATTCGTCCCCAGTAACAATCACACTTTGATTCAGGCTGGTGGTGATGCACCCATGATTCGTCCCCAGTAACAATCACACTTTGATTCAGGCTGGTAGTGATGCACCCATGATTCGTCCCCAGTAACAATCACACTTTGATTCAGGCTGGTAGTGATGCACCCATGATTCGTCCCCAGTAACAATCACACTTTGATTCAGGCTGGTGGTGATGCACCCATGATTCGTCCCCAGTAACAATCACACTTTGATTCAGGCTGGTAGTGATGCACCCATGATTCGTCCCCAGTAACAATCCTGTTCAGCATGTCTTCTCCTTCATATTGACAGAGATGAATCAAGGACAGGCCAAATAAGTTCATTTTGTGTTCGTCCTTCAATTGTCTGGGTACCCACATTGAGCACCCTTTCTTAAATTTAAATCGATCATGCATTATGTTGTATGCTGAACCATATGAGCACCCTATTGCAGATGCTACAGAGTCTATCGTTACTCGCCTGTCACCTCTAATCATCTCCTCCACCCGCTGCATGGATGCTTCTGTTCCAATCTCAACAGGACAACCAGATTGGATTTCATCAACAATTTTAGAGTGCCCTTGAGAAAATTTTTCTACCCAGCCATGCACCGCTTTACAGGACAAACATTTGTCAGCATAAACAGGAAGCATTTCCTTATGAATGTACTTTGCAGGCAGTCCTTTTGCCCACAACAAATGCACAGCACGTTGCTCTTTGGTTGTACACTGCGCACGTACAGTCGCCATTTTGTTTATGCGCTGCGCACATGCATGAGACACCTAGTGCCACCTGACGAACGGGAATATAAAGTTCGATGTTGCTGTCACTTAATGACACCTGTAGAAAACACCAACTACATTTACCTGCCATCCCTCAGAACTGTGTGACTTACTTATTGACTCACCTTCATATTAGACCATTTTAGAAATGTTTGTGTGTTTAGGGATACACAATACACAATAACTTATATCAAAGATATATAATTTATACACTCATCATTAGCATCAAAATACTATCAAATTATTCCTACTTAATAAATTACATAAATTAATTGATGGTACATTCCTCTTCTTATAACTCACAGTGCACATTTACAAAGTCATTTCACATGATTATATAATCATACAATTAATTACTCCTACACGACAATAATATAAAACATTAGTGATGTGGTCGCCATAGTTGTTTCGATGCACCATGCCTGACTACCTCTCATGCCATCTGTATTTCTGATCTCCCTCTCACAACATCTCCAAGCCTGACTGCCTCTCACAACATCTCCATGCTTGATCTCCCTCTCACAACATCTCCATGCTTGATCTCCCTCTCACAACATCTCCATGCCTGATCTCCCTCTCACAACATCTCCATGCCTGATCTCCCTCTCTCAACATCTCCATGCCTGATCTCCCTCTCACAACATCTCCATGCCTGATCTGCCCCTCATGACATCTCCATGCCTGATCTGCCCCTCATGACATCTCCATGCCTGATCTGCCCCTCATGACATCTCCATGCCTGATCTGCCCCTTATGACATCTCCATGCCTGATCTGCCCCTCATGACATCTCCATGCCTGATCTGCCCCTCATGACATCTCCATGCCTGATCTGCCCTTCATGACATCTCCATGCCTGATCTGCCCCTCATGACATCTCCATGCCTGATCTGCCCCTCATGACATCTCCATGCCTGATCTGCCCCTCATGACATCTCCATGCCTGATCTGCCCCTCATGACATCTCCATGCCTGATCTGCACCTCATGACATCTCCATGCCTGATCTGCCCCTCATGACATCTCCATGCCTGATCTGCCCTTCATGACATCTCCATGCCTGATCTGCCCCTCATGACATCTCCATGCCTGATCTCCCTCTCACAACATCTCCATGCCTGATCTCCCTCTCACAACATCTCCATGCCTGATCTCCCTCTCACAACATCTCCATGCCTGATCTCCCTCTCACAACAACTCCATGCCTGATCTCCCTCTCAAAACATCTCCATGCCTGACTCCCTCTCACAACATCTCCATGCCTGATCTCCCTCTCACAACATCTCCATGCCTGATCTCCCTCTCACAACATCTCCATGCCTGACTCCCTCTCACAACATCTCCATGCCTGACTCCCTCTCACAACATCTCCATGCCTGATCTCCTTCTCACAACATCTCCATGCCTGATCTCCCTCTCACAACATCTACATGCCTGATCTCCCTCTCACAACATCTCCATCTTGATCTCCCTCTCACAACATCTCCATGCCTGATCTCCCTCTCACAACATCTCCATGCCTGATCTCCCTCTCACAACATCTCCATGCCTGATCTCCCTCACACAATATCTCCATGCTTGATCTCCCTCTCACAACATCTCCATACCTGATCTCCCTCTCACAACATCTCCATGCCTGATCTCCCTCTCACAACATCTTCATGCTTGATCTCCCTCTCACAACATCTCCATGCTTGATCTCCCTCTCACAACATCTCCATGCCTGATCTCCCTCTCACAACATCTCCATGCCTGATCTCCCTCTCACAACATCTCCATACCTGATCTCCCTCTCACAACATCTCCATGCTTGATCTCCCTCTCACAACATCTACATCCCTGATCTGCCTCTCACAACATCTCCATGCCTGATCTCCCTCTCACAACATCTCCATGCCTGAACTCCCTCTCATGACATCTCCATGCCTGATCTCCCTCTCATGCCATCTCCATGCCTGATCTCCCTCTCATGCCATCTCCATGCCGGATCTCCCTCTCACAACATCTCCATACCTGATCTCCCTCTCACAACATCTCCATGCCTGATCTCCCTCTCACAACATCTCCATGCTTGATCTCCCTCTCACAACATCTCCATTCCTGACCTGCCCCTCATGGCATCTACATCCCTGATCTGCCTCTCACAGCATCTCCATGCTTGATCTCCCTCTCACAACATCTCCATGCCTGATCTGCCCCTCATGGCATCTACATCCCTGATCTGCCTCTCACAACATCTCCATGCTTGATCTCCCTCTCACAACATCTCCATGCCTGATCTCCCTCTCACAACATCTCCATGCCTGATCTCCCTCTCACAATATCTCCATGCTTGATCTCCCTCTCACAACATCTCCATACCTGATCTCCCTCTCACAACATCTCCATGCCTGATCTCCCTCTCACAACATCTCCATGTTTGATCTCCCTCTCACAACATATCCATGCTTGATCTCCCTCTCACAACATCTCCATGCCTGATCTCCCTCTCACAACATCTCCATGCCTGATCTCCCTCTCACAACATCTCCATACCTGATCTATCTCTCACAACATCTCCATGCTTGATCTCCCTCTCACAACATCTCCATGCTTGATCTCCCTCTCACAACATCTCCATGCCTGATCTCCCTCTCACAACATCTCCATGCCTGATCTCCCTCTCATAACATCTCCATGCCTGATCTGCCACTCATGACATCTCCATGCCTGATCTCCCTCTCATGCCATCTCCATGCCTGATCTCCATCTCATGCCATCTCCATGCCTGACTCCCTCTCACAACATCTCCATGCCTGATCTCCCTCTCACAACATCTCCATGCCTGATCTCCCTCTCACAACATCTCCATGCCTGACTCCCTCTCACAACATCTCCATGCCTGAATCCCTCTCACAACATCTCCATGCCTGATCTCCCTCTCACAAAATCTACATGCCTGATCTCCCTCTCACAACATCTCCATGCTTGATCTCCCTCTCACAACATCTCCATGCCTGATCTCCCTCTCACAACATCTCCATGCCTGATCTCCCTCTCACAACATCTCCATGCCTGATCTGCCCCTCATGACATCTCCATGCCTGATCTGCCCCTCATGACATCTCCATGCCTGATCTGCCCCTCATGACATCTCCATGCCTGATCTGCCCCTTATGACATCTCCATGCCTGATCTGCCCCTCATGACATCTCAGTGCCTGATCTGCCCCTCATGACATCTCCATGCCTGATCTGCCCCTCATGACATCTCCATGCCTGATCTGCCCCTCATGACATCTCCATGCCTGATCTGCCCTTCATGACATCTCCATGCCTGATCTGCCCCTCATGACATCTCCATGCCTGATCTCCCTCTCACAACATCTCCATGCCTGATCTCCCTCTCACAACATCTCCATGCCTGATCTCCCTCTCACAACATCTCCATGCCTGATCTCCCTCTCACAACAACTCCATGCCTGATCTCCCTCTCACAACATCTCCATGCCTGACTCCCTCTCACAACATCTCCATGCCTGATCTCCCTCTCACAACATCTCCATGCCTGATCTCCCTCTCACAACATCTCCATGCCTGATCTCCCTCTCACAACATCTCCATGCCTGACTCCCTCTCACAACATCTCCATGCCTGATCTCCTTCTCACAACATCTCCATGCCTGATCTCCCTCTCACAACATCTACATGCCTGATCTCCCTCTCACAACATCTCCATGCTTGATCTCCCTCTCACAACATCTCCATGCCTGATCTCCCTCTCACAACATCTCCATGCCTGATCGCCCTCTCACAACATCTCCATGCCTGATCTCCCTCTCACAATATCTCCATGCTTGATCTCCCTCTCACAACATCTCCATACCTGATCTCCCTCTCACAACATCTCCATGCCTGATCTCCCTCTCACAACATCTCCATGCTTGATCTCCCTCTCACAACATCTCCATGCTTGATCTCCCTCTCACAACATCTCCATGCCTGATCTCCCTCTCACAACATCTCCATGCCTGATCTCCCTCTCACAACATCTCCATACCTGATGTCCCTCTCACAACATCTCCATGCTTGATCTCCCTCTCACAACATCTACATCCCTGATCTGCCTCTCACAACATCTCCATGCCTGATCTCCCTCTCACAACATCTCCATGCCTGACCTCCCTCTCATGCCATCTCCATGCCTGATCTCCCTCTCATGCCTTCTCCATGCCTGATCTCCCTCTCACAACATCTCCATGCCTGATCTCCCTCTCACAACATCTCCATGCTTGATCTCCCTCTCACAACATCTCCATACCTGATCTCCCTCTCACAACATCTCCATGCCTGATCTCCCTCTCACAACATCTCCATGCTTGATCTCCCTCTCACAACATCTCCATTCCTGATCTGCCCCTCATGGCATCTACATCCCTGATCTGCCTCTCACAACATCTCCATGCTTGATCTCCCTCTCACAACATCTCCATGCCTGATCTCCCACTCACAACATCTCCATGCCTGATCTCCCTCTCACAATATTTCCATGCTTGATCTCCCTCTTACAACATCTCCATACCTGATCTCCCTCTCACAACATCTCCATGCCTGATCTCCCTCTCACAACATCTCCATGTTTGATCTCCCTCTCACAACATCTCCATGCTTGATCTCCCTCTCACAACATCTCCATGCCTGATCTCCCTCTCACAACATCTCCATGCCTGATCTCCCTCTTACAACATCTCCATACCTGATCTATCTCTCACAACATCTCCATGCTTGATCTCCCTCTCACAACATCTCCATGCTTGATCTCCCTCTCACAACATCTCCATGCCTGATCTCCCTCTCACAACATCTCCATGCCTGATCTCCCTCTCATAACATCTCCATGCCTGATCTGCCACTCATGACATCTCCATGCCTGATCTCCCTCTCATGCCATCTCCATGCCTGATCTCCATCTCATGCCATCTCCATGCCTGATCTCCCTCTCACAACATCTCCATGCCTGATCTCCCTCTCACAACATCTCCATGCCTGACTCCCTCTCACAACATCTCCATGCCTGACTCCCTCTCACAACATCTCCATGCCTGATCTCCTTCTCACAACATCTCCATGCCTGATCTCCCTCTCACAACATCTACATGCCTGATCTCCCTCTCACAACATCTCCATGCTTGATCTCCCTCTCACAACATCTCCATGCCTGATCTCCCTCTCACAACATCTCCATGCCTGATCTCCCTCTCACAACATCTCCATGCCTGATCTCCCTCTCACAATATCTCCATGCTTGATCTCCCTCTCACAACATCTCCATGCCTGATCTCCCTCTCACAACATCTCCATACCTGATCTCCCTCTCACAACATCTCCATGCTTGATCTCCCTCTCACAATATCTACATCCCTGATCTGCCTCTCACAACATCTCCATGCCTGATCTCCCTCTCACAACATCTCCATGCCTGATCTCCCTCTCATGACATCTCCATGCCTGATCTCCCTCTCATGCCATCTCCATGCCTGATCTCCCTCTCATGCCATCTTTATGCCTGATCTCCCTCTCACAACATCTCCATGCCTGATCTCCCTCTCACAACATCTCCATGCTTGATCTCCCTCTCACAACATCTCCATACCTGATCTCCCTCTCACAACATCTCCATGCCTGATCTCCCTCTCACAACATCTCCATGCTTGATCTCCCTCTCACAACATCTCCATTCCTGATCTGCCCCTTATGGCATCTACATCCCTGATCTGCCTCTCACAGCATCTCCATGCTTGATCTCCCTCTTACAACATCTCCATGCCTGATCTGCCCCTCATGGCATCTACATCCCTGATCTGCCTCTCACAACATCTCCATGCTTGATCTCCCTCTCACAACATCTCCATGCTTGATCTGCCCCTCATGGCATATACATCCCTGATCTGCCTCTCACAGCATCTCCATGCTTGATCTCCCTCACACAACATCTCCATGCCTGATCTCCCTCTCACAACATCTCCATGCCTGATCTCCCTCTCACAACATCTCCATGCTTGATCTCCCTCTCACAACATCTCCATACCTGATCTCCCTCTCACAACATCTCCATGCCTGATCTCCCTCTCACAACATCTCCATGTTTGATCTCCCTCTCACAACATCTCCATGCTTGATCTCCCTCTCACAACATCTCCATGCTTGATCTCCCTCTCACAACATCTCCATGCCTGATCTCCCTCTCACAACATCTCCATACCTGATCTATCTCTCACAACATCTCCATGCTTGATCTCCCTCTCACAACATCTCCATGCTTGATCTCCCTCTCACAACATCTCCATGCCTGATCTCCCTCTCACAACATCTCCATGCCTGATCTCCCTCTCATAACATCTCCATGCCTGATCTCCTTCTCATGACAATTCCATGCCTGATCTCCCTCTCATGCCATCTCCATGCCTGATCTCCCTCTCATGCCATCTCCATGCCTGATCTCCCTCTCACAACATCTCCATGCCTGATCTCCCTCTCACAACATCTCCATGCCTGATCTCCCTCTCACAACATCTCCATGCCTGATCTCCCTCTCACAACATCTCCATACCTGATCTCCCTCTCACAACATCTCCATGCCTGATCTCCCTCTCACAACATATCTATGCTTGATCTCCTTCTCACAACATCTCCATGCCTTATCTGCCCCTCATGGCATCTACATCCCTGATCTGCCTCTCACAGCATCTCCATGCGTGATCTCCCTCTCACAACATCTCCATACCTGATCTGCCCCTCATGGCATCTACATCCCTGATCTGCCTCTCACAACATCTCCATGCTTGATCTCCCTCTCACAACATCTCCATGCCTGATCTGCCCCTCATGGCATCTACATCCCTGATCTGCCTCTCACAGCATCTCCATGCTTGATCTCCTTCTCACAACATCTCCATGCCCGATCTGCCCCTCATGGCATCTACATCCCTGATCTGCCTCTCACAGCATCTCCATGCTTGATCTCCCTCTCACAACATCTCCATGCCTGATCTGCCCCTCATGGCATCTACATCCCTGATCTGCCTCTCACAGCATCTCCATGCTTGATCTCCCTCTCACAACATCTCCATGCCTGATCTGCCCCTCATGGCATCTACATCCCTGATCTGCCTCTCACAGCATCTCCATGCTTGATCTCCCTCTCACAACATCTCCATGCCTGATCTGCCCCTCATGGCATCTACATCCCTGATCTGCCTCTCACAGCATCTCCATGCTTGATCTCCTTCTCACAACATCTCCATGCCCGATCTGCCCCTCATGGCATCTACATCCCTGATCTGCCTCTCACAGCATCTCCATGCTTGATCTCCCTCTCACAACATCTCCATGCCTGATCTGCCCCTCATGGCATCTACATCCCTGATCTGCCTCTCACAGCATCTCCATGCTTGATCTCCCTCTCACAACATCTCCATGCCTGATCTGCCCCTCATGGCATCTACATCCCTGATCTGCCTCTCACAACATCTCCATGCTTGATCTCCCTCTCACAACATCTCCATGCCTGATCTGCCCCTCATGGCATCTACATCCCTGATCTGCCTCTCACAGCATCTCCATGCTTGATCTCCTTCTCACAACATCTCCATGCCCGATCTGCCCCTCATGGCATCTACATCCCTGATCTGCCTCTCACAGCATCTCCATGCTTGATCTCCCTCTCACAACATCTCCATGCCTGATCTGCCCCTCATGGCATCTACATCCCTGATCTGCCTCTCACAGCATCTCCATGCTTGATCTCCCTCTCACAACATCTCCATGCCTGATCTGCCCCTCATGGCATCTACATCCCTGATCTGCCTCTCACAGCATCTCCATGCTTGATCTCCCTCTCACAACATCTCCATGCCTGATCTGCCCCTCATGACATCTACATCCCTGATCTGCCTCTCACAGCATCTTTGCGCAGACTAACACCTTTGTGTTGTATTTCTTTGACATTACAGCTTGTTGTTGGTGCATATACTTGTATAATATATTTTTTTTTGTTTTAGCATATCCTTTACAGGACTTAGCTGTCAACACCAGCATCTTTCAGCTGTTTGTTGATCTCTTGGCAAGATTACGCTCAGTAGTTTGCCATTGGATTCTGAGCGGCCGGCTCAGTATCCCGCAAGTCACGAGCGGGGGTAGAACCGCCTCAACTCTCGCTCCGCTACGAGACTCTGTGTGATAAACGGGATTACAGAGAGAAAGTGTTGTAACCCCACAGTCAGAGAGACCGGCTGTATAATATATACATGTATTAATTTGCCTTTGCTTTTAACCATAATAACATTAGCTCTATCTGAAATACACCAGTAACCATTAATTGACTTGGCTGTTTTCTTTTTATCAAATAGTAATTAGTATCCCTAATCCTTTTTCACGTGTATCCACTCCAGAATAAATTATTGTGCGTTGGTCAGTTATAATTCTACCCAATCCATTCCACGTCATTTTACTTATGCCTAGGATATTCGTTTTCATTATTTGTATTTCTCTTGAAACATTGCTACATTGTAGAAGAGAAAACAAACAAGATTGTATGCTGAGATACATCACAGGCATGACCAAGAAAGACTAAACACACATGAGAGGTGCCTCTACACACTAGATTTAGCTAAGAAAAACAAAAGAAGAGTTTAATTGACTAATAAAGGTACACAATATAAAATGACACAGTAGTGCAGCTTTACATAACAGATTTACGACACATACAGGACGTTGCGGGTATTAGCCTTCATCAGCAAACAAACACATTCACAATTTTAATAAAGGTACATAACTGTTAGTTGTATCTATGAAATAGAATTGGCAGAAACTGACTAAGGAAAGTTAAACACAACTATGAGATAACAGTACGCTGTTGAAATAACAAAGTCAGAATAAAATGTATGAGAAATGCTTCTTCACTGTACCAGTGACTATGAAGAGTACTTGAAACTGAAGTCTAAGATAGGAGGGACAAACCAAACACAAAATAAGAAAGCTGCATACTTATACTTCTACATGAATGGATAGATGGCACTAAACAAGACAGAAAAGGAACTTCTGCATGTATGGATAGATAACACTAAACAATAGAGTAACGTATTTTTGAATCAATGAAATTCAATGGATAGATAACAGTAAACAAGACAGTAAGGCACTTCTACATCTATAGATAATAGATAGATAAGATGACACTAAACAGTGTTGCAACTTCAGAATAGTTTGAAATCAAGACTGGAGTTAAGCAAGTGTACTAGCTTCCACCATCCTCGGAATATACCTTTCACTTTTACTGAAATATGCCTTTCGTGATCAGGATGGTGGTATATACATTCACTCACGCTCAGATGGCGCCCTCTACAATGCTCAGAGATTGAAGGCCAAGACCAAAATTAGGATCAGAGAGTTGCTTTTTGCAGATGATGCTGCAATTACGATGCACTCTGAATGAAGAATTACAATGTCTATTATCTGCATTCTCTAATGCTTGTTCTGAATTTCGTTTAACAATTAGCAAAAAGAAGACACAAATTATGTCACAAGGTGCACATGGGGTATCATCAATCTATACTGAATGATGCCGAACTAGAGATAGTAGATCATTTTACATATCTAGGATCAGTGGTAAATAGCAAATTATCCCTAGATCAGGAAATAAACATCCGGATTGCTAAGGTAGCAACAACAATGAACAGGTTAAGACAAAGAGTCTGGGAGAATAGGAAGCTTACTACCAAAACAAAAGTCCTTGTCTATCAAGCCTGTGTCCTTAGTACTCTTCTTTATGGCAGTGAAACCTGGACAACTTACTCACACCAAGAGGAACATTTAAACAGCTTTCAGATGCGGGGTCTGCAAAGAATTCTTGGTATTAAGTGGCAAGACAAAATCACAAATACTGAAGTATTGGAAAGATCAGGTTGTGTGCCAGTGTGTTCCATGCTCAGTCTTCATAGACTTAGATGGATAGGACACGTTAGGAGGATGTATGGTGGTAGAATACCAAAGGACATCTTTTTGGTGAATTACAGACGGATAGGAGATCTCAGGGTCGGCCTCTACTACGATACAAAGATGTGTGTAAGCGGGACATGATTGATACAGGCATTGATAATGCACATTGGGAGCAAGTCGCCGCTGAACGTGTACTGTATGGTGGGCAAACATCAGAAATTGAATAAAAAGAGAAAGGAGAAAATTATTGCAGATAATAAGTCACACACCCAGCGTGTGAGAAGAAAGATGGTACATGATGGTGGAAATGACCATGTGTTCACATGCATCCACTATGAACAAACATTTACAGCGCGAATTGGTCTTATCAGTCATATTCGCCACCGCCATGGGTTGTAGTTATTATGCCTTTTTGAAGCACAATCTAACAAACTAAGAGGCCAAGGTGCCAATGTCAATGCTAACTAACACTTCAGTAAGTTTTAAAGTTACTTCTTCAACATCAATGTATAAATGACGCGCAAATAGAAGAACATTATAATAAATGGGAATACTTTGGTGATGTTTTAATATAAATGTTGATTTTATTTACGAGACGCCACATCTGGACATCACATACCTTGTAAATTCCACTCTAACGCTAAAAGCCTGTTGTACGATTCGTATTTGAATGTCGGTAGTTATAATAGAGAAATAACCGGCAATGATCGACTAGGCAGAATTGCTTGTGGCGCTGTCACAATGGCAGCTGGTTTTATTTATAATAACAGTAATAAGCATTATTACTACTGTATATGTAAATAGTTAATTACAGGCAGTCGAAAGTTGGTTCCACTTCGGTTTTCTCAGGAATCGCGACAATTAAAAGAAACAAAACAAAGTCGACCGGGTTTTTAGGCCAGTCTCTTTCCACGGCCAACTGCCGAAGCGTCGCACAAAGCGCGAACTCCGGGAGTCTCCGATAAACTTGCATTTTGTTAAAGCGATTTTTTCTACAGAAGTCTGGCCTCACGAGTTGTGTTAGTGTCTTTGTGATGAGTTAATAGTAACGTTACCGGTCTCTGTGGCTAAGGGCTTGCGAACGCGGTTTGTGAGCCCGTATACCCGGGTTCGAAACACAGCGGTGCTGGTGTTTTCGAAAAAGGTATAGGAGCCGGTCGTCCAGAAAGCAATGGCAAACTACTGAACGTAAAATTTGCCCAGGTATCACGAACAGCGTAAATTCTGGGGTTGACTGCTACGTCCTGTGAAGGACATGCAACTTAATTTTTAAGTAGTAACGTTGTGTGTGTCATGTTGTGTGTGTCATGTTGTGTGTGTCATGTTGTGTGCGTGCGTGTGTGTGTGTTGAGTCATGTTGTTGTGTGTGTTGTATCATGTTGTGTGTGTTGAGTCATGTTGTGTGTGTTGTATCATGTTGTGTGTTGTGTCACGTTCCGTGTGTTAAGTCATGTTGTGTGTGTGTGTTGTATCATGTTCAGTGAGTTGTGTCATCTTGTTGTGTCTATTGTCATTTTGTGTGTGTTGTGTTATGTTGTGTGCGTGTTGTGTCATGGTATGTTGCTGTGTTTTGTATCATGTTGTTGTATCGTATTGTGTGTGTGTTGTCATGATGCATGTGTTGTGTCATGTTGTTGTGTGTTTTGTCATGTTGTGTAATGTTGTTGTATGTGTTGTTGTGTGTGTTGTGTCATATTGTGTGTGCTGCGTCACGTTGTGTCTTATGTCACATTGTGTGTCTTATGACTTATGTCATCTTGTGTGTGTTGTGTCACCTTGTGTGTGTTGTGTCATGGTATATTGCTGTGTGTATTGTCATGTTGTGTGTTGTGTTAAGACGCCGTGTGTTTTGTTGTGCTTATGCTGTCATGTGTATTGAGTCATGTTGCCATGCATGTTGAGTCATGTTGTCATGTATGTTGAGTGACGTTGTCATGTATGTTGAGTCATGTTGTCATGTATGTTGAGTGACGTTGCTGTGTGTCTAAGTGACGTTGCCGTGAGTGTTGAGTCATGTTGTCATGTGTATTATAGCATGTGGTAGTTGATTGACATGAAACAGCAGTAAACCAACAATTCTTTGCTGCTGAACCAATGATCGGGACAACGGGACACCCTTGGGCAAGGTGGAGTACCCGTTTAGCCCCCCGATCAGGGTTACGTGAAGCCATGGGTGCAGGTGGTGGATGAAGATGGAGAGCAGCCAACAGATAGTTGTGGGTTATGGTCTCCACCTTCACGACGGTAGGCAGAGGATCTCTTTTTTGAGGAGACAATGGCTACGGTCATTGACCAGTATGGTCACTGCTAGGAAGGAAAGCAATGGCAAACTACCTTCTTTACACATGCCAAGAAAATCATGTTGTGTTAAATCATCGATAATCAGAGAAACGGCGTAAATGGGTGCTCCATAGGAGCAACCTCGCCCGGTAGGGATAGTCATGCGCACCAGGTGATTCCAGACCGTCAACAGGCTACTAGGTGCAACAGATTAATATCATTGAAAGTAGGAACTTGGAACGTTAGAACAATGAATGCAGATGGAAAGTTAGAAAACATCAAAAAAGAAATGAAGAGAGAGAAGATTAACATATTAGGAATATCGGAAACGAGATGGAAAGGAGCAGGGATAAGGACAGGAGAGGATTGTAAGATTATTTACTCTGGGGGAGAAGAACAGCAAAGAGGTGTAGCCATTATATTAGATAAGCAAACATCAAATTCTGTCAAAGGATATCATGCTGTGTCAGACAGAGTCCTATTAGTAAAATTAAACAGAAGACCTTTTAAAATAAATGTCATTCAAGTATATGCCCCAACAAGTGAAAGCAGTGAAGAAAGCATAGAGGAATTTTATAATGACATGGAGTCTGCTTTGAAGAACTGCAAAAAATCAGAAATAAATATCATAATGGGTGATTTCAACGCAAATATAGGACAGCAAGGCGATGGATGCAGTGTAGGCAACCATGGTTTGGGAGAGAGAAATGAAAGAGGATACAGACTTGTAGAATGGGCAAAAGAACAAGAAATGGTTGTAGGAAACACCTGGTTTAAACAGCATCCTAGAAGATTATGGACATGGAGGAGTCCAGACAGCAGGATTAAAAACCAGATAGATTACATCCTGATTAGCAAAAGGTTTCGAAATGCGTTAACAGTCGTAAAAACAGTTCCAAATGCAGACTGTTACAGTGATCACAGATTAATTATAGGCACATTGAGGGTAAAGTTAAAGAAAGTCAAGTATACAGCAGGAAACCCTAAATATGACTTGTGCAAATTGAAAACTGACAAAGAAATACAAGATAATTTTAACATAGAAGTAAAGAACAAATTTGATATATTGCCTGATCTAGAGATCCTGTTTCAAGATGTAGATGATCAATGGGAAACGATGAAGAATTCAATCAGTTGCGCAGCAGAAAAAACTATTCCAAAAGTGGGCCGTAAGACATGGATGACTGAAGAAATTTTACAACTAATGGAAACAAGAAGACAGAACAAAAATAATCCTGCCAAATATGAAGAAATTCACAGAAAAGTGAGAACCTTATGTAAGGAGGCAAAAGAAACATGGCTTGAGAAAAATTGCAGAGAAATTGAAAAACAACACAACAGTAACAATGCGAAACTAATGCACAAAAGAATTCAGGAGCTTACTAATCAAAGAACACGTACATCAGCAGGCTGCCTAAAGACAAAAGATGGAAGAGTCATAATAGAAAAAGATCAGATATTACATGAATGGTCAGATTACGTGAAAAACCTGTATGACGATAACAGAGACGAACAGTATGATGTTCAAAATAATAATGAAGGACCAGCAATTTTGAAGATGGAGGTTCAGAATGCTCTTAACCATATGAAATCTGGCAAGACCCCCGGTTCAGACAGCGTCACAACAGAAATGATTAATGTTTTAGAAGAATATGGAATAGATCAAGTTACCAGTCTGCTTAATACAATATATGATACTGGAAATATACCTCAGGAGTTATGTAATTCTGTATTTATTGCAATCCCAAAGAAATCAGGAGCCTTGGAATGTGATCAACATCGAACAATTAGTATAATGAGTCACATCACGAAGATTATGCTAAGAATTATCATGCAAAGAGTTAGGAGGAAAATACAACCTGAAATAGGAGAAGAACAATGTGGGTTTGTGGAAGGCAAGGGTACAGTAAATGATGTGTATATACTGAGAAACATAATCGAACGTTCTATAGAAGTAAACAAAGATCTACACCTTTGCTTTATTGACTACACAAAGGCTTTTGATAAAGTGAGACATGTCAACATGATAAGGATGCTTGAAGATCTACAAATTGATGGAAAAGATCTTAGACTTGTAAAAAACATATATTGGAAACAACAAGCTGCCACAAGAGTTGATAATGAAGTAAGCCAATATCAGCCTATTAAAAGGGGTGTGAGACAGGGATGTGTAATGTCTCCAGATCTGTTTTCCCTGTACAGTGAAAGTATTTTCAGAAATATTGAAGATATGGAAGGAATCAACATTGGGGGACGATGCATCAATAACATTAGATATGCAGATGATACAGTCTTGATTGCAGACAATGAACAGGACCTGCAAAATTTAGTAGATGCGATTGTTACACACAGTGAACAACTAGGGTTAGAATTAAATTGTAAAAAGACACAGATTATGGTCGTCACTAGGAAGGACGAAATACCACAATGTAATATACAAGTAAATGGGAATATTCTTCAACAAGGAGCAGGTACAATTATCTCGGAACAGTAATAACATCTGATGGGAGATGCCTTGAAGAGATTAGAACAAGAATCGCCATGGCAAAAGTAGCCTTTAGCAAGATGAAAAACATATTGACCAATAAAAAGATGTCAATTGAAACGAGAAAAAGAGTGTTGAGATGCTACATTGAACCTGTACTTTTGTATGGATGTGAAGCGTGGACAATGAGCAGTCAGGCTGAAAAACATCTGATGGCTGTAGAGATGTGGTTTCTGAGGAAAATGTAAAGAATACCATGGACAGCCAGAAAGACCAATGAACAAGCCCTTCATGAAACAAATGAAGATCGTAAATTGATTAGAGAAATTAGACGTAGACAGTCAAAATTTTTTGGGCATGTTATGAGAAGAAATGGATTGGAGAATTTGGTGACAACTGGTAAGATCGAGGGGAACAGACCAAGGGGAAGACCTAGAAGCAAGTACCTGGATGGCTTGGCCTTGTGGCATGGTCGAGACAGAAACACGGAGCTGATCCACGACTCTGGTGATCGGGTGAGATGGCAGAACATGACCGCCCACGCTTACCGGCATGGCACATGATGGATGAATGGAACCAATGATCAGATATACAACCACCCCGATACCTACTCCATCATTGAGAGAACTGTTGTCTCCGTACAACTTCCAGACAAGCACATGCTCTCTGTGAATTTCAGGCAATCACATATTCTCTATGAGTTCCGGGATGCCTTTACAATCACATTTTCTCTATGAGTTCTAGGATGCCTGTAAAATCGCATGTTCTCTGTGGCTACTTGTACAATCACATA
>OY992879.1:7184551-7197051 GCA_963921405.1 Cepaea hortensis | reverse complement strand
TCACAATGTTTATTTTTCTTCCTATGTAAATGTATAATGCTCTTGATGAACGAAAGACGAGTGATTGGAAGGGCCGAATGTAAGACGGGCCTGCGCGCCCAATTTGTGACCCTAATAAAGTTGATTTGATTTGATTTGATTTGCTAGACACAGAAAACGTTTAAATATATTACACATTCCGAAGCCTAGGATTGACTTATACAAAACAAGCTTAACGTACTCTGCAGCTCAGCTGTGGAACAATCTTCCACAAGAAATAAAAGACATCACCAATCCTTATTCATATAATCGCAAACTACTCGAACACTATCTCAGTACGGATTACCATCCCCCATAATAATAGTGATAATAATAATAACAAAACCCTAGTATAACAGCCAGTCCCCTTTTGGTAGGCCAGTATATTCCACATGGCTAATAAGTGTCTGACCATTATCTAATGTTACTGTATCGTGTAGTTTTGATGTTCGCATTTTGCCAATGCTTTTATAATGCATAAGTTTTATATTGTTGCTGTTCTCTGTTAGCCTTGAATGACGTGTGAATGAAATAATGTATGGAAGAGAGTGATAGAAGGGCAGAATGTTAGACGGGCCTGCGTGCCCAATTCTTAACCCTTTGAAAATAAAGTTCGTTCGTTCGTTCGTTTGTAAGTAATCTGTGGTCACTATAGCAATCAGCACTGGGGACTGTTTTTGCTATTGTTAACGCGTTTCTAAATCTTCTGCTAATCAGAATGTAGTCAATCTGGTTTTCAATCCTGCTATCAGGACTCCTCCATGTCCATAATCTTCTAGCTTAAACCAGGTGTTTCCTACGATCATTTCCTGTTCTTTTGCCCACTCTACGAGTCTGTATCCTCTTTCATTTCTCTCTCCTAAACCATAGTTTCCTACTGTGTATCTATTACCTTGATTTCCTACTTTTGCATTGAAGTCCCATATAATGTTTATTTCTGAATTTAAAAAAAAAAAAAAATTTGTGTTAATTTCTTTAAGGCAGACTCATGTCATGTCATGTCATGTCATTATAAAATTCATCTACACTATCTTCGCTGGATTCTGCAGTTGGGGCATATTTTTGAATAACATTTATGTTGAAAGGTCTGCCACTTAATTTAACTAGTAGAACTCTGTCTGACACGGCCCAATATCCTTGAACGGATTTTGATGTTTTTTTGCCAAAATAATTGCCACTCCCCTTTGTCGATCTTCACCTCCAGAATAAATAATCTTAGAATCTTCATCTATCTTGATGTCTGTTCCTGTCCATCTCGTTTCGCACATGCCTAAAATATTAATTTTTTCTCTTTCCATTTCTTGTTTTATGTTATCTAATTTTTCGTCATCGTTTAGCGTCCTAACATTCCATGTTGCTAATTAATTTTAATTTCTCTGTCCTTGTCTTGCGATGATCAGTCTTTAGGCGAATCATAATCCTAGACACTTTTAAAGAGGTAGTTTGCCACTGCTTTCCTCTGTGGCAGTAACCATACAAACAATGCTATATATATATATATATATATATATATATATATATATATATATATATATATATATATATATATATATATAACGAACACTAATAGAAGGGTCAATAGAGAAACAGAGAGACATATATTTATGCTTCATAGATTATACTAAGGCATTTGATAAAATAAAACATGATGAGCTGATTAAAATGTTGAAAGATATCAACATTGATGGGAAAGATTAAAGAATAATAAAGAATATATACTGGAACCAAGTAGCAGCAATTACAATGGTAAATAAAGAGGGTAGTTACGAACAGCAGCAATTAAAATAGGAAATAAAGAGGGTAGTTACGAACAGATAAAGCTAGGAGTACGATAGAGGTGTGTCTTGTCACCCGATCTCTTCTCCCTATATAGCGAAGTAATAATGAGAGAGAGATCAAAGAGAAGCCAGGAATACTAATCGGAGGATATAATTTAAACAATATACGCTATGCAGATGACACAGTATTGTGGCAGATAATGCAACAGACCTACAACAATTGTTGGACATTGTGATAACAGAGAGTGCACAGAAAGGACTCTCCTTGAATATCAAGAAAACAGTAACAATGGTGGTATCAAAAAAAAAAAAATGGTGGCACCAAAATGTGACATAGAAATAGAAGGAAAAATTATTAACCAAGTGGATAATTTTAGATACCTAGGGGCTTTTATAACATCAGATGGAAGATGTAAAACAGAGATTAAGAGCAGAATAGGGCAAGCAAAAGCCGCATTTCTGAAAATGAAGAGTATCTTATGCAACAAGTCATTATCACTGAATGTAAGAAAGAGAGTGCTGCAATGCTATGTATAACCAGTTTTGCTGTATGGCAGTGAATCTTGGAATGTAAATGAACCAATTAAGAAGAAATTAGAAGTAACAGAGATGTGGTCTCTGAGACGAATGTTGCGAATTCCTTGGACTGCCAGAGTAACTAACAACAACTGCCTGAAAGAGGCTAATGAAACTAGAACATTATATACAACAATAAGAAAGAGACAAACATCTTTCTTCGGTCATGTGATGAGAAGAGAGGCATTGGAGAACATTGTGACAACTGGAAAGATCGAAGGGAAGAGAGGCAGAGGCAGACCAAGAGAAATGAAGCTGCATGGTTTGAGGCAGTGGCATGGAGGAATATCATCAGCAGAGTTTAACCAGAAAACAAAAGACCGAGATCTGTGGGAGCCATGAACGCCTACGCAAGCTGGCAGGGCACTTGATGATGATGAGTGTGTGTTGTCTTATGTTGCCGTGTGTGGTCTTATGTTGCCGTGTGTGTGCGTGTGGTCTTATGTTGCCGTGTGTGTGTGGTCGTATGTTGCGCGCGTGTGTGTTGTTTATGTCGTTGTATCATGGTGTTGTCTATGTGTAGTGAGTAGTATAGAAAGTCAGACGCCGGTTTTTTTTTTTAGGTGCACATTCTTTATATATTATTATAATTATCTAAATTGCACCTCAAAATGCAATCTATTTTTAGCGCTGATCGATTTTGCACCTTAAAGGTTGATAACTCCTGATATCGATTGTTTTGGAAACAGTAGGCGTAGTAAAGTGATTCACCAGTGAGTGGGTGTGGTTAAGTGACCCCTCGAGTTGTAGGTGAGGGTACGATAGTGACATGGTGTATACAACATAAAACAATAACAAAACGATTCAAAGAAGGTATATACTAATTTTAATACAAGGAAAACATATATAGAATACATAGTTAAATGAGAAGAGTTGTGTTGATACATTATCAGCTTGTTATATTCTTTTATAGTACTTTTAAATTCAAATATGATAATTAAGCACGATGTTGCTGGTAGTTGTAGATATTCATCTCGTGGGTATTAAACCCCATATTGGTTCCCCCCCCCCCCTCCCCCCGCCTATTGGGTGGTGAGGATTTCAATAATTTTCCATGTCCAAGACATTGTGGTTCTTGGTCAGACCTTTGTTGCTCGTATTGGTGTATGGCCCAGGTAAGACGATGATAATAACAACATCAAAGAAGAAAACAAACAAAAAAGTAACATTTTGACATGGCTTTTATTGGTAGACAACATATATTCGGTTACAACCAAAGCTTGCTCCGTTTACGGCCCAAATGGATCAGAGGAATTTGGTTATTGTAGACAGCTTGAGTGTAGATGGGGTATGTGTGGGTGATGGGTAGGTGGGTGCATGTATCCGTGCCTGGGTGTGTGTGTAGTTGGGTGGGTGATGTGTGAGTGGATGGGGGAAGGGTGGATGTGTCTCATAACATGGTAATATGCATTGTTTATGTTTACAACATTTATTTGACAATGTTTGTTTCCTATGTGAATGTATTATGCACTATTGATGAACGAAAGATGAGTGATTGGAAGGGTCGAATGTAAGAAGGGCCTGTGTGTCCAATTTGTTACCCTTTGAAAATAAAGACCGTTAGTTCGTTCGTTCTACTCAGGTGAGCAAGAAGAAGGATTAAATTTGACTGAGAGAGGGAGGATGGGCGATTCTGAACCCCTTGCGATCTCTGAGACTGCAGCTCTAGATGAATCACCATATATCAGTTCAAATGATTTACCTAATGAAACACTCTACTTAGCCTTTGTCGACCAAGAAAAGCATTCGATAGGGTAGATAGAAACAAGCTGTGGGAAATCCTTAAACAATATGGAGTGAGTACACATCTAACAAACCTTTGTAGAAGTTTATACAACAACAGTGAATGCATAGTGAGAGCAACTGGAGGACACTCAGAACCCTTCACCATAAGATCTGGAGTACAACAAGGTTGTGTCTGTCTCCTCTCTTGTTCATAACATATGTAAAGAAACCAGCCAAGCAGAGTCAGCAAGAATACCGCATGAGGAGAACACAGAAGAAGAATCATCTGCAAATCTAACCATTAGAGAACTCCTGTTTGAGAACGACCAAGCACTAATAGCACAATCTGAAGCTGAATTACAAGACCACATGAATAGTCTAAACGAAATGTGTAGGGAACATAACATGAAAATTAGCACAAGCAAAACAGAGGTAATGACTATAACTAAAGAAGAGCAAACAGCAACAATTCACCTAAACGAACATCCCTTGAAACAAGTAAAGAGTTTCAAGTACCTAGGAAGTATAATATCATCAAATGGCAGATCAGAAGACGAGATCGAAAATAGATGCAATAAGGCAAATCAACTCATTGGACAAATGGCACCAATACTAAAGAACAAACATGTATCAATAACTACTAAGAAAGCACTTTACAACACAATCTTCCTACCAACTCTGTGCTACCAATGCCAAATCTGGACAATGACAGAAAAAGAGAAAAGAAAAATCACAACAACAGAAATGAGGTTCCTGAGAAGAATACTCAACGTATCAAGAAGAGATAAGATCAGAAATGAAGAAATCAGGACTAAGGTGGGGGTTAAAGCAGCACTAGATTTTATTAGACAGCAGCAAGTCAAATGGTTTGGCCATGCAAGTAGGTTACAGTCAACAGCATGCCATAACAAGCAATGATGTACAGACCAGATGAAAACAGAGGAAGAGGCCGACCACATAAATGTTGGACGGAGGAAATAGCAGAATCCATGGGAATGTCGATATACGAAGCCCATAACCAGGAACTCTCACGAAGTTTATACTTCACCTCGACACCGCAAGGTACAAGAGGAACATGATGAGATGAGATGAGATGAATGTGATGGATTGCTTGGACACAAGCCCACCACAGGATCGACCTCGACTGGAAAGTGCGTCCAGAGAGGAAATTCTAGACAAGGAACAATTTGTTGTGATCTCGGAAGGTACCAATTCAGAGACTCAGGACACTCAAAGAATTATTATGAGCCAGAGTATGGACTCTGATTGTGTACAGACAACATTGTCTGTAGCTACCAAAGAAGAAAATTATTTGCACCAGATGGAGGAAACTCCTAGCATCTTTATAACTGATGTTATAAGGAATCCCAGCTAAAGGCACCTGGAGTAACAGAAGTCAAGAGCGGTTTGGAACCAACATTCTTACCAGTTGGTTTGGAACCAACTATCTATCTATCTATCTATCTATCTATCTATCTATCTATCTATCTATCTATCTATCTATCTATCTATCTATCTATCTATCTATCTATCTATCTATCTATCTATCTATCTATCTATCTATCTATCTATCTATCTATCTATCTGTATGTATGTCTGCCTGCCTGTCTGTCTGTCTGTCTCCTCTTTCACATCCACAACATTGAATGAAATGTTGGGAAAACCTGAAGTTGACCGCACACGCGGTCAACTATTGTTGCACCTTTTTTATATAAACGTTAATTGTATACAAAAACAATGTCCTTTTAGCATTTTAACAGGCGTGCTGCGTGTATGATATTTGTGTATGTCTGTTTAATAGGGCGTTTGAACATCACATGACATATTTAATAGTATGCATAAAGTATGAACCAAAAAAAAACAAAAAACTTAAGAATGTCCTTCCACACACCATGTGTTCTCTTTCACACCCACAACATTGAATGAAATTTTGGGAAAACCTGATGTTGACCGCACACGCGGCCAACTATTGTTGCACCTTTTTTTAAATATAAATGTTAATTGTATACAAAAACAATGTCTTTTAAAAATAAAAATAAAGCATATACATTTTATGCAAGTGTGACTTTTGTACTGACCTTCTCCCGGCCAAGCGAACGGAAAAAACAAATCCTTCGTGAAGGATATCCAAGATATGCTGGGTTGACTGCGGCGTAATTCAAAGGATATGCTAAAGTTTCTCTCCCCAAAAAAGTACATGAAATAAAATTTTCACGTATCAACAATAAATGGAGACTTTTTAAATCACCTTGTTGATAACGGACATGACTGTAGATAACTTCTTTAAACATAAAAAGATGAGTTAGAAAATGTTCACTATTTAAAAGAGATGCATTAGTTTTATGAATACTTTGAAAATGCCTTAAAGATTTTATCATTATATTATAATGCATACGCCTGTAGATAACTGTAGACAAACATTTTATAAAACTGAGAGAAATACAATTATTTAAATTACATAATATAGCAATGCTACTAAAGGTTATGTCCCTTGATATAACTTTTCTTAAGTCCCCTTGCAATATGTTAATTATAATTTAAAAATTGAATTTTATTACGTAAATAATTGTTTGTAAACTAACAAACTATGCCAGTTGGCTGCACGGGAATGAGAAGAACATCTGTAGAAAATTTCATCTCAATTGGATGGACTGTTCGCGAACGCATAAAGGACATACACACATACATTCTCTTGTATATATAAAGATAAAGGATGGAAGAAAATCACGGAGACCAACTTTACCAGCTTATGCAAGACGTCACTACTGGCACCACATCGGCTGAAATGATTAGACCAAGTGAGGGAGTGGACTAAAACGGTCGCTTAAAGGCACAGAAGAACTACGTTGATTTTGAACTTTCCCGGATGGGTAAAGATACAACCTCCTGACATTTACTGGAATTTACCGAGTTGTTGCACGGAATCCCGGTGCCATTAGTCGGGTGGACATAATAGCAGGTTATCAGTAACATATATAAATTAGACAGTAAGAGGGATGATTAATTACGGGGAGCCAGAGGAAAAGGAGACACTGGTAGACGGCTGAAGATAGTAACCAATGAAAGACCAAGGCTGAGGCCACGTGATCAGAAGGGTCGAGAAGGACCGACGAACAAAGTGAGGAGTCGGAGGTCGGACGCCATAACAGACAGATCAGAAACCAGAGAATTGAGTCTGTCGGGAATCACAGCCATGCACAGCTCATAGAACGTACCAAACCAGCGGTCGAATATGAGGATGTAGACAGAAATTCGACTATGTCAAGAAACCAGCGCTTGACCAACAGGGAGAAAGAGCGACATAGTTACTGAGACCAGTTGCACAGAAGGCGAGATAGTATACCCGCCATGCCGTTGAACACACGACTGCATGGAGGGAGGCCAGTGGTGTCGCTGAGCGGGTCGGTAGTGACCCCGTCCTGCGAGTTGTAAGTAGGTTAATTACTAAGTGTTTAAGCGAATGAACTGCTTGTGAAGAAATAAAGCTATGTATTCGGCATGTTTTCACACATGGAAAGCCGTAGTGGTTCAGTGTATTCTGGTACGTGTTCAAGCTTAGTTAGCCAGTGTAGCGACAGCACACCCCTATCAGCACATTGGCACCCGGCCTAAATCCAGGGACAAGGAAATTTCCGAAGTATCCTGGGATTATGGACATTGGAAGTCTTTATGCAGAAGCAGGACAACCACTGCCATAACGGATATTGGAAGCATAGAATTTTAGCCAGACGTAGAATGGAGAGTGCTTAGGCATTATTCTTGAATGTTACCGAGAGCTTTGACCAAATATTTCATTGAATAGGAATGTCCCAGAATACTTTCTGGGTCTACAGATCTGATGGACCACTTAGAGGAATAAAGGTTTAATCACGCTTATCAGAGTCTATCCAGCTATGACATAAGATAGCACAAAGGCACGGCCGACACCCAAAGCGATCACAGGCTAGAATTTTACAATCACACATTTAACACGTTTGACGTTCCTCACCCAAGGTGACTGACATAATTAGAAATCCCTGCTTGATAAGAATCCCTGTGTCAACATATTGTTAGATGGACTGGAGACTTAACGCTCATAACATGTCTGTCCAGCGGCGCACAACGTGTGAAAGGTGTGAGGGGATGGACTGGCAGATGTGATACTGACTCGCGACAGGATATTACATCCACACGAATGTGTGAATTGAAATAAATGCAGAGGAAGATAGGAAAAGGCGCCAACGAGATAAGAGCATTGTTCGTACTTGGTAAATACCTTTGTCTAGACATGTTCAAATCAGATACTCCAGACAATAGGAACAGGTACGGAACGATTAAATGTATATTCCATTTATTCGTTAAGTAAGAATTACATGCTGTTTAGATTGTAGGCGAATGGCTGTCTCTAGTAACATTCCATAGACTATTCCTATGGACACTATCATAAGCCTTTTTAAAATCCACAAAAATGTTATGGAGATCTCTTTTATATTCCCAATTTTTCTCGGCTATTTGTCGTAAGATAAATATCTGATCTATTGTTGATCTGTTTTGTCTGAAACCCGCCTGTTAGTCACCTAATATGTCTTCTGAATATGGTTTTAGTCTATTTAGTAATACTGCGGATAGTATCTTATAGCTTATGGACAATAGTGATATTCCTCTATAATTTTCACACTGGAACTTGTCTCCTTTCTTAAAACTGATTGCCTGCTGGAGACCGTCTGATAGACCCCGTAACCCTTGTGCGACACCCGCGAACCACTTTAAAGATTTGTTATTATCGTGGTTTAAACTGAACCATTTCTCCATTCCAGTCCACCATTTCAGTGTCCCATTGAATTAAACTTCAGAACGAAAGAATTACCTTGCTTCCGTGAGCAAAATCCCACATGGCAAAGAAGAATACACATGAAAACATGATTCGAAATTTATTTTTGTGATGCGAATTTTTGTGACATTACTTTCTGGTGAAGGACCTCATATATTTTAACAAAATTAAAGTTTTACACAGTTTTATATTATAGTTATTGTGATGTTAACGACTTTGTGATAGATTCGAAAACGAACTTGTGCAGTAGTGAGATATTTATGTAGAAGACGGTAATAATATAGAGAAAAAAAATCTAATAGTCTAAGAACAACAACAATCTAACAACAACCTAAGAAAATGATGGTTTTTCCATTTTGTGTGAAAATGATGTACTTCATAATGTTATGATTTCATTGCGTTTTATTCGTGTTATGGAGCAGTTCTTGTGATATTCTAGAACCCAACTGGTGTTTGTAATAAAATTCACTAAATTTAACTGGATTAGCGGCTTTGGATATAAAATAACGCCTTGGTAAGTGAATTTTTTTCATAATTTTTAACACTTTAATTTCAATTGTTATTACTAAAACTCTCATTATTGTCATAATATTTGTAACCTATCAATTTATTATTAACACTGTCATGTTCCTTGTGCAATCCTCTTTAATTTTATATGTAATACAATAGATCTGCTACAATTTTAACCATTTTAAAAGCAAAATTGTGGCATACCTCTAGTTCAAATTTTCTGCCTTGAATCTCTGGTTGGGTATGACCATTTTTTTGTTTGGCAGGCAATCAGTAGGTATCAATAATGACTCTTTCCAGTCATGGGGTAATTCTTCGGTCCTCCAGATTTTTATTATTAGTTCGTATAGCTTTAGAATTTCTTTGGCGGGATGAGAAACATTCTGACCAGTAGAATGATGTCAGTTGAAACGGGAGAGGGAGTGTTGAGGGGATACATAGAGCCCGTTCTTTTGTATGGATGTGAAACTTGGACAATGTGCAATCAAGCTGAAAAACATCTAATGGCTGCAGAAATGTGGTTTCTGAGGAAAATGCAAAGAATACCATGGACAGATAGAAAAACCAATGACCAAGTACTACAAGAGACAAATGAAAATCGTAGATTGATTAGAGAAATTAGACGTAGACAGTCAAATATTTTTTGACATGTTATGAGAAGAAATGGACTGGAGAACTTAGTGACAGCTGGCAAGATCGAAGGGAACAGACCAAGAGGAAGACCGAGAGGAAAATACCTGGATGGCTTGGCCACATGGCATGGACGAGACAGGAACACTGAGCTGATCCACGACTCTGGTGATCGAGTGAAATGGCGAATCATGACCGCCCACGCTTTCCGGCATGGCACATGATTGATTGATAGCTTTAGATGTAATGCATGACCACCCGCCTTTATAAATTCAGCAGCAATTCCATCAGCCCCAGTTGCCTTATTGTTTTTAAAAGTCGTGTGATTACATATAGGATTTCTTCACATGCAGGTTCTTCAATTTGTGGTTCGCATGTTAGAACCTCTTCCTGTAGGAAAGTGTTACTTGGAGCTTCACAATTTAGTAATTCAACAAAGTATTCTTTCCACGTGTTGCACATTTCCTCATTGGTATTTATCATATTCCCATTTTTGTCTTTTAAACCATATGTGTTGCGTTGGTGCCCTCGTTTCATTGACTTCAGTTCTTTAAAAAAAACTTTCTGGATTCGTTTTTCTGGTGATTAGTTTCCATATCTTTGATTATATTACTCATATATTCTCGCTTCTGCTGTCGAACTATTTTTGTAGCCTCTTTACATTAATTTCTATATTGCTCTTCCTTTTGGATGTTGTTGATGTCATTTAGCCATAGCTGTCTGGCATTCTTTTTCCTAATGACTGCTTCTTCACATTTTGGATTGAACCATCTGTTCTTTCTATGCGTGGTTAACACACTGATACATTCTTCAGAGGGGAAATTTAATTGTATTCTTGATGTTCAACCAAGTTTGGTCAACGCTTTTCTCCAACGGGTTTTGTACAATTTCAAGTTTACATTTTATTTCATCTGCAAATTTCTCGTAGTTTTTCTCTGTTATATGTTGGGTGTAACCTTTGTAGTTTAGCATAGAAAGCTCTCTTAAGTTTTATTTTAAATTTTGCCCCAACGAGGAAGTGGTCGCTGTGGCACTCAGCTCCTCTATAGCTTCTAACTTGTTGTATGTTTGATGCATTTTTGTTGTTAATTAAAATGTGATCTATTTGATTATAGGTTCTCTTGTCACATGATTTCCAAGTTTGTTTATGTATATCCTTTCTTTGCAGTCTGGTACTGCTGATCTGCAGTCCTTTGGCTTCTGCTAGGTTGATGACTCTCCATCCATTATCATTTGAAGTTGTATGTAGGCTTGTATGAAGCTTACTGCCAAGACAAAAGTCCTTGTCTATCAAGCCTATGTCCTTAGTACTCTTCTTTATGGCAGTGAAGCCTGGTCAACCTACTCACACCAAAAGAAACGTTTAAACAACTTTCATATGCGGTGTCTACGAAGAATACTTTGTATTAAGTGGCAAGATAAAATCACAAATACTGATGTATTGGAAAGATCAGGTTGTGTGACGGTGTGTTCCATGCTCAGTCTTAGTAGACTTAGATGGATAGGACATCTTAGGAGGATGGATGATGGTAGAATACCAAAGGACATATCGTTTAGTTTAGTCGACGGATCAACATCACAGCTCAACCCACAAGTGCTCCGTTCTCCTAACTCAAGCCTGAGTCCGGAGAAACTCAGCTCAGTGCACAAACTCTGTAGCACCGGCGAGAATCCTCAAATACTTATTACTTAAAATACTTATTACTTATTAAATACTTATATGTCCAAAGGACATATCTTTTTTTGGTGAATTACAGATGGGTAAGAGATCTCAGGGTGGGCCTCTACTATGATACAAAGATGTGTGTAAGGGGGACATGATTGATACAGGCATTGATAACACACATTGGGAGCAAGTCGCAGCTGAACGTGTTGCACAGAGGGCAAATATCAAAAATGGAATAAAGACAAAGGATAAAATGATTGCAAATAAGTCACACACTGAGCGTGCGAGACGTAAGATGGTGCATGATGGTTGAAATGACCATGTGTTCACATGCATCCTCTGTGGACGAACATTTACAGCGCAAATTGGCCTTATCAGTCACATTCGCTACCGCCATGGGTTGTAGTTATTATGCCATTTTGAAGCACAATGTAACAGACTATTGTCTGTCAAGACAGCAAGGTGCCAATGAATGATATAATGATAAATATTTTCAACATTCTGGTTAATATATCTACTCCGAATTCTCCCAATACTTATCATTCTTCTATTGTTTCATCTGGCTCTTCTCTTTTCTTCATATGTTTCATAGCGTTAGCGACTTCCTGTAGAATAGGTGGGCCTTCTAAGTTACTATCTTCTGTTAATTCTTCCCTTTCTCTATCATATAATTCTTTTATATACTCATTCCATCTCCTCATTATAGCACCATCCTCCAATAACATCTTTCCTGTTTTTGATTTCAAACACCCTGTATTTATTCTTGTCTTTCTTCCCGTGAGCCCAC
>OY992879.1:7119551-7179551 GCA_963921405.1 Cepaea hortensis | reverse complement strand
GTGTAGCGTGTGGACAGACCCGACTGGAGACGATTAGAGAGTAGACGTGTTCTTGACAAATGCTATAAGTTTCTAGGCAATAGTTAAATATTAGGCTTTAGATTTAGATTGTGATTACTAGCATCATTTCTCACTACTTCATTACATTCATGTTGTTTAATGTCAATGAAGCATACCGCTCGCAGAGCTTGTAAATTGCCAGCTCTAAATAAATTGCATTCCTTTTGCAAATGAGACGAGTTGTTATTTCCTGCGGTGCAAAAGTTGGGGGGTCCTAAAAGACCTGTCGCAAGCAAGTTGCTGACAGGCAGGACCCCAATTGGTGTCAGAAGCCACTGAACCAACGTCAACAGACAATTGGTGTCAGAAGCCACTGAACCAACGTCAACAGACAATTGGTATCAGAAAGTTCTGAACCAGCGTCAACAAGCACGATTCAACATCATTGCTGTGTTAAATTATTTGAAAGTAATGTAAATTTGTTTGCATATATGGCAGAAATAATTTTCTCTTGTGAATTATTACGATCAAACCATTTGTGGAGCTTGAACCACAATGAAGCAAAATTAAATTACAAATTGTGAAATTCTACGAAAATTAAGTTTGAAAGTGTGTTATTCTACGGAAATTAATGAAAATGTATACAATCATCAGTGTATTTTGTCAAGCAAACCGTGTACATTTCATTTTGTGTGATACAGCCATCAATGTCACCATTCTTCATATTCAGTAAATAGATTAGCTACTGAACTGAAGCCTAGAACGAAGTTATACCAAACTAGTCAGAAAGTGAAGACAAGACGACATCGACTGTCATACGACGAATCATCCTACGAATCATGACAATCATTCAGACTATCATTTCATTCATTCATTAATACCAGTTATCATTATCTACCACATGTTTTTATTCATCAGCCGCATGAAAGATAAATTTGTATTTACAACATATGCGTGTGTCTAATTTTTGATGCTCTACTAAACAGAAGCATCCATTGTGTTATCAAGTCAATCATTTTGTGAGTGTGGAAGACAGCGGTGGAACATCCCAAGAACCGTATTTTCCAAAGAATTAGATGAGTATATTTTCAGAATATTTTGGTATGCTCTAAATTAATCATGCATCTTCTTTTTCAGTAAAGATGTATATTTACTAACACATAATTACAAACCATTGTGTGAATATTACTGTGATATCATTTTGAACTAACATTAAGCCACAAAATGGCGTCACTAAGTGATTGTATCCAGGCAGGCAAGGAAATGGGCCATACTGGTGAAAAGGTAGAGAAGTGGGCGGATCAAAAGTATAAAGAAGAAATAGCGCGAATGGAAAAGAAGGCTGCTCCAGAGAGAGACGAAAGAGCATTAGAAAGGCAGCATCAAAAAGAAATGAAAGAGGTCGAGGAAGCTACCAAACAGAAACAGTTAGACTTAGATCATGCCACCAAACAAAAGCAGATACAAGTAGACTCAGAAACTAAATTAAAGATGAAGGAAATGGAGGTAGATTCTAACATACAGATAGCCTCTAGCAAACAAAAGAGCCAAGAAGAACAGAACAAATTTACTAAGTATAAAGGCCTTATCAAACCATATTGCGTAGGGGATTCAATTAGTGCATGGACTGAGAATATAGAATTCCAACTAAAGACTCAGAAAATACCTTTGGATGACTAGGCAATGATCTACATGAGAAACCTCAGTGGAGAGCCGTTAAAAGTAATAGAATCCATACCTACAGAGCTAAGGAACAATTATCAGTACATTCACGATAGGATCATGCAACACTTTCTTTTAGACGCCACTGGGTACCAAATTCAGTTCTCCCAAATTAAGCCAAAAGCAACTGAAACCTTCTTAGACTACATCTCTAACGTGCAGAGCACATTTAAAAAGTGGACTAGAGCGGCGAAAGTGGGTAACAACTATGAAAAATTAGAAGATCTTATGGGAATGGACAAGGTGATATCTACCGTTCCTACCCCTTTTGCGAAGTTTCTCCAACAGTCAGATATTGAATCCATTCAGCAATTAGAAAAACGGGGGTCAGCATATTTTTCATCTAATCGGGACATATTTAAATCTACAACACATTATACAGAAATCACTGCTTTTGCAAACAAAGTACCTGATAGATCTTACAATCAAAAAGATTATCGTAAGAAAGATAAATCATTTCAGAAGCCACCTCGATGTGGATATTGTAGGTTATTTCATCCTAGCGACTCTATGTGTGATAAAAACCCCGCATATCCGTCACACTTAGAAGCAGTGTTAAATAAACAAGAAAGCAGAAGAACGTCATTTAAACGTGCTGTTAAATGTTACTTTTGTTCCAGCTATGGCCACTATAGTAGTAAGTGTCTTGGTAGACAACGAATGAAGGCAAATAATGCAGCACTCATCGATACGTCATCAGACGATGAGAGTGACATTGATCCGGAACTTGTGAATGTGTTGCCAACGAGTGAATGTGAGAGTGTAGCAGTAGTAACAGACATATTAGACTTTAAGAAATGTGACATATGTCACCAGTTTCATGCGGATGGTAAATTGAAATGTGGGCACGTAATACCATGTTGAAATGAAGATGCGAACGCAGCTAGTGCCTCCAGAGGTAAACTTAAGTTCTACGATGCACTGGTCAATGATCAACCATGCCAATGTTTAATTGATAGCGGAAGCACTCTACTAGGTTTAAGGAAAGAACTTGTTAGACCAGAAGATTACACGGGTGAATTTGTCAAATGCCGTACTTTCTCTGGAACCATTGAGAAATACCCACTGGCAAAAGCGCATATCAATACCCCGTTCCTTACCGGCACATTTACTTGCGCAATCCTGCAAGATCCATGCACGGATCTCATTTTAGGGTGCCTAGATTCATTGAAACAATGTACAAATGACGACATAAGAGCCTGGAAACATACACACATGGCTAACGCTGTAACAAGGTCAGATACACAAACAAACTATACTGACTTACAAAATGAAATGCTACAGCTATTAACACCAAGTGGTGCCGATACCAACACTACTCGACAGAAATTTATCGAGGCACAAAGCACCGACCAAACTATCGCACCTTATTTTAAATTGCTAGGTGAGCGAGCGAAAGTGACTAAAAATGCATCTTGGCACTTTAGAAAACATAAGGGAATTCTCATGCGTTATTACGCAAATAATAACCATGAAATTCAGCAGACGGTGTTACCTGTAACACACCGACAAAATGTGCTAAACATCGCACATAAATCACCGTTTGCTGGACATTTGGCCTATGATAAAACGCGAGCCAGAGTTTTGTCACACTTTTACTGGCCTAAATTCTGTTCTGACATAAAATTTTTCTGTCGTTCATGTACTATTTGTCAACATCTTGTACAAAAGGGAAAGCATGTGACGGCCGAAGTTCAACGGTCATTGTTAGCATCTAGACCATACGAGTCTGTAACGGTCGATATTGCTGGACCCCTAAAGCAGGTGTCGAGCAAAGGAAACCATGACTATGCAAATAAGGGTGCTAAAACTATACACCTTGAACCAAATCAGAAGGTTTTGCTTCTACTACCTGATAAACGTAATTTGTTACTAACATCTTGGCAAGGGCCATTCAACGTTGAACATAAAATATCAGATGTGGATTATGAAATATCGATAAAAGGAAAATTAAAGATATTTCATATCAACATGCTGAAACCATACTTCTCACGACAAGAACAGACAGACGAACAAAATGCACCAACACCAAGTAATCGGACGACAAACGTACACAACACAACTTCATTAGGTAGGGCGACACACGACAGCGACAACGCAAACACACTTAGCCAGGTAACAGCACATGCAGCTAGTACCACAACAGTATTGAACGAGACAGACGATGACGAGATGGAATTACCAGTCCCTACTGTAGACACGACTGCGACCATTGACAGCATAAAGATAGAAACTAAACTTACAGACGACAAACGACGACAAATAATAGAGCTAGTGACGGAATACAGAGACATTTTCTCCGACATCCCAGGAAAGACAGACAGAATAGAACATTCTATTATTCTGACTGACAACACACCAATCAAGTGTCGACCTTATTCTATCCCTCTAAACTATAGGTCGAACCTCGACAAAGAACTACTATCTCTCGAGTCGAGTGGAATTATTCAGAAATCTCAGTCTGAGTATTCGTTCTCTATCGTCCTTGTCGCCAAAAAGGACTCAACTATTCGACTCTGCGTCGATTATCGCCGTTTAAACAAAATAACCAAAATTGATGCTGAACCAATCCCAGCATGCGAGGATTTGATCTTGGACATGTCTACATCTCGCATATTTAGTAAGCTTGACCTCACGAAAGGTTATTGGCAGGTCCCGATGCAAATAAATTCGATTCCTTTAACAGCTTTCTCCACTCCTTTAGGTCTATATGAATGGCGCTTTCTTCCTTTTGGCCTTCGTAACGCTCCAGCAACTTTCGTCCATCTAACTAGGGATCTTCTCCATGGGATGACCAATATTTCTACATATATAGACGACATGTATTCATACGGAAGACTGGACGTCACACCTACTGAAACTACAAGTCTTCGACAGGTTGCGAGTATTCGGGCTTACAGTTAAGCCGACCAAAGTAGAGTTGGGCATGGAACAAATTGACTTCCTAGGTCATACCATCTGCAGGGGCCAATTAAGAACAGATGACAGAATCGTCACCAAGATTCTGAATTTGACAATGCCAACGACCAAAAAACAGGTCCGAAGTTTACTGGGTCTAGTAAACTACTATAGTAAATTTATTCCAAATTTGGCGGAAATCACCGGTGTTTTTTCTAACATCTTAAAAGCATCGGCTAAATTATCTGTACAAGATGCAGGATTAATTAGCGCGTTATCAAAATTGAAATACCTATTTAGCGTTCCACCTATCCTGCGCTTGCCTAATCCAAAACTTACCTATTTTTTACGTACAGATGCGAGTTCCATCTCCATATCTGGGATACTAGGACAGTTCTACGAAGGGAAGTTCCACCCAGTAATGTACGTAAGTCGGAAAATTAGCCCTGCTGAATCTAGATACTCAGCATCAGAATTGGAGGGCCTCAGCTTAATCTATTGTGTTAAGAAATTTCATACATTTTTGGCAGGAGCACAGTTTGTGATCGAAACCGACAATTCTCCATTGTCTGTGATGCAGTCTGGCATTCCCCATAATAACAGAGTCTACAGGTGGGCTTTGATTCTGCAGAACTATACATTTACTATCCAACATTTAAAGGGAAGATTGAACACTTTAGCAGATACCTTGAGTCGACCGTCAACCATTGACATACCTGATTTGCAGGAAGGGATCGACCAGAGATCACCAGCAACAGTGACACTGTAAATGTTAAGTAAATCAGTGCCGTATGTGGTGATTAAGATACACTGTAAGTGCGTTATCATCGCCAAACATGTAAACTGTGTGAAAGTAACAGTGCCATGAAGAGTGAAACGAACAGACGCAGAAGTAACATGCGCTGACACACACATAAGCTATATTAACGTTGAAGTGTTAACTGTGAACCTACATAAGTTAGTAGGGAAATATATTTATACACTATCCATGAAGGAGAGCATAGAAGACTTTGCCGAAATGAACTATGTTATAAGAATAGTCTACAAAGAACATTGCTCCATCTTCACACCTGAAAGGAGGACTTCAGTTAGTGTAATTAGATATAGAAATGTAACTGTGATATATATATATATATATATATATATATATATATATATATATATATATATATATATATATATATATATATATATATTATTATTATTATTATTATTATTTTATTTTTATTTACAAAGAACACTTTAAGGTAGTTAACTCATTTCTCTTAAATGAAATTAAATAGTTAGATTATTTCCCTTGGGATAATTTAGGACAGCACACCAAATAATGTTAGTTACTATTACAGGATCGGTAACAAACCATCCTCACAACCGTGTATATTTTGTATAGGCATGACACGTGCAAACAAACCGCACAGTCATTTGGCATGAATACTGTTATAATTCAGCCAATCATTTATTGTAAATATGTAATGTTCATTTATGTGATGCTATGAACCATAGTTTAATGACGAGTGAATGTTTTAGCAAAGCGAGGGTATGAAAGTGAATGAAAGATGTATAAATGAGAGGAGAAAATGTGAAAATTAGTAAACATGGGAAGGAAAGTGAGAGAGAAAGGTAGCGGCAAATTTCTTCACCGCTGAAAACGTCTTATTGTGACTTGTCTGTGTCATCTGTGTAACCAATGTGTTGTCAAGTTTTTATGTGTGTTACTGCCATACTTTAATAGATTAGATAGGGAATATATTTTGAGCTTCTTGAAGCGGAGTGGTGGTCATAAATAAGAATAACAAACATTTAAAACCACAATAAACCGATTTACGGCGCTCGAAGGAATACACACATTTAATACACTAACGCATACACAGGTTAGCAAGTTAGGTACACTGTAGTTTATTAGAAAACACGCAAAAAAACAGGAAAACAAACACATAAAAGTTGCACACACTATGTGTTTCAAAGAACAACACCTTAAATTCAGGGGACACAATAACTTCTTAAAAACCATCACAAGCGGAAGCGAGAAGGTGAAAAGTAGAACTGTATGTATATGAGTTGGAGGGGATATTAATGGGAACATGAACATTTTATGCTCATGTGTTGCACTCATAACAGAGTCAACTTGTATTTGGGTTGTCACTTCGGGCAATATGAGGACAGGTCGAGACAGAACGGGTGAAAGTCAAAAGACATAGGGTCAAACGACGGAAGCCAGGACATAAGTCATAAGATCCGGTTCAAAACAATTCCCAAATATATCTATAAAACCAACTATACTGATACAAGGGCTGCTCAATTAGCCGAGTGAAAAGATAGAACAGTGTGAGTAAAGGAAGAAGAGAGTTGTTCTATCCCCAAACGAGAGATTTACAACTTATTGGATCTCTGACAAAATTGGACATCCAATTTTTCTTTGTGACCATACGTGTTACAAACATGAGTTAAAGGGATGTAACACTTCACAGAGAGGAGGGGAGCCTGTCAGAATCTCCAATAAGGGTTTAGAGAGTTAATAAGAGTTAAGACAAGTCTAGTAGGGAGACACCAGACAGGAGAGACACCAGCGCTATAAATAGCTTCACCAGGGGACACATTTGTGTCAACCAAGGGAGCAATAAGGACAGTTGAGCGAGGGCTTCTCCAAGCCATTGGAAAGCTTGGCCTTACGAGTAACCGTGGAGTACCCGGTTACTCAAGTTCACGAGCCAGCGTGCTTAGGACTCCATGCACGCAAGACTCGCTAATGCACGGAGGGTACAGCGTCCGTGCTTGACCACGCAATGTGTAGCGTGTGGACAGACCCGACTGGAGACGATTAGAGAGTAGACGTGTTCTTGACAAATGCTATAAGTTTCTAGGCAATAGTTAAATATTAGGCTTTAGATTTAGATTGTGATTACTAGCATCATTTCTCACTACTTCATTACATTCATGTTGTTTAATGTCAATGAAGCATACCGCTCGCAGAGCTTGTAAATTGCCAGCTCTAAATAAATTGCATTCCTTTTGCAAATGACACGAGTTGTTATTTCCTGCGGTGCAAAAGTAGGGGAGTCCTAAAAGACCTGTCGCAAGCAAGTTGCTGACAGTTGGAGGTGTGTGGGTAGAGGAGGATATGTGGGTGGGTGATTGTTGGTGGGTAATGGAATGGGTGGAGGATATGTGAGTGGGTGGGGAGATGTGTGTAGGTGGGTGGATGTGTGGGTTGGGGAATGTATGTGTGATTGGGGTATGGGTGGATGGGATGTGTGGTGGGTGGGAGGTGTGTGTGGGTGGGGAGATGTGTAGGTGTGGGGATGTGGTGGAAGGGTGGGGGAATGCATGTGTGTCTGGGTTGTGTGTGTGGTTGGGTGGGGGATGTGGGATGAATGGGGGATGTGTGGGTAGGTGGTGGATGTGACTCATAACATGGTAATATGCATTGTTTATGTTTACAAAATTCATTTGACAATGTTTTTTCCTATGCACTATTGATGAACGAAAGATGAGTGGTTGGAAGGGCCGAATGTAAGGCGGGCCTGCTTGCCCAAATTGTTACCCTTTGAAAATAAAGTCTGTTCATTCGTTCCTTCGTTTGTCCAACCACCAACACCCACACACACCCCACCCACATCCCCCACCCATACACACCCCAAATAAGCACAACGCACACACACACCCTCATATCTAGACACATACATGATGCCTCACATAATCTCCCTCGCACTCACACTCAGACACACACATACTAATTCTCTCTCTCACACTCCTCTCCCTTACTCTATTACTGTCTCTCACTCATTCACACACACACTTACTCTCACAATCTCACACATACACATGAACGCATGCACGCAAACACTCACACACACACACACACACATGTATGCATGTGCAGACACACACATTCCCTCACCTTTTCTCGCTCTCACTTTCTCCCACACACACACATTCACTCTTTCTGGTATAATTGTTCAGTATAATTGTTCATTATAATTGTTTAACTATAATTGTTCACTATATATGTGTGCGTGTGGGAGCGAGAGAGAGAGAGAGAGAGAGAGAGAGAGAGAGAGAGAGAGAAAGTGGGTGTTAGAGAGAGGGAGAGAGTGGATGCGTGTGTGCGCACGTGCATGCGTGTGTGTGGAGAAAGTGATTGAGCGAGAAATGGTGGGGGAATGTGTCAGTGCATGCATTCGTACGTGTATGTGTGAGAGTGAGTGAGGGAATGTAGGCGTGCGTGCGTTCATGTGCATGCGTTCATGTGTATGTGTGAGAGAGTGTGATTGAGAGAGTGAGTGTGTGTGTGTGTGTGTGTGTGTGTGTGAAGGATTGTGTGTTAGAGAGTTAGACAGTGGGAGAGTTGATGTGTTAGTGTGTGTGTGTGTGAGCGCGCGCATGCGTGTGAGTGTGTGTATATGAAAGAATACAGAGAGAGAGAGAGAGAGAGAGAGAGAGAGAGAGAGAGAGAGAGAGAGAGCTGAGCAGATGCATGTCATGTAACACGCATGTTATGTAACACGCGAATCCATATGTTTGTGTATTCTCATCTGTCATATTATCAGTTAAATACCATTTGATTTTATCATGCATAATATAAACTAATGTTCATTACTGTAGTTTGAGTGAGAGAGTCAGTGAGTGTGAATGAGAGACAGAACGAGTGAGCGTGAGAGTGAATGAGTGAGCGGGAGAGTGAATGAGTGAGCGGGAGAGTGAATGAGTGAACGGGAAAGTGAATGAGTGAGCGGGAAAGTGAATGAGTGAGCGGGAGAGTGAATGAGCGGGAGAGTGAATGAATGAGCGGAAGAGTGAATGTGTGAGCGTGAGAGTGAGTGAGTGTGTGTGTGTGTGTGAGAGAGAGAGAGAGAGAGAGAGAGAGAGAGAGAGAGAGAGAGAGAGAGAGAGAGAGCATCACTATTTTTACGTCACATACATTTTATGTACACATTTTTCTCCATGTTTAACATTTTTATGAGACTGCTCATGACAAGTGTCAGTGTATGTGTGTGAGTAAAGTGTGAGAGTTTCTTCATACTAGTTTCAATACTATCGTGAGACATTTTGTATGTGTCTAGATGTGAGGAAGTGTGAGTGTATGTGGAGGATATGTGTGAGTGTGGGGATATGTGTGGGTGGGGGGTGTGTGGGTGGGGGTATGCGTTTGGATGGGTTGGGGTGTGTTGGTTTTGGTGGGTAGTGGTATTTGTGGGTGTTGGTGGGATGTGTGGATGGATGTGTGGGGGTGAAAGTAGGGGTGTTGGAATGGGTGTGGGGGATGTGTGTATGGGTGGAGGATATGTGTATGGGACGGATGCAGGGGATGTGTGTTTATGTGGGTGGAGATGTGTGGACGGTTTGAGGAAGTATGTGTAGGAGGCGGGGTTGTGTGGGTAGGGGATTGTGTTGGGTGGATTGGGGATGCAAGGGTGGGTGGGGAGAAGTGTATGGTGTGTGGGTTTGAGATATTTGTGCGGTGTGTTGGTGGGGGATGTGTGAATGATGTGTGGGTGGAGGGTATGTTTGTGGAGGTATGGGTGGAGGATAGTGTGTGGTGTGGGGGATGTGTGTGATGGGTGCGGGGAATGTGCGTATGAATGGGGTATATGTATGGGTGAGTAGGGGATTGTGGTGGTTGGGGGAAGTATGTGGGGGAGTGTTGGTGGGAGATGTGTGTGTTTGGATGGGGAATGTGTGGGTGGGGGTGTGTGAGTGAGTGGCTTAGGGATGTGTAAGTGGGTGAGGGAGTTGTATGTGTCGGGGTGGGATGTGTGAGTGGGTGGAGGATGTGTGTGGGGTAGGGGTATTGTGATCGAGAGATGTTTGGTTGGGGGGGGGGGGGGGTGTGGGTGCGTAGTGGAGAATGTATGCGTGAGTGAGTGTGTGTTGGTGGACGGGTAGGGTATGCGTGTGTGGGTGGGGAGAGGTGTGTGGTGTGTTGGTTGGGGATATTGTGTGGGTGAGGTATGTGTGTGTGGGTGGGGGATTTTTGTGTTTTGTTTTGTTTTTGTGTTGTGTGAGTGGGGGTATGTGGGGTGGATGGGTAAGGGTATGGGTGTGGGTGTGGGTGGGAATATTGTGTGGTATCTGGGTGGGGGATATGTGTGTGGTGTGTAAGTGGGGATGTGTTGGTGAGGGATATGTGTGTGTGTGGTGCGTGGGTTGGGAATAGTGCATGATAGGAGGTGTATGTGATGTGCGGGTGGGGGATTGTGTGGTGGGGGATTAGGTTAAGGCATGTGTGGGTGGGTGGAAGTTGTATGTGTGGGTGGTGGGGTGTGTGTTAGTGGATTGGGGATGTATGGGTGGTTAGAGAGATGTGTGTGTGTGTGGGGTGGGGGTAGGGACATGTCAGTTGGTGGGGATGTGTGTGTATGGTTTGGGAATGTGTGAGTGGATGTGCCATGTGTGGGTTGGTGGGGGATTGTGTGCATGGGTGGGGAATATGTTGTCGATGGAGATGTGGCTGGGGGATGGGTGGTTTGAGGTGTGGGTGGGGAGAGGATGTGTGGGGTAGTATGTGTATGTGGATGGGCGTAGGATGTGTGGGTTGGTGGGGGGAATGTTTGTGGGTGGCGAGTGTGTTTTGGTTGGGGGGTCAGGTGAGGGCAGTGTGTGTGGGTGGGGGATGTGCGGGAGGGGGATGGATCGGTTGGTGGGGTATGTATGTGTCCCTTGGTGTGCGTGTGTGTCGGTAGGTGGGGGTGTGTATGTGTTTCTTGGTGCGCGTGTGTGTGGGTAGGTGGGGGTGTTGTGTGGGTGGGGTGATGTATGGATAGGTGGGAGATGGGCTTCATAACATGGTAATTAGCCTTGTTTATGTTTACAACATTCATTTCACAATGTTTATTTTATCTTCCTATGTAAATGTATAATGCTCTTGATGAACGAAAGACGAGTGATTGGAAGGGCCGAATGTAAGACGGGCCTGCGCGCCCAATTTGTGACCCTAATAAAGTTGATTTGATTTGATTTGATTTTGATTTCTTCCCCCCCCCCCCTCTCTCACACACACAAGCACACACATAGTGAACAATTATATCTGTAGGTGAATTGTGGTGGCATATAGTCGGTACAGATTAAGTATTGAAAGAGTTTCTGGTTAAATGTGTAGGGTCTGATTGGAGTTTTCAGATCTGGAGGAAGGTCGTTCCATAAGTGAGCACCAGAGTAGGTAAAACATGTTTTGTATAAGTCCAATCTAGGTTATGGGACATGTAATAAATTCAAGCACTTGCTGTTCATTGCATTAGATTGAATCAACGATACTCTGGAATAATTTGAGATATAATTTTATTCACTAATTTAGCTTTGTTAAAAAGGAAGCACTTTCGAGGTGGTAGAAGCCTTAGATGACTGTATAAATTATTAGTTTCAATGTGCTTTATAACAGAAACTAGTCGTATAGCGCTGTATTGTAGAGAACATAACCATTTCATATTAGATTTAGGGCAACCATCCCAGACTGTGGAACAATAATCGAGATGTGATTGGATATAGGATGTATAGAATATTTTGTGTGTGCTTTTGTGCATTTGTTTTAATTTTCTAATTAAAATATCGTGATCAACCATCTCAAAGGCATTTGTTTTTAAAGTCTACAAACACGGTCCACAAATATTGCCATTGTTGATAAAGTGCCAGTTATCTGTCATTTTTGTTAGAGCACTATGGTAAAAATATTTGGATCAGAATTAGATCGTTGTTAATTAAATCGTTAGAATTAATAAAACAACAAAGGGAACTGAAACAGAAAGGAGGTGAATCCGATAACAGCAGGATGAAGTATAAATCTTTAACTCGAGAAATAAGAAAGAACACAAGAAAGGACAACAATCAATATATACAAGATTGCTGTACCAGAATAGAGCAATATCATAAGACTAGAAGAGATTACGAAATGTTCAAAAAATGAAGTTATTGACAAGAAATATTCAACCTCAATTGAATGTTATCTGTGACAAGATGGGAAATACCTTAACAGAATCTAGACAAATTCTAGAAAAATGGCAGGAATACTGCAGTGGAATGTATGATATGAGTAACAGTGAGGATATGAATGAGATACACAAGCCAATGACAGCAGAGACAGAACCTGAACCCTCATTAGATGAAATTGCATGGGCAATAAAGAACATGAAGAATGGTAAATCACCTGGATGTGATGAGATACCAGCTGAACTAATTAAAGTGGGAGAAGAAAGCATACAAATCTTTCACGCATTATGTAAAAAGATATGGAAATATGGTATATGGCCAAAAGATTGGAAGAGAACTATCTTCATTCCAATACCAAAAAAGGGCACCCTGAAATTATGCACCAACTATAGAACTGTTGCCCTGATCAGTCATGCAAATAAAATTCTACTAAAAATCATAATGGGAAGACTTAGTAAGAAAATGGAAGAAGAAATTAACGTGGTTCAAGCTGGATTTAGACAAGGAAGAGGAACAAGAGATCACATTCTCAACATGCGTTTAATAACAGAGAAGTGGAGAGAATTTAATGTAAACCTATTCTCATGTTTTGTGGATTATTCAAAGGCATTTGACTGTGTACAGCATCAGAAACTTTGGGAAATCATGAGGAATATGGGCTTTCCATCACATATAATACAACTTATAAAAATGCTCTATCTAGACCAACAAGCAGCGGTTAGAATGGATGGTGAGACATCATGTTGGTCTGACATCAAGGAAGGAGTCTGGCAGGGATGCGTGCTGTCCCCCATTTTGTTTAACCTGTACACCAAAAATATAATGAGAAATGTAAGAGATGATATAAAAAAGGAGCTATATGATTCCCTAAATATCAGTGGTCATGACATACCAGAGATTTGGTATGCTGATGATACAGTACTGCTATCCACAACACAGAATGGTATAGAAAACATATTGACCTCAGCCCAATTTAATAGTGAAATTCACATCTTATATCTTAATATAGCAAAAGCAAAGATAATGCATACAGATAAAACTACTATGGAGAAAGAAATATATGTTGAGGAAAAATTGGAGGTGGTGGAAAATTTTTGAATATCTTGGGTCATTGATCACCAACAACGGTGACACAATGAAAGAAATTAAACGACGACAATCAATTGCTCTTCAAAGACTAAAACAACTGAATAAATTATGGAGTGGGACAGACAGAACTACAAAAATTATATTTTTACAAGCATGCATCTTTCCCATTGCAACCTACGCCTGTGAGACCTTGAAACTTACTAAACAAGCTGAACAGCGCATAAATGCCTTTAAATATAAATGTTATAGACGAGTTTTAAGAATATCTTGGGTAAAGAAAAGAACAAATGCATCCATACTTCAAGAGCTGAATACTGAAGACAGTTGGCTATTAAAGACGATAAAACAAAGAAAATTGAAATATTTTGGTCACTTGAAATGCCACAAAAGTTTGGAGAGAACAATAATAGAGGGGTATATGCCTGGGAATAGAGGAAGAGGCAGGCCAAAGAGAAGATGGGTGCAGGATGTGGCGGATGATCTCCAGGTGGGTGTATCGGACGTGGGACATCTTGTTACGATCGAGAGGTTTTCTGGAAGGTTGTTATGGGAGTGAGGTTCTGCAAAGGACATGCTACTGATTAATGAATGTTAATTAAATGGTGTAACATTATTTTATGTATGTGTGGCCTTTTCAGCGATGATAGTAAGGAGATAGGCCTATAATTACCCAAGACACTGTTATCAGTTGAGCCATTTTTAAGTAGAGGATACACTTTAGCAATGTTAAGTGCGGATGGAAAGTAGATTTTGGCCAGGTGCTATTTATATATGAACGTTAAGGACTCATTAATGACTGGTGCAGCACAGCGAAGAATTCTATTACTGACACCATCTAGGCCATGTGAACACCCTAAAGTTACAGTCAAGGCTAATGGCATCTAGTGTCACCAGGTATGTCAACCAATACTAACGTCGCTGCATCTGTTTTGAATTGTTACACAACTTTCAACACAAGCAAGAAGAAATAACTCCCAAACACTCAGTCTCACAAAGTCCTTGTAGAAAGTCAGCGACCACCTCTATCTCCATTCACTTTCTGAAAGCCCCATTGGTTTATACCCCACCACGTGATCTCGTGTACATATTTGCATTCACTGTCTGCTGAAGGCAGCGACATGGCACAAGTTACCTATAGATGGCATAAGGATTCTTGTGAAATGCCTTCAGCACTTCACGCCTGCTAAAAGCTTTGATTCTTCTTCTTCTTCTGCGTTCATCCGTTTTTTTTTCCTTCGGATGTGATTGCGTTGTGCCTGTTTACAGCAGAGCTGCGTTCTTGCGCCGTTAGGCCTACACATCCGACTTCTGCGGGCATTTGTTGACCGGACAACCTTCCAAAGCTTTGATTGGAACAAACCCACATGGCGGATAAATCTGAGGCAAATCGTAATACCCTTAGTAAACGTCATCATCGGAATTTGAGCTGTTCGATGGATAGAAGTCATCATCATCATAATCAGCATCATCATCATCATCAGAACCTGTGTGAACGTACAGCGGGAGATGTTTATTATCCTGTGACTGAAACAGAAGTCTGTCTTTCATCATCTGAGGTAGAGGGAGTGAGTCGACTCTGATTTCACGTTCAGGGGATGGGCCTACAGCTGATGACACTGCCACCAGAGACAGTTGGACCAGGGACATGGGCTGGGAGGATAGTTCTTGCAGCAAGTTCAATGATTCCTTTTGATCTTTTTGTTTAAGAAGACACTCCATTGCCGTGTTAGATGCAAACATGGACAGGTCAGAGCTTGTCAGAAACAGAATGTCCACAAAATACCGGGCTAGTGGAATCTGCCCATGCAACAGAGCAACACAGAGCGGTGACACGGTTGATGGTACATAAAATGTGGCTCTTCTCCATAAAATTGTGTTTGCTTTCACGTCTGCTGGTCCTAACCCACGTTGGATGAGTTTATGGATTATATTAATTTTATTCTGAATGATTAATCGGTGCAGACATTCATGACTGAGATCAGAAGATTTTGCACCTCTATCCAGTAACGTTTCAATGCACAATATTGTGTTATTTTCAAGATATGTTGTGTCTGAGAGAAATGAAAGTGCGGTTTGTGAATGATCATTCTTGCTGACCGCGTTGACATCGGCCCCAGCGTCAAGCAATGACGTCACCACAGATGTCTTAGACCACCTAGCGGCCATCATTAAGGGAGATAAACCGCTACTGTTCTGACAGTTCACGTTGCTCCCAGCTTTCAGCAGACATGTCAACATCTCATTGTGCCAAGAACAGATAATCACTAGATGCAAGGCTGTATTTTCAAGGCTGTCTGTCACGTTCACATCAGCACCCCCTTCTATTAGGGCTTTCATAATTGGAATATTTCCTGTTGCGGCACACACCATAAGAGGTGTTACTCCATCATTGTTGTGAACATTGATAACCCTATTCTTATCGCTGGCGGAGTTTATCAAACAACAGACATTCTCAGAATATTGCTGCATGACAGCGTGATGAAGTGGAGTATTGCCGTTGTTGTCCTTGCCATCAACTTCAGCACCTTTGTCTAACAACATCTGTAGTGTGTCCAAACACACTTCCTGGGAGGCTGCCATCATTAATGGTGTTTCACCTTCTTCATTTCTACTGTTGACCGATGCTACATTGTCTATCAAAACCCGACACAGCTCAACTGTAGAGGAATGTGCACATTTTCTGTAGTAAAGTGTGTGAAATAGCGGTGTCTCAATGCCATTTCTGCCTGATGTTGTCTGATTGACGTCAGCTCCTCTCTGGATCAGAAACTGGGCAACCTCTCCGCTGGTTGATGCCCATGCATTCGAATCCACTTCATTGACGCCAACACCAGCATCCAGAATCTGACCAATGATTTCACAATTTTCTTTCTTTACGGCAGAAATGAGCAACTCTCTAGTAATGTCAGTTGATTTTGAGAAATGATCCATTATTTCAGGTTTGTAATTCTCAAACAGGAAGTGCATGTAGTCTGCTACCTGATGATCTACAGCAGAACTTAAGGCACATGGAACATCCATCTTTGCTCCACGTTGGATGAGCAGCTTGACACACTCAGTATGGTTATTTCTGAGGGCATAGTCAAGAGCCGAGTCAGAATACCCACCCCCGTTGATGTCAACTGGATATTTCAACAACAGTTCAATGAGATCTCTGCGGCCGATTTTTGCTGCTATACACAACGGATCTCGTTCCCTTGAAAAAGGATGTGTGGTCACATGAGCACCATATGTACACAGAAGCTCTACCAACTGAAAGTTTCCTGACTCTACAGCACAAGAAAGTAGTATGGACCCATGACCCTGGTTGACATCTGCCCCATTTTCCAAAAGCCTCTGGATGATATTCTTTTCAGTTGAACTAAACTTTAGCAAGTTTGATCGCAGGGAAACTGTAAACATGTACATTAGGGCACTATCAACATATCTTTTCTTCTCTGAACTGGAGGAAAATTGACAATCTAGGAACATATCCAGGGATGTGACGTCACCAGCCTTAATGGCCAGTTCTAATGGTGATGTCCCAGTAATTACATGCTCTTTCAGAATTGCATACACACCTGAAAGTCCAGCTCTTGCAGCAATAACCTCTTGCTTAATGTTATCAGATCTCATGTTGGTGAAGTAGCTGTCTGTCTCATATTTAAACTCATTATCTTCGAAGTATCCAGTGTCAGTATTTCTGGTCTTGTTTTTCTGTAATAATAATAATCTCACGGTATCCACATCCATGAAATGTGTAGCCATGTGAAGAGCAGTGTGTCCATGTTGGTTCTGGTGATGTATGTCAATATCTTGCTGCTCTAGAAGGAACCTGGTCAGGTCTGTAGAACCGGCTGAACGTATGGAGAGAATCAAGGCTCTGTTGCCTACACAATTAACAGCCCTGACGTTGGCGTGTCTGGACACCAGAAACCGGGCAATGTCCGCGAAGCCATTCTCAGCACAAATCAACAATGGTGTGTTTCCATATTCATCCGGGTGCTCGATGTTAGCCCCAACCCGGATAAGTGTATGAACAAGTTGTTTATGTCCCCGTCTACAGGCAGAGATCAGAGCTTGGTTTAGCCCATCCTGTGTGAATGATTTAGGCATCACAGAATTGCTTATTCCTTCCTGTATGAAAGAGTTCAATGCCTTAAGTAATGACACAACTTTAACTGAAGATTCAGAATTGATTATACTCAACAGCTGCCCAACATTCATTCCACACAAATCCAGTTCATCAGAAGATTCAAGGTTGATTATGTCCTTGTGACTTGGGGATTCTGTCGACCTGCCACAACAGCTACCAACTCGAGAATGTTGCGAGCTTTCATTTACAGCCAATGGATGCTGCACGTCTGCTGAAGCAGACAACCGACGCCTCTTGTTCATCCTGCTTCCAACACTGCCTGGCATTGTCCAGCCGCTGTGGTAATATATAAATGTGATGGTAATCAAACACTTACAAGTGACATGCAGTATATAAATGTGATGGTAATCAAACACTTACAAGTGACATGCAGTATATAAATGGTAATGGTAATCAAATACTTACAAGTGACATGCAGTATATAAATGTGACGGTAATCAAATACTTACAAGTGACATGCGGTATATAAATGTGATGGTAATCAAATACTTACAAGTGACATGCAGTATATAAATGTGATGGTAATCAAATACTAACAATGACATGCAGTATATAAATGTGACGGTAATCAAATACTTACAAGTGACATGCAGTATATAAATGTGATGGTAATCAAATACTTACAAGTGACATGCAGTATATAAATGTGATGGTAGTCAAATACTTACAAGTGACATGCAGTATATAAATGTGATGGTAATCAAATACTTACAAGTGACATGCAGTATATAAATGTGATGGTAGTCAAATACTTACAATTAACATGCAGTATATAAATGTGATGGTAATCAAATACTTACAAGTGACATGCAGTATATAAATGTGATGGTAATCAAATACTTACAAGTGACATGTAGTATATAATTGTGATGGTAATCAAATACTTACAAGTAACATGCAGTATATAAATGTGATGGTAATCAAATACTTACAAGTGACATGCAGTATATAAATGTGATGGTAGTCAAATATTTACAATTGACATGCAGTATATAAATGTGATGGTAATCAAATACAAGTGACATGCAGTAAATAAATGTGATAGTAATCAAATACCCACAAGTAACATGCAGTAAATAAATGATTGTAAAATCAAAGCTAGGAAATCCAAATTATAAACCACATCCGTATCGGGTGGAAGTGAGGTAACAGATAATACCAAGTAAACAAAAAACAGCAATAAGTGTAGGCCTTAATGCACAAGGTATCTAGCTCCCCCCCCCCTCTCTCTCTGTAGGCCTTAAACGCACAAGGTAACTACCTCCTCTCTCTCTCTGTCATTCATCTATATATATATATATATAAAAGAGACTGTCTGTCTGTATGTATGTATGTCCTTTATGCGTTCGCGAACGGTCTATCCGATTGAGATGAAATTTTCTACACGTCTTCCTCTCATTCCCGTGCTGCCAACTGTCATAGTTTGTTAGTGTAAAAACAGTTATTTACTTAATATTATTTAATATTTTAATTTACATTATAATGTATATATAGCGAGGGGACATAACTTCTAATAGCATTGCTATATATGTAAAATTGTTGCATATTTCTCAAATAGGTGGACCTTTTCGCTAGTTGTCTACAGGCGTATACGTTATAATCCTCCTCCTTTTCCTCCCATCCTCCTCCTCCCCCCTCTTGCTCCCTCCTCTTCCCTTCTCCACCTCCCTCTTCCCTCCTTCTCGTCCCTTCTCCTCCCTCTTCCTCCTCCTCTTAATCCCTCCTCCTCCAACTCCCTCTTCCTCCTCAGTCCTTCTCCTTTTTCTTCTTCTGCTGCTGCTGCTGTCGCCATTCCATTTACCCAAGTTAATTGTTGGGGGAAGATGTAAAGCTCTTTCAAGTGCTCTTTCTAATGCTTTTTGTAAGTTGGTCTTTGTTTATCTAAGGTTGTTCTAACTGCAACCAATAAATATGAATTAAATGAGATACTCCCCACTTTGGAAACGGGAGCGGGAGCAGGGGCCGATTATGAATTAAATGAGACGCTCCCCGCCAGGACCTGGGCGAAGCCGGGCCGGGTCGTCTTTGTTGGGAATGGGAGCAGGGGCCGAATATGAATTAAATTAGATGCTCCCCGCCAGGAGCTGGGTGAAGCCGGGCCGTGTCGTCTTTTTGGGAACGGGAACAGGAGCAGGGGCCGAATATGAATTAAATGAGACGCTCCCCGCTTTGGGAATGGGAACGGGAGCAGGGGCCGAATATGAATTAAATGAGATGCTCCCCGCCAGGGGTTGGGCGAAGCCGGGCCAGACAGATATATAGATAGACAGACAGTCGGGAACGGGAGCTTATATGACTACTTATATGATTTAAATGAGATGCTCCCCACCAGGGGCTGGGCGAAGCCAGGCCGGGTCAGACAGACAGATAGATAGACAGATAGATAGATAGATAGATAGATAGATAGATAGATAGATAGATCCCCGCCAGGGACTGGGCAAAGCCGGGCCAGGTCAGCTAGTAATATACAATTACGCACAAGTTGTAATCGCATGGGGTTACTCAATTGATCGTTGGGTCGATCTGTCTATCTATTTCTCTGTCTATCTCTCTATTTCGCTATTTATTTGACTATCTCTCTCTGTCTATCTCCTCTCTCTCTATCTATCTGATTCTTTGTCTGTCAGTCTCCTCTCTGTCTCTCTATCTGACTTGTCTGTCTGTCAGTCACCTCTGTCTGTCTCTAATTAGCAGTCAGTCATGAAACCACTAGGTGTGTTGGAGTGACTTCACTACATACTATGTCAACCAGTCAGGAAACCACCAGGTGTGTTGGAATGACTTCACCACATACTATGTCAACCAGTCATGACCCCACTAGGTGTGTTGGAGTGACTTCACTACATACTATGTCAACCAGACACCAGGTGTGTTGGAGTGACTTCACCACATACTATGTCAACCAGACACCAGGTGTGTTGGAGTGACTTCACCACATACTATGTCAACCAGTCATGAAACCACCAGGTGTGTTGGAGTGACTTCACCACATACTATGTCAACCAGTCATGAAACCACCAGGTGTGTTGGAGTGACTTCACCCCATACTATGTCAACCAGTCATGAAACCACCAGGTGTGTTGGAGTGACTTCACCACATACTATGTCAACCAGTCATAAAACCACTAGGTGTGTTGGAATGACTTCACCACATACTATGTCAACCAGACACCAGGTGTGTTGGAGTGACTTCACCACATACGTCATTCAGTCACGATTCTCATGAGGTCAGAGTTGAACTAGCTGATAAGTGTTTACAGTTATTGTTGTATTTCGTCAGTAGCAACACATCCACCATCCCTATGTTTCCCCAAGTTGTTTATTGTCTGTGGATATGTAAACAATATTACTTTGACATTATTTTTAACGCCTGTCAGAGTGTTGGGGGAATAGGAACAGGACAGAGAGAGGACAAGGGACAGAATAGAGTCAAGGACTGCAGAGATAACGATAGACAGGACATGGGTAAGGGCACAACGATATCATAAGACATGACAGTTGCAGGACGATAGAGAGATTAGAGACAGGAATCGGTCGGGACACAGTGATGTCAGAGACAGGACACCGACAGGACAAGACCTAGTGATATAAGGGGACATAAGTTCACGACCAGACGGGACTACACCAAATGACCCAACACAACACGGGTGGACTAACGCACTACGTGACTGTTGAGACAGCCCGAGTTGTCACGAGGGACACGTGGTCCAGGACCATGAGACGAACTGACCAGTTTGAAAACATCAGATGGGACTCAAGACAGTTTAGAGGAAGGATCGTTGTGTGTTCTGGAGCGAGTGTATAGCTTTTGCACGAGTGCTAGTTAAAAATAGCGAGTAATTGTGTGTAGGGCTTGTATAATTGGCTGAGTGCTGTAAGTGTTTGTAAAGCGGCATTTGTATATATATGATTCCACCGTCTTGTGTATGCACATTGTGATGACTTTCAGGTTTTCCTGAATCAACAGGTTAAACCATACGTACGACTGATTTCTTCTTGAGTGCGTATGAAGGATTCTGAATACCTGTGTGCGCGTGAGACGCTGACAACGCCTTGCAAAGGAAGTCTCCATGGCAAAGTGGTCAAGCCGTCTGTCTCGGGCTCCGAAGGTTGTGGGTTTGATTCCGGGCAGCGTCCTTCAGTTCACGAGTGCATGTTTTTTTAGACTCCTGAGGGTTGTCACTGGAGCTACGGAGTTCGTGCTTCATGTGGCGCTTTCCACGCTGCAGAAAGAGACTGAGCCATATGGGATAAAACCCCGGTGCAATGACCCTGTCGACTTTTAAGCAACTTTTTTTAAAACTCCTTGCAAAGACTAAACATAACATTGTATCTATGAAATAGAATTTACACAACTGACTAATAAAGGCTAAACATAACGGATTCCAAATGTAGCTGTTATGTAGCAGAGTTAGGTTAAATGCCCATCTTGAAAAATACCCCATGGCTCGTGCAATCTTCACTTCTACAACAAAAGTCCAACTCCTGGCCATCCTGTGGCGGACCTGTTTTAACTAACAGGAGAAGGGTCGGCGGCGAGTCTCTGGCGCCGAAAAATAACCAGAATGCTCTAGATGTATATGCTCGTACATGCATGGGCAGACACGTGTGTGCATGCCTACACATCTAAATTCCAGTAAGACCAGTCTGCTCTAGCAAAGGAAAGGTGCTGAAGACAGAGGCAACCAGCCTGGAGGTTGCACCACAGAAATCAGGATGCCACACAATTACGCAATGAAATATGTCAATTACTGCAAAACGTTATGGTCCTCGCCCTGCTTTGGACCCACAGGTATGTGCAGCGCCGGACCCTATAATATCTCGAAAGAGGCCAACCAAAATGACTGGAGGTCCTTCTCAGATGTCCTGTGGAGCCAGGGGACCTGAGAATAGCACGACTGGCCATACCAAACAAAGACTAAAAATAATGCACTGGAAACCAGAGGGAATCAGCAAAAAAAAAAAAAAAAAAAAAAGAACTAGAAAACACCTTAGACCAAGAAAAAGTAAGCGCATGTTGCTTGCAAGAAACTCACCTCAATGAAAATATAGCCTTCAAAATCAGAGGCTACTAGTGTTACCAATCTGACCGAAGGGACAGGCAAAGAGGTGGGATATTGACCCTTGTAAAAAATAACTGCCTCACAAACTGAAGTTTACAAGGAAGGGGCTGAGTATCAGAAACTTAAACTTAAGACAGCCAATACATATCTACATCTGATCAATTACTACTGTCCAAGTGACCGCCCACAGGCATTGGACACACTACCATTAAAAGAAAAAATGATTGCATGTGGTGATTTCAAGACACTCGCAGAGCTGGGGCTATGATCACATGGACCAGAGAGGAGAAAGACTGACAGACTGGCAGGATGAGAATAGATTTATCTTGATTACCAAGCCGTCCGATACACATACTTTCTACTCGAGATCATGGCACACTACAACTACAATTGACCTGGCTTTTCATTCACCAGACCTGGAATGGAACATTACACGAATTGTTGGGAAACAACTTGGTGGCAGTGACCACCAGCCAGTCTTTCTAGCTGTAGAAAATGAGCTTGTAAGTGAAAACAGCACCCTCTCGAGGTGGAACTACAAGAAAGTAGGCTGGGCAATGTACAAGCTTCGCACCAGCAACTGGTTAGAAAACTGAACACTGAGAAAGACATAAATAAAGTAGTTGAAGAGTTTGGAACATGCATACACAGGCAGCGTGAGAAACAGTACCAAGAGGAGCCCGTAAACATTATAAACCCTACTGGAGTAGTGAACTGGAACAGTTGCATAATGATGTGGAAGTGTGTAGAAAGCAAGCAGCAAGCAGAGGCCAAACCCAGCCAAGAGCACCACAATAAATACCAGCACGCAAAAGCCAAATTTCAAAGGGCCAAACTGCAGGCTAGACGGAAAAGCTGGCAGGGGAAAGCAGTCATTGAACTTTGAAAGAGACACAAGGAAGTTGTGGAAACTAATAAAACAACTTAACAATGAGGGAACAGGGAGAAACCCAAAAATTGTATTACATAAAGAAGGAAACATCTTAACAGGAAAGCAAGCATATGCCCATTTCACAGATCTTTGCACAAGATAACAATATTGAAATTAGTCCAGAGAAACAACAAGAACTTCAAGAGAAATGGCAACATACAGGGCAGCATGAAATAGTACATAAGGTTCTGGAGGCAACTATCACAACCAGTGAACTGGAGCTAGCAATATCAAAACTGAAATTGAGAAAGTCACCAGGAGCTGATAATATCTCCAATGAAATGATCAGGAACCTAGGAACAGAGGCCAAAACAAAGCTTTTGCAGATCTTCAATAACAGCTGGACCTTAGGCAGCGTTCCACAAGCCTGGAGAGAAGCAATCATGATACCCCTCCTAATATTAAGGAAAGACAATTCCAATGCATCCAGCTACAGATCAATTAGCCTCACCAACTGTCTCTGCAAAACACTGGAGCGCATCATCAATCACAAACTGTAGTGGTAAACTGAAAGTGAAAACATCCTTGTGCAGGATAGATCTAAAGAAAGCCTTTGACAAAGTTTGGAAAGAAGGTCTGATGAAGAAACTGAGAAACTATAAAGTCAATGGAAGAATGTACAAATGGATGAAAGCATACTTGCACAAATGAAGAGCCCAACTACAGATAGATGGGCTCAAAAGCAAGAAAGTATTACTGCATCACGGTGTTCCCCAGGGCGAAGTCTTGTCCCCCACACTTTTTCTAATCTTCATCAATGATCTTGTTGCTAATCTACCGCATGGAATTAAAGCAGCAATGTATTCTGATGACCTGGTTCTATGGAGCACAAATTAACATGCATCAGTGGCCACAAGATCGCGACAAAGAGCTGTAGATACATCTGTTGCATGGGCGATGATGTGCCAGTATAAACAATGACACATGCACCACCACTCTATTTACTTTCTCTACAAAACAAAAGGCAGGGATTATCCAGATAAATGGAATACCCCTAAGAAAAGATAAAGAACCAACATACCTTGGAGTAACATTTGATTACAGGCTGACATTGATTGATTGATTGATTGATTTAGGAATCGACATCACAGCATTCGGGGCATTCCCATAAGTGCTCCGTCCCCATCCTCAGCAGCCAGCGAAGAGTTCCAACACTAATAGTACAAGTAGCAATTTGATTATAAGTCCGTCTCGCCTTTCCTCTGAGAGTTGAGCGTCAGCCAGATCCCTTCGTCACTCCTCGTTGTCTCATTCTTACCAGACCATGGTAATCCATTTGCTCCTCCGAGGTGTGCACGTGCTCCCACAAGGCCGCAACCACGTCTGCCTTGTCATGTATTAATACTCCACCAAGTTCTGCAGAGCCAGCCAATCTGTCTGCCTGTTCATTTCCCAGCACACCGACATGCCCCGGAGAAAAGATCCAGGCGATGCTTGTCACCCGTGACCTCCGAAGCGAAGCAAGCCACCCAGCACTAAGTCTGCCCGTCCTCACCCTCGTCAGCATGCTTTCTGAGTCAGTTACAATCACGATGTGTGTGTGTGTCGTATTCTCCATCCAGCGGAGAGCCGCAGTGACTGCCTCCACTTACATTCTTAAGCTGTTGTGGTATCATATGCCAAGCTCTCCTGCCCCAAACATCGACCATTAGCTTTGGCTATGAACCCCCAGCCATTTCTCTCACCTCTTGACACCGAACCATCTGTGTAGATAATCACATCACCCGAGTGAGCATTGTCCTGAATTAGTTGCTGGATTTCCACTTCCGTGGCCCCTGTTGGCCACTCCCTGCACTCCCGGCTTAATGTGATTATAACTCTGCACAAGTCTGACTGCTCCGCTGGCACTCTGACCCACTCCTCTCCACGCCTAATGTTCTCCAAGGGGCACACCTGTCTGATCGTATTCTCTGCCTGAGCCATCCATGATTTCCCTCTTATCAGTCGCTGACCCTTAACTGCGTCCAGCGCCTCATGCAGTGGGTGGTCTGTGTCTGCAGCTACTCTGAGGTACGCCTTCGCCTGCATCACCTTGAGCCTACCAGCAACAGTCGGCAGACCAAGGCTGATATGCAGGAAGCAGTAGCAAAAGCGAGCAGGGAAATAGCCATCCTGAGAAAACTAAGTGGAACCACATGGGGAGCCAATGCTTCTACATCTATAGATAGATAACACTAAACAAGACAGTAAGGTACTTCTACATATATAGATAGATGATACTAAGCAAGACAGTAAATTACTTCTACATCTATAGATAGATGATACAAAACAAGACAGTAAATTACTTCTACATCTGTAGATAGATGACACTAAACAAGACAGTAAATTACTTCTACATCTGTAGATAGATGACATTAAACAAGACAGTAAATTACTTCTACATCTATAGAGAGATGACCCTAACAAGATAGTAAATTACTTCTACCTCTACTTCTGGGCAGTCTCTAATCATGAATTGAAGCAAGAAGATGTGTTTGCCAGTCGGCTGCTGTTGTTGTGGTGTTGTGTTTTCGTCAAACTTCATGATGTCTTTTGGGCATGAAGTTTTCTTTATTGAACTGAAAAGATTGTTATTTGTCTGAGACTGGAAGATATTCCAGAATGCTGTATATTTTCTACAAGAGAGTTAGAGTCAGTCAGGAGAGATGACTGGGATTTGCATTGGAATTGCTACAAGAGGAAATTCCTTTTAAGCTTCATTGTGATGTTGAAGCCTGGCATACAGGAACGATACATTTGTGCATCAAGAGATGAAACTGGGAGTTAAGTATACACTCCATATAGCCGGCTTCAAATGGTTTTACAACAGGCGACACCTGGGAATGGCGATTCTGATTTGAGACAGTATAGTGGTTTCAGAGCTGGACATGTCCATGTGGGACAGTGATGAGATACAATTACAGGCGGTTAGAGTTCAATGAGGTCTACCATTCGTGTTGGTGAATGTTTATGCCTGTAACTCGAGTGTGGATTCCCACAGATGGCAGTGTTTGAGTTACATATTATGTCACGAGAGGAATGTCATTTTATGTGGTGATTTCAACGCTAAGGGCAAATCATGGGGAAACATTTCTTCAAACATACAGGGGGAGGAGCTCGAGCCAGCACTTGAAAACAGTGACCTTGTTTGTATCAACAGCGGCTGGGTCACCAGGTGACGAGACCAGTGTTATTGACCTGGCGCTGGTGTCTCCGTTACTCACTACAGTGTGTAGTTGGGGTGTTCTAGAGCACCATGGCAGCGACCACCACCCTTGCAGCATATTGGTGGAGAATGGCAGCACAAGGCAACAGTCAAGACCTTTAAGTATGACAGTACAGGGCAAGATGTGGTGAATAAAATAAGACGTGACAAGCGCAGGAAACATCATAGCAGGAAAGAAGCTGGGAACAGCCACCTTGGTGGAATTGTGAGGTGGAGAAGGCCTGGGCACATAAGCGTGGTTCTGTAAGGAAATGGCAAACGCCAAGAACAGAGCTGCCCATCCTAGTCTTATTGTGCAATTGGAAAGAGAGATGGACCCAAAGTTAGCTATTTAAAAAAAAAACTGGTTAAAGTAGTTTAAAGTGAAAAATGGGCAGTGTTGTGTCAAAGAATAAGCACAGACAAGTCACTGAAATTGTTCTGGCGACTACATAAAAGCATGAATGGGATAGTCAAGAATAAGAGTGTTCCTGACTTCCAAGGTGCTGACCTTATCTGGCAGAGGTCTGACAAGAATTAAGGGCAAAGCCCTCTCCGAACAACCAGACAGACACGAGAACCTGAAATTTTGCCAAAGCGGTTACCTTAGATAGGTGTAAGGCCCAGAACATTGCAGTTGAAGACACAGTGACAGTGAAAGAGATCAGGGCTGTGCTTCGACAAACAAGAAACAGCGCACCAGGGCCAGATGGTATAAGGTATGACGACATCAGTATACGTACCGACAATTAGCTAGAGGAACTAGCAGATATGAACAACAACAGCATAGCGAGTACTAGCATCAAGGAGGAGTGGTTACACAGCTATCTGATTCCCTTACCGAAGCCTGGAAAAGACCACACAAAAATTCAGGGATGCCGGGTAATAACCATGCAAAATACAATAGGCAAGCTGCTGGAGAAGTTAATTGCCAGAAAAATATCAAGCCAGCTAGAGAAGCAAGGTGTTTTCCCAACTACCCTGGGAGGGTCCGTCCCAAAAGAGAAACCTGGACCAATGCAGCAGTTTTTGCCCATGTCTATAAAGGTTTCCACTCGGGCATAGAAAAATGTGCTGCGGCGATTGATCTTGAGGTTGTGTACAACAGAGTACCATTGGATTTTTTAATGTTCCAGCTGCTTGAACTCAAGATAAGTTAATTCCTCCTTAGTTGGATCACTGCAGCCCTCTTCCAACGGAAAGTAGTTTTTAGATGTGGCAGTTGGACGTCTGAACCAACAACAATATATCCAGGCCCGCCACAGGGATCACCATTATCTCCTGTGCTTTTCAACGCCTACACTGTGAGAATTACCAGTGAGCGAATCACTGGACCGGAGAAGACTGCTAAATTCTGACGATGTGTTTGTGTATCGTCAAGGTAAGGATAGAGATTGTGTTGCTGTGGAACTACAAACCGAACTAAATTGCATAAGCACTTGGTGAGTGGAATCTGGGGCAATGTTCAACCCAACAAAGGCACCAGTGACTTGGTTCTCGTTGAATAATCATATTGTCAACACTCCAACACCAACTGCAAATCTGTGTTCAGAGACTGTGGAGAGAACACAGGCAATGAATTACCTGGGGATACGTTTTGATAGAAGCCTTGCTTATAATGAGCACATATACCAGGTGATGACAAAGGCCAAGCGGGGTTTAACTACGATGCGGGTGATGGTGGCAGCAAACTGTGAGCAGCGCCATCTATGCCTCCTATATGAGGGGCTGGTCATGTATGTTTTTGAGTATGCGATGGCAATCTTGACTCTCAGCCGTAAGCAGATGAAAAGGACGGAAAGGATAAAGAACAAAGCTATGCACATTATTCTTGGATGTACAAGAGATACAGCATGCAGGGCGATGTGCTATCTTTTTTCCAACCATTGGAGATAGAATACAAATTTGCAGAGCCTACCTCAGAGTCAATGCAAACACACAACATCCGCTGCATAGTGAACTTAAGAAAGTAAAGGGCAGCAGGATAAAAAGAGGAAGGTCATGGATGGGTCAAGCTGAAGACATTCTGAAGACACCAAACACAGGTGTGTTCTCTTGAGGCCTTAGAACCTGGCGATGAGTGGGTACAAGTACCAACAGATTTCTGTGCGTCCTTTTCAGTTTGCATCCAACTAGACAGAAAATGCAGACAAGAAAATCCGGCTGCTGTGGAGGTGGAAGTATAAGCGATGATCTTCAAGAATTCGTTAGATGGTGATGCTGTCATTTACACAGATGGGTCGGTCGTTCCATGGCTCAGGCCAGAGGGAGAATTGTGAAGGAGGATTCTGGTGCTTTTGCTTTGACCACAAGTAGCCTGACTATGGAAGTCATGGCAGTAAGTAAAGCGATAACATGGCTCGAGACACAGACATTCACTAGCGAATGTTTCCTTAGTGACTCAATGAGCATGCTCAAGAAGATAGAGATGGGGTGGATCCGAAGAGAGTCATTGCTGTCTCCGGAGCGGTATCGGCTGGCAAAGATTAGTTTCATTTTCGTGCCAAGGCATGCAAGTGTACATGAAAGTGAGTTGGCTGACGAGCTCGCAGGTAAGGCTACTGTGGAGGGCGGACGCGCCATTTGACCAGGCTGACATTCTGAATGCTTTATGAGAAGTAAATTGTTCGCAAGAACCAAGTGATGACTGTGAATCTACAGCCATGGTCAGGATGTGAGAACAGCAAATTACAAGAGGTGTGGCCAAACAAGACCACTATGCAGGAAGCCAAAGAATAATGATAAACCAACACAGAACTGGTGTCGTTAGCCGCTACACGCTGCGGGATTTACTGAGGAAGGGATCCGAGCACTTATGGACTGAATGCTTCGATGTGCAATGAGGATGATCTGTCTACTAACTAACTAACTACTTCTACATCTATAGATAGATGACGCTAAACAAGACAGTAAATTACTTCTACATCTCTAGATAAATGATACTAAATAAGACAGTAAGGTATTTCTACATCGATAGATACATGCCGCTAAACAAGACAATACAGTGCTTCTACATCTACAGATAGATGATACTAAACAAGACAGTAAAGTACTTCTACTCATCTCATCTCATCATGTTCCTCTTGTACCTTGCGGTGTCGAGGTGAATATAAACATCATGAGAGTGCCCGATTATGGGCTTTATACATCGACATTCCCATGGACTCTGCTATTCTCTCCGTCCAACGTTTACGTGGGCGGCTTCTTCCTCTGTTTCCATCTGGTCTGTACATCATTGCTTGTTGTGGTATGCTGTTGACTGGTAACCTACTCGCTTGGCCAGACCATTTGACTTGCTGCTTTCTAATATAATCTAGTGCTGCTTTAACCCCCACTTTAGTCCTGATTTCTTCATTTCTGATATCTCTTCTTGATATGTTGAGTATTCTTCTCAGGAATCTCATTTGTGTTGTTGTGATTTTTCTTTTCTCTTTTTCTGTCATTGTCCAGGTTTGGCATTGGTAGCATAGAGTTGGTAGGAAGATTGTGTTGTAAAGTGCTTTCTTAGTAGTTATTGATACATGCTTGTTCTTTAGTATTGGTGCCATTTGTCCAATGAGTTGGTTTGCCTTATTGCACCTATTTTCGATCTCGTCTTCTGATCTGCCATTTGATGATATTATACTTCCTAGGTACTTGAAACTCTTTACTTGTTTCAAGGGATGTTCGTTTAGGTGAATTGTTGTTGTTTGTTCTTCTTTAGTTATAGTCATTACCTCTGTTTTGCTTGTGCTAATTTTCATGTTATGTTCCCTACATATTTCGTTTAGACTATTCATGTGGTCTTGTAATTCAGCTTTTGATTTTGCTATTAGTGCTTGGTCGTCCGCAAACAGGAGTTCTCTAATGGTTAGATTTACAGATGGTTCTTGTTCTGTGTTCTCGTCATGCGGTATTCTTGCTGTCTCTGTTTGGCTGGTTTCTTTACATATGATGTCTATATATGTTATGAACAAGAGAGGGGACAGGACACAACCTTGTCATACTCCAGATATTATGGTGATGGGTTCTGATTGTCCTCCAGTTGCTCTCACTGTGCATTCGCTGTTGTTGTATAAACTTCTACATAGTTTGTTAGATGTGTACTCACTCCATATTGTTTAAGCATTTCCCACAGCTTGTTTCTATCTACTCTATCGAATGCCTTTTCTTGGTCGACAAAGTCTAAGTAGAGTGTTTCATTGAATTCGATTGATTTTTCTACAAGTTGTCTAAGAGCAAAAATAGCATCTGTGCATCCTTTGTTTTTCCTAAATCCAAGTTGTGATTCGCTTAGCTGGGGTTCTAAAGTAGTTGGTAATCTTTTTTCAAGAATTTTGCAAAATATTTTCCCAGTATGACTCAACAGTGAAATGCCTCTGTATTGTGTGCAGTCTCTTTTGCTGCCTTTGTTTTTCCAAATTGGGATAATTATGTCATTTCCTCAGTCTCATGGTGTCTGTTGTTCTACCCAAACATGGTTGAATAGTCTATGTAGCCAAGCTGTTCCTACTTCTCTTGCTGCTTTAATTAGTTCATTTGGTATTTCATCCTGTCCCAGTGATTTGTTCAATGGGGCTAATCTGATGGCTTTTATAATTTCTTTTTAGTATGTCTGGTTCTAGTTCTTCTGTGACATTTGTGTAGGTCTCTTGAATTCCTGTGACATCTGATGGGATGTTGAGAAGTTGTTCGAAATACTGCATCCATCTTATTAGGATTTGTTTTTGTTCACTTATTGGTTCTCCATATTCGCTGTTAATTATTTCAGTTGGGTCAAAGGGTTCTCCTCTGGTTCGCATTGCACTTATCTTTTTGTAGAAGTTTCTAGTTGCCTCCTTGTAGTTTTTATTTAGGGTTTCTCCATACTCTTCCCAGTCTTTTTGTTTTTCCCTCTTTACTGTTCTACTCACGTGTATTCTCGCGATTCTATATTCTATGTAATAACATTCCTGTTTGCTCTTCAACCACTTTTTATATTTTTCCTTTTTATCTTTTACCGCTTTCTTTACTTCTGCGTTCCACCAACTTGTTATTTTCTTCATCCGTGTTTTGCGTTTTTTCGTGGTTCCACATGTTATTTTTGCAGTATTTAAAATGCTTGATTTGAACATCTCCCATTCTTTTTCCACTGTTTTTCTTTCTGTAGGTAATTTTACAAAGAGTTCAGTTAGTTCTGTCTCATAATTTTCCCTTACTGCCTCGTCTTTAAGGTTTTTTAAGTTTACTGATTCGCATGGCATCTATTTTCCAGATCTTTGTTTTCTTCATCTGATTGTTCTTATTGTGGCAACGACTGCTTTATGGTCTGTGTTTATACTGAAATTGGGCACTGCCCTTACGTCTAATATATTTCTCTTTCTGTTATTTCTTGTTAATATAAAATCAATTTGGCTTTTAGTATCTAGGTCGTTCCATTTATACCAGGTGTATACTTGTGAATCTTTATGTTTATAGAATGTGTTTGTTACATAGAGGTCGTGTTGGCTGCAAAGCTCTATCAGTCTACTTCCATTATCATTCCTTTCATTTCGCTGATCTCCAAATGCTCCCAGATGTTTTTCTATGCCCACTCTGTTATGTCCTAGTCTTGCATTTAAGTCTTCCATAACTATGATGTTGTCCTGCTTATCTATTTTATTTAGCACGTCATGTATGTCTTCGTAGAAGTCCTCGCATTCTTGCTCATTATTGTTTGCATTACATGGTGCGTATATTTGTACATATGTTGTAATTCTTTGTTCTTTTATTCTCACTGTTATAATTCTTTCTGATATATATTTTATTTCTATTATTCCTCTTGCTAGCCATGGTTCGATGACTATTCCCACACCGTGTCTTGCAGTGGAGCTCCTTGCATCCTTTCCCCTTTGTTCTGGTGTCCGCTATTCCCATCAGTCCAATTTTCCTCTCTTCCATTGTTTCTATAAGCTCCTCTTCTTTACTATTGAAACCGCAGGCGTTCACTGTGCCTATTTTTTGAGTCGCTGATCTGTCTCGTAGTCCATTAACATTGCCAGGTCGATATCCGTTTGGGTCAGTCCGTTTATACTTCTTAGTTTTTCTACGAGCAGTATGAAGATCCCCTGCCGGCTTACTAGGCCAGTCGCAGGTTTAGGACAAAAATCTGCTACAACTATAGATAGATGATACAAAATGAGACAGTAAGGTACTTCTACATCTATAGATAGATGATACTAAACAAGACAGTAAGGTACTTCTACTTCTACATCTATAGATGATACTAGGCAAGATAGTAAATTACTTCTACATCTATAGATAGATGACACTAACACGACAGTAAGGTACTTCTACATCTATAGATACTAAACAAGACAGTAAGGTACTTCTACATCTATAGATAGATGATACTAGGCAAGACATTAAATTACTTCTACATGTATAGATAGATGATACTAAACAATACAATAAGGTACTTCTACATCTATAGATAGATGACACTAAAGAAGACAGTAAGGTACTTCTACATCTATAGATAGATGATACTAACAATACAGTAAGGTACTTCTACTTGTACATCTATATATAGATGATACTAAACAAGACAGTAAGGTACTTCTACATATATAGATAGATGATACTAAACAAAACAGTAAGGTACTTCTACATCTATAGATAGATGATACTAACAATACAGTAAGGTACTTCTACTTGCACATCTATAGATAGATGATATTAAACAAGACAGTAAGGTACTTCTACATCTATAGATAGATGATACTAAACAAGACAGTAAGGTACTTCTACATCTATAGATAGATGACACTAACAAGACAGTAAGGTACTTCTACATCTATAGATAGATGACACTAACAAGACAGTAAGGTACTTCTACATCTATAGATAGATGATACTAAACAAGACTGTAAGGTACTTCTACATCTATAGATAGATTACACTAAACAAGACAGTAAATTACTTCTACATCTATAGATAGATAACACTAACAAGACAGTAAGGTACTTCTACATCTATAGATAGATGATACTAAACAAGACAGTAAGGCACTTCTACATCTATAGATAGATGGCACTAAAGAAGACAGTAAGGTACTTCTACTTGTACATCTATAGATAGATGATACTAACAATACAGTAAGGTACTTCTACTTGTACATCTATAGATAGATGATACTAAACAAGACAGTAAGGTACTTCTACTTGTACATCTATAGATAGATGACACTAAACAAGACAGTAAGGTACTTCTACATCTATAGATAGATGACACTAAACAAGACAGTAAATTACTTCTACATCTATAGATAGATGATACTAAACAAGACAGTAAATTACTCCTACATGTATAGACAGATGGACACTAAACAAGACAGTAAAGTTATTTCTTCTACATCAATGGATAAGATAAATGAGGAACAACCAGATGAATATTCGAATAAATGGGAATACTTTTGTGATGGTTTATACATTTTGATGATCAATGATTGTAATTAATAATTGTATTTACGAAACACCAAAGCTGGATAGGCCTTGAAAAATCCACCCCAACTTTGCCTGAGTAAAGCCTGTATGTCAGTTCTAGATGGAAATGTTTGTATTTGAATATCAGTAGTCAGAGTAGTTTGCCAGCCATATCCCAAGGGATAGATCAGGATCCTATTTGGTTCCCATGTCTTTACCTAGTTCATGTATGGCTCCACGAATACCGCTTGTGTTCGGCGGTGGCCACACTACGGGCAACAGTCTTGGCTGACTGGCTAAACTACTTGAGTGAAGTAGGGGTAATATCCTACTAAAGGAATGTCCATCCCTTGTACACAAAGACTGGGGCGGTGCAGAAGGCGGATGAATCTAAATAGATCAAGGGAGAGTTTATACATAGTGCGCTATGAATAGACACTGTTTATACATAGTGCGCTATGAATAGACACTTTGTTTATACATAATGCGCTATGAATCGATGCTTTATACATAGTTGAAGTATGGCTGTTTAAATATCAAGAATAATTTTCCAGATTGGTATCCCCAATACAAATAATTGTGTCCCAGGCAAGTTTAAGAATCGTTAACTTGCGTTTCTGTACACTTACTGTTTACAGGCATCCATCTTTCTTTACATTACCGACCTACTATTTATGTCCTGATAATTCTGGTCCAAGCTGACAGTAATATGCTTTACCCCAGAGAGACATGATTAGGGTTGTTATATAAAGTGCAGGAAAACCTGGTATATGTGAAGCAGGTTGAAAAGAGAGAGGAGATAGATAGATAATGAAGATAGTGTGAGAGACAGAGGTACGAGAAAGATGTGTTGAAAGACATAAAAACAAGTGATAAAGACAAGAAAGAGAGAGAGGGGAGGGAGACAGAGAATGAGAGAGAGAGAGAGATGTCTGTATGCCTCTCTATATGTCCACCTGTCTGTATGCCTCTCTATATGTCTGCCTGTCTGTATGTCTCTCTACACGCCCGCCTGTCTGGATGTCTCTCTGTCTGTCCGTCCGTGAGCCTGCCTGATTTCTTGTTCTCTGTCAGTCTATTTGTCTGACTTTCCATTTGTATATATGTCTATCTGAATCTCTGTCTAACAAACTGTCTGTCTGTCTTTCCATATGTATGTCTGGCTGACTCTCTGTGTGTATGTATGCGTGTGTCTGACTCTCTATCTGTCTGCCTGCCAGTTTATATATCCGTTGTTTATTTGTCTGTATCTCTGACTGACTCTCTCTCTCTCTCTCTCTCTCTCTCTCTCTCTCTCTCTCTCTCTCTCTCTCTCTCTCTCGCTCGGCCGGTCAACCTGCCTGTTCAGAGTATTGCAGGGAGAGGTTGAAAGAGATGTATGAATTGGCATGGTGGAACACAGATGATTGACGAGCGAGCGTCGGGTTGGATCTAGCTACCTATCTACCTGCGTACCTACTCATCCACCTATCTGTCTAACTACCCACATACCTGCTTACTTAATTACCTACCTGTCTACCTACCCACATATCTGCCTATCTAACCATCTATCTGTCTAACAACCCACCTACCTGCCTACTTAACCACTTTCGTGTCTAACTACCCACCTACCTAACCAACTATGTATAATACAAATAATTATCGCCGAAGCAACGGAGTACGTGCTTTGTGCTCGATACTTTTGACAACAGCCAGCGGGGAGAGAATGAAGCGGAGGAGAAGAGGTAGGGGAGAGGGGGAAGGAAAAGGAAGAAGAGGGCTGGAGCCAGAAGGGGTAGAAGGAAAACAGATCATTTGGGACTAAAAAATGTACGGGTTGGGTATTGGAATTGCCATAGTGCAAAGCAACGAGGACAAATACTGGAGAAACTGGTCTACGATTTTGATGTCCTGATGTTACAGGAACTGAATACGAACTCTTTTAAGTGCCCTGGCTATACATGTTACATCAACCCAACTGGGCAGGGAAGACATGGGCAGGCTCTGGTGGTCAAGGACGGTTTACAGCATTCAATACTGGATATGAGTGGGTGGGGTCAGGAGAGTAAAGAGGTGCAGGGAATGCGGATACAAATCGGCCGATACAGCTGGAACCTGATAAATATATATGTGAGTGGGGAATCCTGCATAAGCAGAGAGAGTTGGGATTGGTTGAGAGGTTTAGTGGACACCCCAGGTACCTGGAGGATGCCTATAACAGGGTTGGGTATGATCGGTTAAGAAGCACACTGTTGGACATGGAGGTCTGCCCTTGCCTTGTTAGATGGGTTGCGGCCGTCCTTTATGAGCATAAGGTTGCATTGCGCATGGGTTCCTGGACTTCTGACCCCTGTACTATTACACCTGGGTGGTGAATGGAGGTGGAGGCAGTAACGGCGGCATTCCGGTGGCTAGAGGAGACTACTGCAACACACGTTGTGTTCATTACGGATTCAAAGTGTATGCTTAGCAAGGTGGAGAAATGAATGTTTCGTGTAGAATGATTGAGAACAGATTGAGAACCCATATGTGGAAAGAATGAGATTGTGGGGGATCGGCAGGGGTTCTGGAAAAATCTCAAAACTGAGAGGGAAGATCAGGAGAACTTTTAATCAGATAGTGGTGGGAACGTTTAGTAGTATGAATCTTCGCTGGCTGTTGAATGAGGGACGGAGCACGCATGGGAATGTCCTGAGTGCAGTGATGTCGGTTCTTAACTCAACCCAACTCAACGTGTTCTTCATTTACCTATCTGTTATGTTATGTGGTTACTTCAGCGCACGCTCCAAAGAGTGGGACAGGTTGGGAGAGAACACGCAGGGCACTGCTCTTGCTGAGGCCTCGCTTGAGATGGGTGTTGTCTGTCTAAATGATGGGACACCAACTAGGCAGGCAATGAGACCGGAGCACCCTGACACGGCCATCGACCTGGCACTTGTATCAAAAGTGGCGGCATCATACATAAAATGGAGTGTCCTTGGGGATTATAGAAGCGACCACCTACCCTGCTCTGTACTGATACCTAAGTCCAGTACAGTCAGGGCTCAAGAGAAAAGACTAACTAACTAACTTACACTCACTTTAAACAACACAATTCTAAATACCCAAAGAGATAAAAATAAAGGATTTACTTTCACCCACTTAATTGCTGAACAATTTTTAAAAAAATTGTCCGGCAAGGAAACGAACTAGTGACATTTCTTCTTCTCCTTCTTCGTTCATCCGGACTTTTTTTTCCGGATGTGACTGCGTTGTGCCTGTTTACAGCAGAGCTGCGTTCTTGTGCCGTTAGGCCGACACATCTGACTTCTGCGGGCATTTGTTGACCGGGTTAACCTTCCCAGCGATTGACATTTAACTTTCACCCAATTAATTGCTGAACAATTAAACAAAACAAAAAATTTGTCCGGCAAGGAAACGAACCCCGAGCTCCCGCCCATCAGGCAGGGACACTACCAACTATCCTACTGACGACACGTTTTCCAATCTACAAAAATGTATAATATAGCCACAAACTTACGTTAAGTCACGTGACTTGGCAAATCACGTGACCAGCCGGGACAGTTAACTAAACTATGTATAAACACTTTGTTTATACATAGTGCGCTATGAATAGACACTTCGATAGATCAACGGCTTTGAAAGTGAAACAGCAGAGTGTGTGGCACACATGAGGTGTGTTCAGGACAGAAGTAAGAAGAAGAGTGATTCATTAAAAAATACGGAGAATTCGGCAGAATTAAACTCGCAACAGTGAACATCCCTATTTATTTAAATTAACCACCTATTGACTAGTAAGCAGACGCTGCGACATGTTTGTTACTCCCCGCAACTCGATTGCGAATATAATTTTTCTCATTCGCAATTCCATTGCGAATAGAGCCTCCCTTTAACAACATGACACAAAGTAGTTATAATATAAGTTACCGCAGTTCCACTCAGTTTTATTCATATTTTAACTAGTAGTTATTACTTTAATAATTACACTGCAAACCGAACAGTGACAAACAAAATGTTATGAAACAAGTCAACTGCACTTACCTTCAGGGAATGAGAAGGAAAATCAACAAGCACAGACTCGGTCAACAGTCCAAGCTGATGTGTGCCATTGTAAACATTTCAGTTCCGGCCGCATGCTCCAGGCTCCAGTGGTTTTACTTTCGTTTTCTCAAAAGTCGCGCCATTTGTGTCGACTTGGTTTCTGTTGTTACAGAAGTCTGGCCGCGCCTGTTGTGTCAGTGATGGGTTATGTTCTGTGTGTTGTGTCATGCTGCCGTGTGTGTTGTCTATGTTGCCGTGTGTGTTGTGTCATGTTGCCGTGTGTGTTGTGTTGTGCCAGGTGGTTATAGTGTGTGTGTGTGTGTATGTGTTGTCTTATGTTATGTGTTTTGTCTATATTGCAGTGTGTGTTGTGTTGTCTTGGTGAGTGTTGTTTTATGTTGTGTGTGTGTGTGTGTGTGGTATGCTGTCCTGTATGGGGGAGGGAGGGGTGTGTGTGTCTGGAATGTCAGGCATTGGCAGAACCTTTGATAAGGATGGCTGCCACTCTCTTTTAAGCGACCATCCACCACTAGTCCAAGCCTGACATCCAACTCACGCCTGTGGCTCCTAGTAGCTGTGAGCATGCGATAGCGGTCACCCCCCGGGCAACAGCTGTGACAGGCTGGCTAAACCAGGCGTGGGTAGCCGATTTGGCCTCAAACCAATCGGTGAACTATGTTATGCCTACTGTAGCGTAGCGTATACTACTGGGATGGAAAATAGATCACAGCAGACATAAAATAGACTTCTACGAATAGAGAATCTAACCACTGCCGAAGAAGCGATCAAAAGGCTCACAATTCTAGAAGGATGATTTTCAAAGTCCCAGAATGGATCACTACTTCTAAACAGTGCCAGGCGGAAATTTATGATGACCCACTGTACTAACCAAAGAAGACAGTATGTCAAATTATTTCTGCTAACGTGCCTGGATGAAAAATGAACCCCCACCGTCTAATTCATTCTCACACAGCAGGAGATAAGACAGATTTATAAGTATAGATATAGTCCTTTCGCTCGTCACACTAATCTAATCCTATAATGACAGACGCGGTTTGTTATAATTACAAATATAACATAGCTTGTTTAATTCTAAAAACACTACGTGAGACCCACGGGGAACTTACTGACACATAAGAGTTACGCAGATCTGTGATAAACCTAAATTATTATAGTAGTGTACATTAATCTATTTATCTATATATAGTAGTGTACATAATCAGCTATTACTTGTTAAAATCATTGACAATGTGTACTGGCCGATAGTGAACATAAATTTTGTGAATGCTGTGAAGTGGTAAACGGGTTGTTAGCCACTTATCTGTTTATCCTGGGCCTCCTGGATGGTAAGCTGAAAGGTGCTGACTGGATAGTAGTATGGACACCACTCTCTGCTGCATCAAGTGAGTGGTGCGTAGCTCAACCACCGGTCGTGACTACAGCTACTGTTGATCAGGGTGTAGGCTCTGCGAATGACAGCGAGAAGGGGTGAATAATCCTTCAAGACAAGTTCATGAATCTAACTTGTGTCCCTGTCCTCTTCCTATATGGCCTACATGTCTCATATAATTTTAAATAGCATGTGCTATCTTATTTTACATATTTTGATTACTTATACAGAAATCTACAACAGCACACTGATCTAACGAAAACAGCACACAAATGATATTCTATTCTTTCTTCTTATATTTAGATCAAACATGCATAACCACTTAAATGCTCTACGTCAAAGACTACAGTTCTAATATATATATATATATATATATATATATATATATATATATATATATATATATATATATATATATATATAGTTAGTTAGTTAGTCGACAGATCATCCTCGTTGCACATCGAACCATTCAGTCCATAAGTGCTCGGATCCCCTCCTCAGCAAATCCCGCAGCGTGTAGCGGCTAACGACGCCAGTTCTGTGTTGGTTTATCAATCTTCTTTGGCTTCCTGCGTAGTGTTCTTGTTTGGCCACCCCTCTTTTAATTTGCTGCTCTCGCAGTCTGGCCATTGTTGTAGATTCACAGTCATCACTTGGTTCTCGCAAAAGTCTCACTTCACGTAGAGCATTCAGAATGTCAGCCTGGTCCATGGCGCGTCCGCCCTCCACAGTAGCCTCACCTGCGAGCTTGTCAGCCCGCTCATTTCCTTGTACTCCCGCATGCCCTGGCACGAAGATGAAACTAATCTTTGCCAGCCGAGACCGCTTCAGAGGCAGCAACCATTCTCTTCGGATCGACCCCTCCTCTATCCTCTTGATCATGTTCATTGAGTCGCTAAGGAAACAAGCCCTAGTGAATGTCTGTGTCTCAAGCCATGTTATTGCTTTACTTACTGCCATGACTTCCATGGTCAGGCTACTTGTGGTTTCAGTAAAAGCACCAGAGTCCTCCTTCACAATTCTCCCTCCGGCCCGAGCTGTAAAGACCCATGAGCTTCTCACATGTCGGACGACCGACCCATCTGTGTAGATGACCGCGTCACCGTCTAGCGAATTCTCGAAAATCAACGCTTGTACTTCAGCCTCAACAGCAGCCGGATTTTCTTGTCTGCATTTTCTATCTAGTTGGATGCAAACTGAAAAGGATGTGCAGAAGTCTGTTGGCACTTGCACCCACTCCTCGCCATGTTCTAAGTCCTCAAGTGAACACACCTGTTGAAGAATGTCTTAGGCTATATATATATATATCTATATATATATCGGCAATATATATATATATTCTAAGTCATGATTAATCATGGAAACATAAACCACAATTCACATAATGAATTACATTACATATTACCGAATGACTTAAATTGAATGGAATGGAATGGAAAACTCAGACGCCACAACTACGACGTCACCATATACATTAACAAACCATTAAATCTATGAAACAACACACGTCGTTTTCCAAGCATGGAAACACACAAACTACACTCCATACGATGATTTAACAGCACATATTATTTTTATATTTAAGGTGCAGTCATATGTGAGGCAACCAGGACTGCAAGAGCTGTGAAGAAAAGGCAGGACAGAAAAACCACTGCAGGAATCCTCCTCCAGAGACGTCAAACATTCTTTGCCCACATTGTCAAAGAACATTTCGAGCCAAAATAGGCCTTATCAGCCATCTTAGAACCCACGGCTCCCCACCTTCAACCCCACTGGATGAAATGAATGGTCATCATCATTCTTGATGGGCAAACAACATAGAACATACATATTATTTGATGAAATAAATAGAATGAAATGGAATCACACAACACAACTATAACGTCACGATGTTGTGGCATACAAAAACGTCTCTACTAACCTCCGTCTATTGACGCCCTTAAAAATACAATTCCCTAATAATTACTGTTTAAGTATCTTACTTAGTGTAGGAGTAGAAAATATAAACAGAGCCTAATATATTTGGCAGTAGGTTAAAATGTGGTCTTAGTTTTCTTTCACGTACCTGGCAAGACCGGGACTGATTGTAAAACAAAGGCGCTTTGTAGCCATTTTTGGTCAGTGGAACACAAAAGACAGACGTCGGCTTTTCCCGGGGGGGGGGGGGGGGGGGGAGAGGCAATTTTGCGCTAAAAGCCATCATTGCTCTGCAGCCATTGGTATGTTGAAACCTACATTATTAATACGTATTTATGTATTACATATACCATTGTGTTTAATTAAGAATTAGTTAGAATGATAAATCAACAATTCTTGTAAACTGGAGTCTGATTGATTTTACCACTAAGCGCCATTCCAGGCCACTCTGTAATTTTTCCTATGCTTTACAATTTCAAATCCCTATGTTAAAACCTTTTATAGGCATTGTGAATTTATATCTAACTAATAGTGCTTATAACCTATAAATATTATGTGTACCGTAGAGTAACAAACTCATATCAGAAACACATTCAGAAACTCTTCTCAATTTGGGAGCAGACTCCTGATTTATACTTCATAGTAGAGAACTTGTCTGTCAATTTCATATTCCTATGTTAAAACTTCTAGGCTTTGTGAACTATATCTCACTATTCATGCTTAGAAATCTGCAAATAATCTATGTACTATAGAGATTGAACTCTAAAGAACATTTTCAAACGAATTTTTATCCATGCGGAGACATACAAATGATTACGCATATTCCTGACTCTTAGTCAGGGGATAAAATGCTTTGCCACATTCTAATCTGTAACTTGGAACTATAGTGCTAAATTTTAGTACAATCCTTTTGTTAACAGATTAGTAACCACTCAATATGAGTGAGGGACATGTAATCATTTCATAAAATATTGCTAGGGAAATGCCATGTTTGAGAATATAAATTCAAGAACAAAAGAAAGCAAACGCATGATATAAATCAATGTTCGGATAGGATGTGCCTTCAAACCGCATCACCTCACTGTAGTAGGAACAGAAGTGAAGATTGATGTGAATAAATTGCTTGCAATATTCAGAAGACTGGACCATGCGGCATAAGTTATTTTAATAAATACACTCCGAATAATAGCATTAATTGGCAAAATAAATCACAGCGGTCACTATCCTTATACTGCTTTAAGCAGTGGGGGGAAAACAATGTATGTTTTAGTTATGGATTAACCCCTGAGGAAATCCAAAAACATAGGCTCCTTGCATCATCATTATGATTAATTATTATCTATGATTATCATGTACTTGATATCAGAGAAATGTACATGTATGTTTTCTCTGTTATGAGAATTTTTCTCTGCCCTGATTGTTACTCTTTACTGTGGGAATATACATTTTAATGTTACCCCTGGGGACAGGAGGATGTTGATGTAAGAATCCTTGAGTATGTCAGTACACCAGAAGTCAATGTTGAATAGCCTTGGCCTAATGCTGATTATAGTGAAGGAAAGGAAACATAAATTATGTATAGGCTATTCTCTTCAAGTAGAGAGAGAGGCAATATCAACATGTTGGATGGACAGAATGGCTTCACTCATCTAATAGTCCCAGTAACAGCAGAACATAATATAAAGTGAGAAAATACCTTACTCACATTTAGAGTCAGAATGGCTCTACAACAAGCAAGGAGGGACAGGGAACTTGGAAACCCACTCCTATCTCCTTCCCCCTTTTTGTTTGTAATTGTGTTGTGAAAGTTAACACATCACAGTAGGTTAATGCTCGTTTTGTATTCTTTGTCATCCCTTTTCTATAGCGAGTGGTGGATTTTGTGGGACTGCATTGCATCACTATCAACTGGAAACTGGAGAGAGGGAACATGGCAACCTGTCCTAAACAAAGTCTGGACCAATACCTCAATGGTTACTGCTGCACTCATTAGCTGCCATAGCCAGCAACAGACAAATTCGAAGACAACTGACTGCGTGATTGAGGAAGTCCTATTTTAGCAGGAAATCCAGGATGGACTTCGCGATATAAAAATCTACAAAGATGAAGATCAACAGAGTAACTGACAACAATGTATCGTCTGCTTTACTTCTGAGAAGTACCACCTATAGCCTCATCATTCAACAAAATCAGTGAAACTATGGGACAATCCTACTACAAGTTTAATAAAACTAACAACAGTGAGTAACCTTCAAATGTTGGTTGGATTACCAAGTTAATATCCAACAATGGATAAGTCTTCGAAAGAACGTCTCACAGCAGCAAGAGTCAAACTTAAGGTTTCAGCCACTCAACACCAAGTTCTAGATTACTAACACCAACTCAAACAAATATGAAGAGACACTGAAACCACATAAGCCAATACAACCAAGGTACCAACTTAAGATCCTCTGAAACATAACTACACCAGATTACCAGAAGGATCCAAAACCTGAACACCATCAAAAAGACCATATGAAAGCAGCTAGCGGAGTAAATGCCTTTACGCCTGCAACCAAAGGAAGCATCTGAGTGCTTGCAACCCTGGTTATGTGTTGACAGTAATATTCTTCAGTCCCATGCCTTCAGCAGAATCCTGGAAATATCTCCAGATGAACCAAATGAATAACAAGCAGCCTTGTATGTCTACACTGAAAGGGAACTACTGAATCAGAAATCTTTGCTGGTCCCATGTCAGCCTAAATGCCAACAAATGTGGAATAGGGCATAGACTGGTGACTAGGCGGGTGAAAAATCTTTGTGAACATAATTGAGATTCGGATATTATAAGCCGAGAAGCTGAATGGACGTCGAATTTTCATCAGACCTGATGATAAAAGGAATTACCTTCTGCAGAGCTTAAGTGGAACTCCTGAAGTATGACTAACCTGAGGCCTCAATTTCACACTGGCACCGAGCTATTCGCAACAGAAGATTCGTGAATTCAGCCCCAATGGAGGGGATAGGTGGTGAATTTATTTCCTAATATGGATTATAATTATTTCGCAGCCAACTTCAGTGGACATTAGAACATGACTGTGAGTATTTTATTTCTGTCCCGGATAATTATGGACATTAACTGCTTCGCACTGGAGAAGAATACCCACCCGCATTGCCTAAAGGAATACTATAATTAATTAGTTTAATTATTAGTACCAACTGCTTTTTATATGTGTTTTTCGATGCCATGGATTTATAAGGTAAATATTGTTTTATTTGGTAATGAGGTATAACCAAATGGTGGTTATGGTAAAATGAGTATTTTGACACCAACTCATTATTTTTAAACATGAGACTTGTAAAGGGTGTCAGAAACAACTGTTTTATATGTTGGGTTTTCTGCACTTAGACCAATGTTGTGCTTTTATCTAGGTAAAATAAGTCAAGTTAGCAGAACCAATTTGTGGTTGTTGTGTTGTTTGTAATAACATTGTGTTTTTTTCTTGGGAAAAAAGGGGTAATTGTGTTTTGATAATGCAAATCATTCCCATGCCTGTTCATGAAATCAAATAAAACTATTACACTTTCAAGTATGTTACTTCAGATTTTGATTTAATCCTTGAACTTTTTGTCCAAAAATTTGTTGATGTGTGTATCAAGTAAATGTGGTGTTCAACAGTGGTTGTTTATATGTTGTGAACAATCAATGGCTTCTAGAACTATAGTAAATTTAAAGGGTGATGAAGTGGGAAGGGAAACCTACACACAGATGCCATTGTTTCAAGGATTGAAGTGTTTTATCCTGGTGTTTGTGGTAAATATCACTGATCATCTTGCATTCTAACAGTGACCAGAGAATCATTAAATCCCCTAGAAAAATTAAAAAAATATTCTCTTAAATAAAAATCCACATCCAACAGATGTGCATGATTGAACCATTAAATCTATGAAACACCACAAGTTCACTTAAAGAGTTATGAGTTGTACTACTAGCAATGGTCTTCCTGATATTTTATTAAAACATAATTAATTATCCAGAAGATTTCTTAGCTAGGTTTAAGATTACTTTCAATATACACAAGAACAATATTAGGGTTGGAGAATTCCCCCAGGGTTTGATTTTGTTAAGTGGGCCATACTGAACCACGTGGTAGTAATCCGACTATGAGCAAGATAAAGATTAATAAATAATAATTAATTGTAAATTATTTACTCTCTGAACTAATTCCTTCGACGAATATGTATATTATCTAGAGAAATACGCTACTTCCGAAGTTAAGCACATAGTTAATATATCTTAACTCTAATCGTCTACTGACTAACTCGGGTTTCGTTTCCGCAGGCGGATACTTAAATTCGAGAATCAAGTAATGTAATTTATCCATGTTTTTAGTGTCACATGTGACGAGCTTTGCGTTATCCCTTGTCGGCAAGCCACATGACACAAATATGGTACTAATTCTCGTATTAGTTAACTAACACTAGTTGTAATTAATAATATATATTATCGATAGGCATGGCCTTTAGATTTCGCCGGCATATCGACACACACAGAAAAATGTTAACAACATTATTATTAACCTACCCTGCAACTTGGTTTGATCGGACCTATCGGGTAAGAAGGGTGACTGTACTATGGAGTTTTGAAGTATTGCACGGCTTAACAAGAGCCAGAAACAGGTCTAAGACATAGATATGTGTTCTATTTTAGCCAGGGGACTTTGCCACATCCTTCACCGTCCGGTACTGAGATCAAAATGGCAGAAGTCAGGGTTCTAACCGGAGATAACTTCCCTTGCAGGAGAGTTCTCCTCGACTTCCTGTGGCCAAATTAAATTCACAGCCAAACTGAATATAAAATTCAGCCTGACTTGATTTATTGGCGTGTAAACAAATTCTGCACTACATCTACTTCTAACTATTAGAAGAAATCGTATTTTATTCTCTTATAGTTTTATGTATATACATATACTAAACACCGACGATCTTAGCTAATACATGGATATATAGATAACAATACAAAATAATACATAAATATATAAGTGGGGTTTACTGAGTGCTATCCCAATCTAATAAAAACGAGCTGAGATGAGGGCCAACTTGTCACACCTACCCAGCATGTGAAGACATGATTTGGCAGACTGCGCGGAAGAAATCATTGATGATTCAACGGGCAAGACGACGTTTACCTGCAAAGCGTTGTGGAATGTAATGAGCACGACAAGGCATGTAGGATTCCCTGGTCATCACTGCACCTGTTTCGTCTCCAATCGTCTTGACTTCTCTTATCACTGGATTCAGGCAAGAGAGTGTGGTCGACGAATTGACGCAACTCTTCCTCACTTTAATCCAATTCATCGCACATGCCATTCTTAATCCAGCTTCATCTATCATCTTTAAGCCATGTGGCGATGGGCGAGCGGCGAAGTGGCAGTCGCAACTCAGGCCATATGGTCGTCATTTACTGGCCGGAGCAGCAGTGGGTTTCGGCAGCCCCCTGAGGGATTGAGCAGCCCACTTTAGGAAAGCACTGCTCACCTCCATAGCATGAGGAAGGGGCTAGGAAAGGTGCCCTAAACATTGTCTGCACCATCATTACCTAATAGCTAGCCGCGGTTGGTGGGGAGCCTATACTGCGGTCAACATACAACGTGAAAACAGGCGAAGCTAACAGAGCAAACCATATTCCCTTGACAATCGGAACTTGGAATGTACGCACCCTACTTGATAGGGACCGCACGTCGGGCCCAGAGAGACGAACAACACTGATTGGGAGAGAGCTTGGCAGGTACAACATCGACATTGCAGCCTTGAGTGAGACACGACTTGCAGAAGAAGGCCAAATCTGTGAAGTAGGTGCCGGCTATGTATTCTTCTAGAGTGGAAGGAAAAGCGAGGAAAGACGCCAATCCGACGTGGGATTTGCCATTAAGTTGGCCCTGGTTGGCAAACTAGCTGAATTTCCGAAGGCTATAATTAGGGCTTATGACCATTAAGTTACCCCTGCTGAAAGGAAAGAAGCATACAACTATCGTGAGTATCTACGCACCAGTCATGACCAATGAAGTTGACGTCAAAAACAAGTTCTATGAGGACCTGCACAACTTATCTATATATATAAATCAAAGTGTATGTATGTATATATGTATGTATGTAAATATGTATGTCCTTTATTTTTTCGCTAACGGCCCATCCGATTGAGATGAAATTTTCTACACGCCTTACTTTCATTCCAGAGCTGTCAACTGTCATAGTTTTTTTTTCTTCTTCCTCCACCTCCCTCCTCCCCCTCCCAAAATACGTACGTAAATATATGATGATGATGATGAAAGAATCCCCGAACCAAAACGCTAGGGAAAGGGAAGAAAATGACGTGACTACACATTAGCTAAGGGACTTAACTCTAGAAAAAGTTATTTCAAGGGGCATAACTTTTAATAACATTGTTGTATAACTTATAGTCATATTGTTGAATCGTTTTCAATGATTTATAAACTATTTGTCTATAGTTATATACCGGCATATGAGTTATAATAAATAATGATACAATCTTTTAGACATTTTCAAAGTTTACATAAAAATAATGCATAATGCATAACATTGTAACTCATCTTTCTATACTTAAGAAGTTATCTAAAAGATGTTGAACAATATCATCGCATCCGTGAGGTCATTCGCCAGATCAAGCCAAGTCGCCTTAAATCATCAAGAAGCCTGATACGGGGATATTGACAGCACTTTTCAGCGCTATCTAGCCAAGTCACCTTAAATCATCAAGAAGCCTGATTTGGGGAGAAAATGGTTCGCAAAACCAACACCAAGAAAACGCAGAGCCACAAGATGTGCAGCGGGGGAGCCTCCAAAATCGAGAAGAAGACGGACGCTGAGAACCTACCTGATAACACCCAAAAAACAGCAACTAAATCAAATGACACTACCACAAGAAAGACCGATGACGGCCCGCCTGTAACAAGATCCATGTTCTTCTTCTTCTTCTTCTTCTTCTTCTTCAGCGTTCCGAGCCATTGAGGTTCTTTGCTGCAAATACAATCCGTCTCCATTCGTCTCTCTGGTGGACCTTCTCTTGCCAGTCGTTGATTCCAAGTGCTTGTAGGTCTGTACATGTATTATCTCTCCACCGCCTTCTTGGTCTACCTCGGGGTCTACGGTCATTTATTTCCTGAGTGTAAGCGAGTTTTGTTTCCATATTATCTTCCATTCTTTCTATATGCCCCAGCCATTGTAGTCTATTAGCCTTCATGATACCAGTGATTAGCGGGGACTTAAACAGATGTTAGCATGTTAGCAGAGAAAAAGGAGGAGAAAGACACCAGAGCCGGTAAAACCGACACAAAGTCAGTCAGATGGGTCGTTAAACGGATTCATGTGGAACTAACGAACGATGAAATCTTACAGAAGTTACAGGAGGAAAATCGCAGCATCCAAGTCGTAAAAGCGGAACGAATATTAACATATGCCAAAATACCTACGACGCTGGTGGTGGTGACCAGTAAGGGAAGCGAAATGCCGATATCAGTGTCCATCAACAAGCAAGTACAACTACCAGAGAGATTTATTCCAAAAGTAACTCAGTGCTCCAGATGCCAGAGGGCCGGCCACAGCAGAGCCATATGCCGCAGCAAGACAGACATCTGCCGATACTGCGCTGAGCACCATGCCTTTAGGGAGTGTCCGCTAGCCAAGCTGGACGTGGACTTCAAGGCACCTAACAGAAACCGTAAGTGCGCCAACTGCATGGGACATCATGGAGCGCGATATCTGGGATGTCCGTACCTCCAAAGACACAGAGACGTGTTGAAACTCACCATTGTCAACAAGACATCATTCAAGGAAGCAATGCGGAGGTGTGAGACAGTCACAGGAATATCGCAAAATGAAAGAGCACTGCTGCAGAGCCAGATTGACGAGCTAAAGCAACAGATCAAGACACTACAAACACCGGCACTGAATAGCGACAGCGAAAAACTGCTTGAGGAACTAAAAGAGATCAAACGAAATATAACACAAGAGGTGGAGAACATGATCCAGGCGACCAAGAAAAACGAAGAGATCTTATGTGACATCAAGGCGGAGAGACAAATGCAAAAAGCTGAAAGGGAACTATCCCAAAACAAGCCACACGAACCCAATGAAAAGAACGCAGAGAAACCGCCAGATGACACTCAATTGAAAATCATCGATAAACTGATAACGACAATCCACAAGAAAAAAGACAAGAAGACGCAAGATGAAGCCAACTCTCTGGTCAATCAACAACAGCAAACTATTAACTCCAGCTCTGTCGTGATGTCCCAAAAGAACCAGGAGAAACCGGAAACCAAACAGACTCATCAAGAAAGTGCGGAGGAAAACACCAATAAACTTGAATGTGCCTGGGGCGTATACAAGAAAGGAGGAACACACGAAGAACACAATGCGGTATCGCAAGCTGCCCCAAATCGGAAGAAAAGACAGCTGATAAAAGACATAACGACGCCTAAAAGCGGCCCCAGAGGGTACAGAGAATATCAAATGGAAAAGAAGCGCACCACACAGAAAACGAAAGAACAACGAGAAATCGAATGGGACACCCCACCAGAGGAAGACTACTAATAACCGTACAAGGAGCCAGTATAATGACAGCACCCCAGCACAGCAAACAAGCCTGAAGCCACACTGACAGAAGAAATTGCCTAAAAAGACACAAAAGGAAAACTTGCCGGCCAAAAGAATCCCCTATGCCGACGTCACAGACATAAACTGCACAACAGATAAGCCAGCTTTTACTGGCACGCAGAGAATGGAATAATCGACGCACCATGAACCACCGCTATTATAACCGATGCCGCACGGGCTGGTTGAACCAAGGTGGAAAGTTTTGTTTTTTTCTCAAATTGGACGGACGGACGGTCATCGCATCTTTAGTGTTTTCCGCCATCATATCGACACGATTCGCTTGACAGCACTTCTCAGCGCTATCAAGCCAAGACGCCTTACACATTTCAAGCAGTCTGATACGGGGGGAAAATGGCACGTCGTAATAGCACAAAGAAACAAGCAGCTTCCAAGATGCATAGTGAGAAAACCGACCAGACTATCAAGAAGACGAACCTGCCTTTGGAGAGTCTGCATGCAAGCTGTAATAAAGTATCTGAACCTACAGTCAATGAAACTACCAATAAGAAGAGCGACGACTACCCACAGACGAACACAAAAACTTGTGAGAGGAAGGAGGACCAAGACACGAGAATCAGAAACACTGATTCAAACACAGTCAGATGGGTGGTCAAGCGGCTAAAAATGGAGCTTACTGATCAACAAATACAGAAGCAGCTGCAGGAAGAAAATCTTCACGTCAACATTTTGAAGGCAGAGCGGATTCTTACCTACTCAGAATTAAATGAGATGCTCCACACCAGGGACTGGGCGAACCCCGGCCGGGTCAGGCAGACAGACAGACAGACAGACAGATAGATAGATAGATAGATAGATAGATAGATAGATAGATAGATAGATAGATAGATAGATAGATAGATAGATAGATAGATAGATAGATAGATAGATAGATAGACAGACAGAGGGATGGGTCTATTAGACAGACAGACAGACAGACAGACAGACAGAGATAGATAGATAGACAAACAGACAGACAGACACAGACAGACAGACAGACAGACAGACAGACAGACAGACAGACAGACAGACAGACAGACAGACAGACAGACAGACAGAAAGACAGACAGACATATAGTCAGTAACGGGAACGAGAACTTATATGACTACTTATATGAATTAAATGAGATGCTCCCCATCAGGGGCTGGTCGAAGCCGGGCCGGATCAGACAGATAGACAGACAGATAGACAGACAGACAGACAGATAGATAGTCGGATTGAGATGAAATTTTCTATACGCCTTCCTTTCATTCCAGAGCTGTCAACTGTCATAGTTTTTTTTTCTTCTTCCTCCTCCTCCCTCCTCCCCCTCCCAAAATACGTACGTAAATATATGATGATGATGATGAAAGAATCCCCGAACCAAAACGCTAGGGAAAGGGAAGAAAATGACGTGACTACACAGAATCGTCACACGGCAATCATCATCATCAAGTGCCGTGCCGGCTGGCGTAGGCGTTCATGGCTCTCCGTAGATCTCAGTCTTTGGTTTTTTGGATCAACTCTGCTGCTGATATTCCTCCATGCCACGGCAATATCAACAATTCATCTTTTTATGTGTAAGGAAGTTATCTACAGTCGTGTAGAAGGGAAGAACTAGACGAGTATGAATTCGGAATGGCGAACTCTCTCCCCCTCTCTTCTCCTCCCTCTACCTCCTCCCTCCACCCTTCTCCTCTTCCTCCTCCCTCTCATCCCTCTCCCTCCTAGCTCCTCCTTCTCCCTCTTCCTTCTCCCTCTTCCTCTCCCCTCCTCCTCCATCCTCCTCCCTCCTACTCCCTCCGCCTCCTCCCCCCTCCTCCCTCATCTTCCCTCCTCCTCCCTCTCCCTCCTCATCCCTCCTCCTCCTGCCTCCCTCCTCCTCCTCCTGCCTCCTTCTCCCTCATCATCCTCCCTCCTCCTTCTCCCTTCTTCTCCCTCTTCCCTCTTCCTCCTCCTACCTCCTCCCCCCTCCTCCTCCCTCCACCCTCCTCCTCCCTTCTCCTCCTCTTCCTCCTCCCTTTCCTTCCTCCTTCTCCTCCCTCTACCTCCTCCTCCCCCTACCTCTTTCCTCCTCCCTCCTCCTCCCCTTCCACCTCTCTTTCCTTCCTCCCCTCCTCATTCTCCCTCCTTCCTCTCCCTCCTTCCTCCTTCCTTCTTCTCCCTCCTCCTCCTCCTCCCTCCTCCCCCTCCTCCTTCCTCCTCCTCCCTCTCCTCCTCCTCACTCCTCCTCCTCCCTCCTCTTCCTCCCTCTACCCCCTCCTTCCTCCTCCCTTCACATTCCTCCTCCTCCCTCTTCCTCCTCCTCCCTCCTCCTCATCCCTCCTCCTCCCTCCTCCTCATCCCTCCTCCTCCCTTCTCCTCCTCCCTCCTCCTCCTCCCTCTACCTCCTCCTCCCTTCACATTCCTCCTCCTCCCTCTTCCTCCTCCTCCCTCCTCCTCATCCCTCCTTCTCCTTCTTCCTCCCTCCTCCTCCTCCTCCCTCCTCCCCTCCTCCTTCCTCCTCCTCCCTCTCCTCCTCCTCACTCCTCCTCCTCCCTCCTCCTCATTCTACCTCCTCCCTCCTCCTCCCTTCACATTCCTCCTCCTCCTCCTCCCTCCTCCTCCCTCCTCCTCCTCCCTCCTCCTCATCACTCCTCCTCCCTCCTCCTCCTTCTTCCTCCCTCCTCTTCCCTCCTCCCCCTCCTCCTTCCTCCTCCTCCCTCTCCGCCTCCTACCTCCTCCTCCTGCCTCCTCCTCCTCCCTCCTCCTCCCTCTACCTCCTCCTTCTCCCTCCTCCTCCCTCTACCTCCTCCCCCTCCTCCCTTCACATTCCTCCTCCTCCCTCTTCCTCCTCCTCCCTCCTCCTCTCTCCGCCTCCCTCCTCCTCCTCTTCCCTCTACCTCCTCCCTCCTCCTCCCTTCACATTCCTCCTCCTCCCTCCTCCTCCTCCCCTCCTCCTCTTCCCTCCCCCTCCTTCTCCTCCTTCTCGCTCCTCCTTCTCCCTCTTCCTCCTCCCTCTTCCTTCTCCTCCTTCTCCCTCCTCCTTCTCCCTCTTCCTCCTCCCTCTTCCTTCTCCCTCCGCCTCCTCCCTCCTCCTACTCTCTCCTCCTCCTCCCTCCTCCTCCCTCTCCCTCCTCCTCCCTATCCTCCTCCTGCTTCCTTCTCCTCCTGCGTTCTCCTTCTCCCTCCTCCTCCCTCTTCCTCCTCCCTCCTCCTCGCCTCCTCCTCCACCCTACTCCTCCTCCCTCCTCCCAATCCCTCCTCCTCCCTCCTCCTCCCTCCTCCTCCCTCTACCTCCTCCCCCCTCCTCCCTTCACATTCCTCCTCCTCCCTCTTCCTCCTCCCCCCTCCTCCTCTCTCCGCCTCCCTCCTCCTCCTCCTCCCTCTACCTCCTCCCTCCTCCTCCCTTCACATTCCTCCTCCTCCCTCCTCCTCCTCCCCTCCACTTCCCTCCTCCTCCCCCTCCTTCTCCTCCTTCTCCCTCCTCCTTCTTCCTCTTCTCCACCCCCTCCTCCCTCTCCCTCCTCCATCCTCCTCTTCTCTCTTTCTCCTCCTCCTCCCTCCTCCTCCCTCTTCCTCCTCCCAGCTCCTACTCCTCCTTTTTCTTCTTCTTCTGCTGCTGCTGCCGCTGCTCCATTTACCCAAGTTAATATATTACCAAGTTGGTCTTCGTTTATCTAAGGTTGTTCTAACTGCAACCAATAAATGATTAGACAGACAGACAGACAGACAGATAGACAGACAGACAGACAGACAGACAGTCAGTCGGGAACGGGAACTTATATGACTACTCATATGAATTAAATGAGATGCTCCCCATCAGGGGCTGGGCGAAGCCGGGCCGGGTCAGACAGACAGACAGACAGACAGACAGACAGACAGACAGACAGTCGGTAACGGAAACGGGAACTTATATGACTACTTATATGAATTAAATGAGATGCTCCCCACCAGGGACTGGGCGAAACCGGGCAGGGTCAGGCAGACAGATAGACAAACAGATAGACAGACAGATAGACAGTCGGGAACGGGAACTTATATGACTACTTATATGAATTAAATGAGATGCTCCACACCAGGAGCTGGGCAATTCCGGGCCGGGTCAGACAGACAGACAGACAGACAAACAGACAGACAGACAGACAGTCGGTAACGGGAACGGGAACTTATATGACTACTTATATGAATTAAATGAGATGCTCCCCACCAAGGACTGGGCGAAGCCGGGCCGGGTCAGCTAGTCTATATTTATAAAACAAAGTGTATGTATGTATATATGTATGTATGTAAATATGTATGTCCTTTATTTGTTCGCGAACGGCCCATCCGATTGAGATGAAATTTTCTACACGCCTTCCTTTCATTCCAGAGCTGTCAACTGTCATAGTTTTTTTTTCTTCTTCCTCCTCCTCCCTCCTCCCCCTCCCAAAATACGTACGTAAATATATGATGATGATGATGAAAGAATCCCCGAACCAAAACGCTAGGGAAAGGGAAGAAAATGACGTGACTACACAGAATCGTCACACGGCAATCATCATCATCAAGTGCCGTGCCGGCTGGCGTAGGCGTTCATGGCTCTCCGTAGATCTCAGTCTTTGGTTTTTTGGATCAACTCTGCTGCTGATATTCCTCCATGCCACGGCAATATCAATAACAATTCATCTTTTTATGTGTAAGGAAGTTATCTACAGTCGTGTAGAAGGGAAGAACTAGACGAGTATGAATTCGGAATGGCGAACTCTCTACCCCTCTCTTCTCCTCCCTCTACCTCCTCCCTCCACCCTTCTCCTCTTCCTCCTCCGTCTCATCCCTCTCCCTCCTCCCTCCTCCTTCTCACTCTTCCTTCTCCCTCTTCCTCCCCTCCTCCTCCATCCTCCTCCCTCCTACTCCCTCCGCCTCCTCCCCCCTCCTCCCTCATCTTCCCTCCTCCTCCCTCTCCCCTCCTCATCCCTCCTCCTCCTGCCTCCCTCCTCATCCTCCTGCCTCCTTCTCCCTCCTCCTCCTCCTGCCTCCTTCTCCCTCATCATCCTCCCTCCTCTTCTCCCTTCTTCTCCCTCTTCCTCTTCCTCCTCCTACCTCCTCCTCCTCCCTCCACCCTCCTTCTCCCTTCTCCTCTTTCTTCCTCCTTCCCTTTCCTCCCCTCCTCCCTCCCTCCCCTTCCACCTCTCTTTCCTTCCTCCCCCTCCTCATTCTCCCTCCTTCCTCTCCCTCCTTCCTCCCTCCTCCTTCCTTCTTCTCCCTCCTCCTCCTCCCTACTCCCCCTCCTCCTTCCTCCCTCTCCTCCTCCCTCACTCCTCCTCCTCCCTCTACCTCCTCCCTCCTCCTCCCTTCACATTCCTACTCCTCCCCTCTTCCTCCTCCTCCCTCCTCCTCATCCCTCCTCCTCATCCTCCTCCTCCCTTCTTCTTCTCCTCCCTCTACCTCCTCCTCCCTTCACATTCCTCCTCCTCCCTCTTCCTCCTCCACCCTCCTCCTCCTCATGCCCTCCTTTTCCCTCCTCCTCCTTCTCCCTCCCTCCTCCTCCTCCTCCCTCCTCCCCTCCTCCTTCCTCCTCCTCCCTCTCCTCCTCCTCACTCCTCCTCCTCCCTCTACCTCCTCCCTCCTCCTCCCTTCACATTCCTCCTCCTCCCTCTTCCTCCTCCTCCCTCCTCCTCCTCCCTCCTCATCCCTCCTCCTCCCTCCTCCTCCTCCCTCCTCCTCATCACTCCCTCCTCCTCCTCCTCCTTCTTCCTCCCTCCTCCTCCCTCCTCACCCTCCTCCTTCCTCCTCCTCCCTCTCCGCCTCCTCCCTCCTCCTCCTCCCTCCTCCTCCTCCCTCCTCCTCCTCCCTCCTCCTCCCTCTACCTCCTCCTCCTCCCTCCTCCTCCCTCTACCTCCTCCCCCTCATCCCTTCACATTCCTCCTCCTCCCTCTTCCTCCGCCTCCCTCCTCCTCCTCCCTCTACCTCCTCCCTCCTCCTCCCTTCACATTCCTCCTCCTCCCTCCTCCTCCTCCCCTCCTCCTCTTCCCTCCTCCTCCTCCCACCTCCTTCTCCTCCTTCTCCCTCCTCCTTCTCCCTCTTCCTCCTCCCTCTTCCTTCTCCTCCTTCTCCCTCCTCCTTCTCCCTCTTCCCTCCTCCCTCTTCCTTCTCCCTCCGCCACCTCCCTCCTCCTACTCTCTCCTCATCCTCCCTCCTCCTCCCTCTCCCTCCTCCTCCCTATCCTCCTCCTGCTCCCTTCTCCTCCTGCGTTCTCCTCCTCCCTCCTTCTCCCTCCTCCTCCCTCTTCCTCATCCCTCCTCCTCGCCTCCTCCTCCACCCTACTCCCCCCTCCTCCTCCTCCTCCTCCCTCCTCCTCCCTCCTCCTCCCTCTACCTCCTCCCCCCTCCTCCCTTCACATTCTTCCTCCTCCCTCTTCCTCCTCCTCCCTCCTCCTCTCTCCGCCTCCCTCCTCCTCCTCCTCCCTCTACCTCCTCCCTCCTCCTCCTCTTCCCTCTACCTCTCCTCCCTCCTCCTCCCTTCACATTCCTCCTCCTCCCTCCTCCTCCTCCCCTCCTCCTCTTCCCTCCCCCTCCTTCTCCTCCTTCTCGCTCCTCCTTCTCCCTCTTCCTCCTCCCTCTTCCTTCTCCTCCTTCTCCCTCCTCCTTCTCCCTCTTCCTCCTCCCTCTTCCTTCTCCCTCCGCCTCCTCCCTCCTCCTACTCTCTCCTCCTCCTCCCTCCTCCTCCCCTCTCCCTCCTCCTCCCTATCCTCCTCCTGCTTCCTTCTCCTCCTGCGTTCTCCTTCTCCCTCCTCCTCCCTCTTCCTCCTCCCTCCTCCTCGCCTCCTCCTCCACCCTACTCCTCCTCCCTCCTCCCAATCCCTCCTCCTCCCTCCTCCTCCCTCCTCCTCCCTCTACCTCCTCCCCCCTCCTCCCTTCACATTCCTCCTCCTCCCTCTTCCTCCTCCCCCCTCCTCCTCTCTCCGCCTCCCTCCTCCTCCTCCTCCCTCTACCTCCTCCCTCCTCCTCCCTTCACATTCCTCCTCCTCCCTCCTCCTCCTCCCCTCCACTTCCCTCCTCCTCCCCCTCCTTCTCCTCCTTCTCCCTCCTCCTTCTTCCTCTTCTCCACCCCCTCCTCCCTCTCCCTCCTCCATCCTCCTCTTCTCTCTTTCTCCTCCTCCTCCCTCCTCCTCCCTCTTCCTCCTCCCAGCTCCTACTCCTCCTTTTTCTTCTTCTTCTGCTGCTGCTGCCGCTGCTCCATTTACCCAAGTTAATATATTACCAAGTTGGTCTTCGTTTATCTAAGGTTGTTCTAACTGCAACCAATAAATGATTAGACAGACAGACAGACAGACAGATAGACAGACAGACAGACAGACAGACAGTCAGTCGGGAACGGGAACTTATATGACTACTCATATGAATTAAATGAGATGCTCCCCATCAGGGGCTGGGCGAAGCCGGGCCGGGTCAGACAGACAGACAGACAGACAGACAGACAGACAGACAGACAGTCGGTAACGGAAACGGGAACTTATATGACTACTTATATGAATTAAATGAGATGCTCCCCACCAGGGACTGGGCGAAACCGGGCAGGGTCAGGCAGACAGATAGACAAACAGATAGACAGACAGATAGACAGTCGGGAACGGGAACTTATATGACTACTTATATGAATTAAATGAGATGCTCCACACCAGGAGCTGGGCAATTCCGGGCCGGGTCAGACAGACAGACAGACAGACAAACAGACAGACAGACAGACAGTCGGTAACGGGAACGGGAACTTATATGACTACTTATATGAATTAAATGAGATGCTCCCCACCAAGGACTGGGCGAAGCCGGGCCGGGTCAGCTAGTCTATATTTATAAAACAAAGTGTATGTATGTATATATGTATGTATGTAAATATGTATGTCCTTTATTTGTTCGCGAACGGCCCATCCGATTGAGATGAAATTTTCTACACGCCTTCCTTTCATTCCAGAGCTGTCAACTGTCATAGTTTTTTTTTTCTTCTTCCTCCTCCTCCCTCCTCCCCCTCCCAAAATACGTACGTAAATATATGATGATGATGATGAAAGAATCCCGAACCAAAACGCTAGGGAAAGGGAAGAAAATGACGTGACTACACAGAATCGTCACACGGCAATCATCATCATCAAGTGCCGTGCCGGCTGGCGTAGGCGTTCATGGCTCTCCGTAGATCTCAGTCTTTGGTTTTTTGGATCAACTCTGCTGCTGATATTCCTCCATGCCACGGCAATATCAATAACAATTCATCTTTTTATGTGTAAGGAAGTTATCTACAGTCGTGTAGAAGGGAAGAACTAGACGAGTATGAATTCGGAATGGCGAACTCTCTACCCCTCTCTTCTCCTCCCTCTACCTCCTCCCTCCACCCTTCTCCTCTTCCTCCTCCGTCTCATCCCTCTCCCTCCTCCCTCCTCCTTCTCACTCTTCCTTCTCCCTCTTCCTCCCCTCCTCCTCCATCTTCCTCCCTCCTACTCCCTCCGCCTCCTCCCCCCTCCTCCCTCATCTTCCCTCCTCCTCCCTCTCCCTCCTCATCCTCCTCCTCCTGCCTCCCTCCTCATCCTCCTGCCTCCTTCTCCCTCCTCCTCCTCCTGCCTCCTTCCTCCCTCATCATCCTCCCTCCTCCTTCTCCCTTCTTCTCCCTCTTCCCTCTTCCTCCTCCTACCTCCTCCTCCTCCCTCCACCCCCTTCTCCCTTCTCCTCTTCTTCCTCCTCCTTTCCTTCCTCCTCCTCCTCCCTCTACCTCCTCCTCCCCCTACCTCTTTCCTCCTCCCTCCTCCTCCCCTTCCACCTCTCTTTCCTTCCTCCCCTCCTCATTCTCCCTCCTTCTCTCCCTCCTTCCTCCTCCTCCTTCCTTCTTTCTCCCTCCTCCTCCTCCCTACTCCCCCTCCTCCTTCCTCCCTCTCCTCCTCCCACTCCTCCTCCCTCTACCTCCTCCCTCCTCCTCCCTTCACATTCCTCCTCCTCCCTCTTCCTCCTCCTCCTCCTCCTCATCCCTCCTCCTCATCCCTCCTCCTCCCTTCTTCTCCTCCCTCTACCTCCTCCTCCCTTCACATTCCTCCTCCTCCCTCTTCCTCCTCCACCCTCCTCCTCCTCATCCCTCCTTTTCCCTCCTCCTCCTTCTCCCTCCCTCCTCCTCCTCCTCCCTCCTCCCCCTCCTCCTTCCTCCTCCTCCCTCTCCTCCTCCTCACTCCTCCTCCTCCCTCTACCTCCTCCCTCCTCCTCCCTTCACATTCCTCCTCCTCCCTCTTCCTCCTCCTCCCTCCTCCTCCTCCCTCCTCATCCCTCCTCCTCCCTCCTCCTCCTCCCTCCTCCTCATCACTCCTCCTCCCTCCTCCTCCTTCTTCCTCCCTCCTCCTCCCTCCTCACCCTCCTCCTTCCTCCTCCTCCCTCTCCGCCTCCTCCCTCCTCCTCCTCCTCCCTCCTCCTCCTCCCTCCTCCTCCTCCCTCCTCCTCCCTCTACCTCCTCCTCCTCCCTCCTCCTCCCTCTACCTCCTCCCCCTCCTCCCTTCACATTCCTCCTCCTCCCTCTTCCTCCGCCTCCCTCCTCCTCCTCCCTCTACCTCCTCCCTCCTCCTCCCTTCACATTCCTCCTCCTCCCTCCTCCTCCTCCCCTCCTCCTCTTCCCTCCTCCTCCTCCCCCTCCTTCTCCTCCTTCTCCCTCCTCCTTCTCCCTCTTCCTCCTCCCTCTTCCTTCTCC
>OY992879.1:7010172-7119351 GCA_963921405.1 Cepaea hortensis | reverse complement strand
GGACTTAACTCTGTAAAAGTTATTTCAAGGGGCATAACTTTTCTGTATAACTTATAGTCATATTGTGGCATCGTTTTCAAAGATTTATAAACTCTTTGTCCATAGTTATGTACCGGCATATGAGTTATAATAAATAATGATACAATCTGTAAGGCATTTTCAAAGTTTTCATAAAAATAATGCATAATGCATAACATTGTAACTCATCTTTTTTTGCTTAAAGAATGAATAAATAATAGTTACCTTATCTCTATCAAGTTTGAAGATTTTATATTTCTTTACACTGTCGCCAACTCTAAGAAGACATGGAACAACCTCAGCCATTATTAAATCTACAGGCATATGCGTTATATTCCTCCTCCTCTCCCCTCCTCCACCTCCTACCCTCTTCCTCTTCTCCTCCCCCTCCTCCCTCTCCTCCTCCATCCTCCTCTTCTCTCTTTCTCCTCCTCCTCCCACCTCCTCCCTCTTCCTCCTCCCAGCTCCTACTCCTCCTTTTTCTTCTTCTTCTGCTGCTGCTGCCGCTGCTCCATTTACCCAGACAGATAGACAAACAGATAGACAGACAGATAGACAGTCGGGAACGGGAACTTATATGACTACTTATATGAATTAAATGAGATGCTCCCCACCAGGGACTGGGCGAAACCGGGCAGGGTCAGGCAGACAGATAGACAAACAGATAGACAGACAGATAGACAGTCGGGAACGGGAACTTATATGACTACTTATATGAATTAAATGAGATGCTCCACACCAGGAGCTGGGCAATGCCGGGCCGGGTCAGACAGACAGACAGACAGACAGACAGACAGACAGACAGACAGACAGACAGACAGACAGACAGTCGGTAACGGGAACGGGAACTTATATGACTACTTATATGAATTAAATGAGATGCTCCCCACTAAGGACTGGGCGAAGCCGGGCCGGGTCAGCTAGTTAACATATGTTCCCAAAGGAGACAAACTTATAATCCTTGGGGACTTCAATGCCATAGTAGGCAAGGATACCTCCTCTTGGAGTGGCATCATTGGAAAGTACGGAGTCGGAAATTGTAACAGCAATGGACTCCTCCTCCTTCAGACCTGTGCCGAACACGATCTCCTGATCACCAACACAATTTTCCGTCTTCCCACGAGAAATAGGACATCGTGAATGCACCCTCGCTCGAAACACTGGCACCTCATTGACTATGTCATCGTCAGGAGGAGTGACAGACAAGACGTTCGGGTGACAAAATCAATGTGTAGTGCCGAATGTTGGGCAGACCATTGTCTGATTATTTCAAAAATACGAGGGGGAGTCTATAAGGAAGCCACAAATGGCTGTAGAAATATAACTAAATGTGATAACTTGAAACCAGTTTATTTGTATACATACATTGTTCCTTTATGTCTCAACATAGTTTCCACCAACAATGATGCCCCTATCTCATCGTTTTATCAACTGCACAGAACAGCGTGCTCTGTTGTCTAAACCACGTTTTCACTTCACATTCAACTTCGGCGTCATTCGCGAAATGTCTCCCGCCAAGGTGGGTTTTCAGTATTTATGCTGACAAATGTTTGTCCCGTAAAGTGGTGCATAGCTGGGTAGAAAACGTTACGCGGGAGAGTCAATAAATAAGTCTCACAGTTCTGTGGGATGGATGGGTCGGGCGGAAGATGTCGTCAGACAGGTCTGCAGTCTTACCAGTATCAATCCCGGCAAGGAATGGGTGCCGGTGCCTCCATCTTTTAAGTGCACTTTCTCATGCATTATCACACTCGACAGACGGTGCAGAGAGCAGAACCCTGCCGCTGTCAATGCAGAGGTTAACGCGCTCATCTATGAACACTCAGATAGGCCCGAAGTGCTCATCTATACAGATGGATCTGTTGTAAAGCAGCAGAGAAGTGCGTGGGCATTTACAGCCCGTTCAGCGGGCCGAACCGTTCAAGAATCCAGTGGTGCCCACTCTATGACCACGAGCAGCATGACGATGGAGGTGATGGCAGTTACACAGGCTTTCATATGGCTGGAATCACAGCATTATACCAACGTGTGTGTACTAAGTGATTCAATGAGCATAATTCAGAAGGTCGAAGCTGGATCTGTCCGTAGACAGTGGACTGAGTCGCTGCGGAAGTCTGTTGTCCGTAAAGTCACCTTCATCTTCGTCCCGGGACATGTGTCGAGGGAAATGAACGAGCTAATAAACTGGCTGGCTCTGCACCCCCTGTAGATGGCCAGCCCATGGATCGTGCCGACGTTATTAACGTCCTTAAAGATATGGCGAGAACAGAGGATTTTGACGTCAGTGAATCCACATCGCTGTCCAGGATGAAAGACTTGGGAGTAAGAATCGGCACGGCCAGACGCGAGAGGTACATCGGAAAACGAGGTGCCTCATCAACCCACACAGAACTGGCACTATTAGCCACCGGACGCTGATGCATATGCTGGGGGGAAGATCTGAGCACCTATGGACCTGTCCGGAGTGCAATGAAGATACCCCAACTGATAACTGATAACAGTTCTGTGGGATGGCCGGTAAATGAGAACAGGGTACACTTTTCTATGCAGCGGGTTTGGGAGGACTGATAAAACGATGGGAATAAGTGCATCAATGTTGGTGGAAATTATGTTAAGAAATAAAGGGACAATGTATGTATAAAAATAAACTGGTTTCAAGTTGTTATCATATTTAGTTATTTTTATACAGCCATTTGTGGCTTACTTATTACCTTGCCCTCGTAAATATGCACATCAAACCACCATGGCTTCCTCTGGGTGTAAAAATGTAAAAAATAATAATAATAATAATAATAAATAAATAAATAAATAATACATAAATAAATAAATAAATGTCACCCGCCTTAACAGTAAAAAAAAAAAAAAACGCAGCTGTCGTTTGAAAATATGCTGGATGACCGCTTCAAGCCCAATGCCGCAGCTAAACAAGACGCGGAAACAGTGGAGAGCCGTTAAAGGACAAAATTTACAACACTGCAATCGAAATCCTTGGTCCAGCCACCCGGAAGCATAAAGACTGGTTTGATGAAAATTCCGAAGTTATCAATCAATTGCTGGCCGAGAAACATCTTCTCCACAAGGCATATTTGAACGCTTAAAGTCGCTTAAAAGTCGACAGGGTCGACTTCATTGAACCGGGGTTTATCCCATATGGCTCGGTCTCTTTCCGCAGCGCGGAAAGCGTCGCACAGAAAGTCTCCGAAAAATTTAACTTGTGATCCGAAGGACGCAGCCCGGAATCGAACCCATAACCGAGTCAAACATTTGAACTACCCAAAGTCAACATAAAAAAAAGATGTCTTCAATAACATCCTGAGATTAGTACAGCAGAAACTTCGGCACATGCGGGACTCCTGGTTGAGCAACAAAGCTGATGAAATTCAAGGCTTTGCTGACAGACATGATATAAAAAACTTTTACAACTCACACACAACAACATAAGCAACACACAAGGCAACATAAGACAACACACACACATGGCAACATAAGACAACACACACACACACACACGGCACCATAAGACAACACACACACACGGCAACATAAGAAAACACACACACACACGGTAACATAAGACAATACACACCATGTCACAGTCACACTCTTGTGTTTGAAACGTACAGTATGTACTGTCATGCAGCGACAGGGAGCAGCGCAACAGAATAATCGATATGCAACTGTCGTCGCTGATATGATGTTTCAAGAGCGAAGGCAAAGGTGCTGGCGGTTTGTTTTCGTCTAGGCGGATGACTATGATGACCACCAAGAGAAAGTTACCTCAACTCGATCAGTGGGGTCCCCTCAAGCCTACGACAGTCACATTATCAAAGACGACTCCAATACACACACAACAAGGCCGTTGTTAGCTGTCGACATATTAACAGAACTTTATTGGCAGCGCTGTAACATCATTTACATTCTAACGTGTGTCACTCGGCCAGCTAGCTGCTCACTCTATCTTCCACAGATATGTTCGCATAACATTCCACTCGGTCACAAGCGTCACATGCGAACGTGAGGAAAGTACACACTGATCTCACCGATGGCCACACTGTCAATGTGCAGCCGCTCCACAGTTCTTCCACACGTCCTTCCTCTCTATCTCTCAGATATGACGGGACGACCTGCAACAGGCCTATACGACTGCGAGTGCCTATAATGCGTGGCGCTGGTTTCAGGCGGATGTCCCTGGCGGTTAGCCTACAACATCTAATGTAAAATCTTAACTTGTGCTGTGTGTCCGTGTTCCGTGTTAAAGTGTCGAAAACAGTGATTTTTAACCTTTTGTTTTTGTCCCTTGCACCCATTCAACATACGTTCAGAATGTCATTACCCTTTCCTATTTCTTCCATTTATATCCCCCCCCCCCACCCGCCCCTACACAGTATATATAAAACTGGAAGCTAAATTTAATAACACATAATAGAACAAATCTAGACGTCTACATAAAACGTGATATATTACGTATATATACTTACAAAATACTCGCTTGTTAAAATTTGCAGAAGCAATTATGATCTATCAACGCAAGCCAGAATTGTGTAAACAGAAAGACATGTTAGTCAGCTTAAAATTACCGTGGTAGATAAGTGACATTACTGTGCGAATATGTGTATATTTCAACTTGAAGGATTTATCTAGTTAATTCACGTAAGTTGTGTGATTTCTGCAGTATGTACCTGACGAGATGCAGCGAAATATGCCAGGCAATAAATCGTGCAATCTATTGTTTGTGTCTTCGTTATTCAAGGTCTACTTATGTTGTAAAACGAATTTCGGAAGCGTGAGAAGTACAAAACCGTAAATTATGGAGGGAAAACAGTATCAAGTAATCGGTTATTTTATTAACGCAATTTTGAAATACTCTTAATTCTCTCTCTCTCTCTCCCCCCCCCCCCCCCCCCCCCGGAAACCCTAAAATTCCCCCTGGGGAGGGTAGGGGGATTCCCCACTGGTTGATAACCGCTGGTCTATAAATGTCTGATGTAGAATCCTACTTGTTCTGAGTTTGAAGGGAGTGTTTGCTTTCGTGTCGTGTTCCGTGCTAAAGAGAAATCGCATCGTTAGGGTTGTCATACGACGCGATTCCGTGACGTGTGTTCTACTACAATATAATGGTGTGTTTTGTTGCTACTTTTGGTGACTAAAATCTACCTTTTTGTATCTATAATTATTGAATACTAGCTGACCCGGCCCGGCTTCGCCCAGTTCCTGGTGGGAAGCATCTCATTAAATTCATATAAGTAGTCATATAACTTCTCGTTCCCGTTCCCGTCTGTCTGTCTGTCTGTCTGTCTGTCTGTCTGTCTGTCTGTCTGTCTGTCTGTCTGTCTGTCAACTTACAAAAAGCATTAGAAAGAGCACTTGAAAGATCTTTACATCTTCCCCCAACAATTAACTTGGGTAAATGGAGCGGCGGCAGCAGCAGCAGCAGCAGAAGAAGAAAAAGGAGGAGTAGGAGGAGGGAGAAGGAAGAGGGAGGTGAAGGAGGGAGGAGGAGGAGACAGGAGGAGGAAGGAGAAGTAGGAGAGGAGGAGGGATAAGGAGGAGGGGGAGGGAGGAGGGAGGAGGAGGAAGAGGGAGGAGGAGGGAGGAGGAGGGTGGATGAAGAGGAGAGAGGATTAGGAGGGAGAAGGAGGAGGGAGGGGAGGAGGAGGAGGGAGGAGGAGGAGCGAGGAGGAGGAGGGGGAGGAGGAAGATGGAGGAGGAAGAGGGAGGAGGAGGAAGAGGGAGGAGGGAGGAGGAGAAGGGAGGAGGAGGAGAGAGGAGGAGGAGGGAGGAGGAGGAGGGGGGAGGAGGGAGAGGGAGGAGGAGGGAGAGGGATGGGGAGGGAGGAGGAGCGATGAGGCGGAGGGAGAAGGAGGAGGGAGGAGGAGGGAGGAGGAAGAGGGAAAAGGAGGAGGGAGGAGGAAGAGGGAAAGGAGGAGGGAGGAGGAGCGAGGAGGAGGAGGGATGTGGAGGGAGGAGGAGGAGGAGAGAGGAGGAGGGAGGAGGAGAGGAGGAGGAGGGAGGAGGAGGAGGGAGGAGGAGAGGGAGGAGGAGGGGGAGAATGGATGAGGAGGTGAGAGGAGGAGGAGGGAGGAAGAGGGAGGAAGAGGGAGGAGGAGGGAGGATGGAGGAGGAAGAAGAGAGGAGGAGGGCGGAGGAGGAAGGAGGAGGAGTGATTAGGAGGAGGAGGAGGGAGGAGGAGGGGGATGAGGGAGGAGGAGGAAGAGGGAGGAGGAGGAAGGAGGAGGAGGAGGGAGAGGGAGGAGGGGAGGAGGAAGAGGGTAGAAGGAGGAGGAGGGGAGAGGATTATAACTCATTTGCCTTTAGATAACTGTCTGTCTCTCTGTCTATCTGTCTGTCTGTCTGAGTCGACCCGGCTTCACTCAGTCCCTGGTGGGGAGCATCTCATTTAATTCATATAAGTAGTCATATAAGCTCCCGTTCCCGACTATCTGTCTGTCTATCTATCTGACCCGGCGTGGCTTCGCCCAGCTCCTGGCGTTGAGCGTCTCATTAAATTCATACAACAACGACAACAACAAAAACTTAAAAGAATGTCCTTCCACATATCATCCATTATTTTTAATGAAAACTGTTTTTAATCACCAACATGACTGTAGATAACTTCTTTAAGCATAAAAAGATGAGTTACAATGTTATGCATTATGCATTATTTTTATGAAAACTTTGAAAATGCCTTAAAGATTACATCATTATTTATTATAACTCATATGCCTGTAAATAACTATAGACAAAGAGTTTATAAGTCTTTGAAAACCATGCAACAATATGACTATAAAGTATATAGCAATGTTATTAAAAGTTATGCCCCTTGAAATAACTTTTACAGAGTCTAGTCCCCTTGCTATATTGAAATTATAATGAAAAATGAAATATTAAGTAATATTAAGTAAGTAGCCGATTTCGCACTAAATAAATGTGACAGTTGGCAGCGCGGGAATGAGAGAAAGACGTGTAGAAAATTTCATCTCAATCGGATGGACCGTGCGCGAACGCATAAAGGACATACATACAGACGGAGATTGCCTTTTATATATAAGAAGATGTGTGCAAGCTGATTTCCTCATTTCTGCTACATTGCATGTACATTGTTGAATGATTCCTGTCATTGTGAAGTAAACCATGGGAACAACGAGATTGTGGAAGGGGAAACCAATCACTGAGTGTTTATGAATGGAAAACCACCACCGATCGTCGAACACGGTTATGTTTTTCTGTACACTCAATATCACTATTCAAATTTTCTATTTGTTCTATTTCATCAGTTCAAGGTTAAGACAGGTCTGTCTTACGAATGTTCTGTTTGATCTGCTCCCGGTTCAGACAGTATGTCTTATGAGTGTTCTATTTGATCAGTTCCAGGTTCAGACAGTTTGTCTTATGAGTGTTTTATTTGATCAGTTCCAGGTTCAGACAGTCTGTCTTATGAGTGTTCTATTTCATCACTTCAAGGTAAGACCGTCTGTCATATTTTAGGGTTTGGTAACATTTAACCCAGACAGCTCCTTAGAAGAGCGATCCACAGCTTGCCCTCGGCTGCGTCGACGCTGTCTCTAGACAGTTTGAATAGTGATACGCCAATGATAGTGTATATAACGACCAGTTGACAGAAGAAGACAATCTCTAACGGAGGTATTCACTGACCAAACAAAGGCCACGTTATTTCCCCTTCTGGGTTATTTTGTGGGTTAGTTTCCACGTTGGTTTCTTCCATTAGTATCTGGCTAGGTGTGAGATCCAGCTGTTGAATGACATGGGATACCCAAACCACTTCACTAAATACTCTTTACCACCACATCGCCTGGGTTTTTCTCGTATGACTGTTTCGACGCAATACACTTGCTTGTCTCCTACAAGTTGGATCTCTTCTCGGTAGAATGAGCCTTGAAGTTCTTCCACTGAATCATCGTTTAGCACATACGTCACCGGGCTGGTCTGGTTTATACGAGTGATGGTAAACAGTTCTTCTGTCCACGAGGGCATATATCCTTTTTTAAAAGGTTGTTTGGGCGGAGCTAGTGTGATTCGATCACCGGCTGTAAAATACACTTTTCTGTTGCTTTTCTTCTGATACAAGTTATTCCACACCTTTTCTTGATTCGTATAGCTGACCCGGGCGCCATGCGAATACTGTGATACGAACCGTTATAGTTTCGGATCAGTTTACCTATCACGTCAACATAGCGAAGTGTATTGGTCTTGGTAAAGTAACGCCACATTTTTTTCTTTAAGGGTCCGGTTGATTCTGACCACTATCGTGGCTTTCACATCTTCATTCTCAGAGATAAAGAAATGCACACCTCGATCTTTCAGAAATTTTAAGGTCCGGTTGACAAATTCCGACCCTTTGTCGGTGAGAAAATTTATCGGTTGTCTATCAGCAAATATTTTACTCACGGCGTCCACTAGCTCTTTCCCCGTTTTCTTCTTGGTCGGGTTGGCCCAGACATATTTGATAAATACATCGATACAAGTCACTAGGTACGACATCCCATCATTGTATCTTTGTAATTGTCTCATATCTATCAAGTCGACTTGAAATTGTTGATTTATACCACCGGTTATGACTTGACATCTGTCGAAACGACGACGGATCCGTTTATGCAACTTATACGTATCGTGATGCCGTAACCAAGCCTCTATCTTCTTCAATTTAGTATTCCGTTTTAAAGCGGTGGCTCTACCTTAGGCTTTGGGTTTCTGAGGGTCATAGTAATACTTTCTTATCTGCGCTGCCATTTTTCCCACTTGGGTGTAGGCAGCTTAATCTTCTTCTTGTTTTGCCTGAGTTTGTAGGGTGGTGTTGTCTCGACTACTTGACTTATAGCCGGTGTTGGTTGAAGAGGTGTTGGCTGAATAGGTGTCTCGACTACTTGTCACAAAATGCGCCTGGAGGATGCGACCAGGAGATGCGGGATTGACCAGACACACGAGATCTCACGGCCTACAACAGCGTTCACGATTTATAGCACCTTTTGTGATCAAAGGGAGATAACCTCATTAATCCTTTACCCCTAAGAGAGTGGATGATTACGCCCTTGGATTCCGGAAAGTTCTAGATGACCTAAAGTCGCAATAACCTGCCTAGAACAGAGAGAGAGAGAGAGAGAGAGAGAGAGAGAGAGAGAGAGAGAGAGAGAGAGAGAGAGCGAGAGAGAGAGAGAGAAAAGATTGTGTTCTGACCGGCTGGCGGGACCTTCTGTGTGGCTACAGTTCCCATGAAGAAATGGAGCCAGTGTTTACTAAAGTTTAAAGACGTTGACATCAAGTCCATAGTTTGGACGAAGCTCCATACTTCGAACTGAATGTCAGAACGAAAGGGTAAGAATGCTACAATTCTTGAATCGAAATACCCAATGTGCAGATTGCATGCCACGATTGTTGCCGTAGGTCAAGGGCGAGCCTGTAATTTTCCATAACGGAACAGGCCTGTTTACATGACCAACATTCCTGGCATGTTGCCAACAGTGCACTGCCAAGACAGGACAAATAATGCACGACTTGTCCCGCCTGCCAAGAAAATGGTTGTGGAGGAGAAAATAGGATTGGCTTGACGGTGTTAACATTGATGGCACTACTGGGCTGCCTTTGACCTCAGACGTAGTCGGAAAAACCAGAAGTCGGTGACGGCGTAACTAAAAGCTATCGTGTAGGATGTCCTCCGACTCTGCCGGTCAAGACGAATCTCATGGGAATGCCCGCGGTCTGATCGACGGGCATTTGATTGATCCCGCGTGTGTCGAAGTTCACATCTTTTGGCGGGGCGACTGCTGGTCTTTTCTTTGCCTTCCTCATACACTTTATGTTCAAGGTCTCCTTAATGAAATACCAACCTAATCTACAATGGGTTCCTATGTGGAGAACAACGGGGAGGGGAAAGAGGGAGAAATGATGCTACCGACATGTCTGATGGTTGCAGGGGAGATGAATTGGGGGAAAGCAGGGCCACCTGGGAAGAGCTGGAAGGGGGTTTTGCCAACGGCCCTCCTTCAGGGCCATCTTGCCTATGGGTACTGTAGACCCTCTAACTCTGTATGTCATTAGAAGACTTCCACTGGGGAACTGGGGGGCAGACACTCATGACTAGTCACCGTGGGTTCACTCTATCCCCAGTCTAGGGAAACAGGTGATCTATTCCGCTACTTGTCAGACCCCAGACCTTATTCTTTCTCTGACCCTGAGGCATGGCCTGTAATTGAACCACCAACCATCTTAGGGAGGTGATTCACTCTCTGAGTACAAAGATGCTATCTATCCCCATATGGTGGGTCATGATGATGTGATTCTCACGGAAGGTTGCTTGTGTCATTTTTCCAGATTCTACCTTCCGGAGAGGAGTGATGGACAGTCAGTAAAACCATCATTCTGTGACAGCATCAGTAGTTTGGACAGACCAGCTGACGCGAGGTGATCCTACTACCCAACACCCGGTCAGTCATCTATGCCCTCAGAGTAACTTCAGGATGAGTTGTCTATCAGTTTATAACAATGACGTGGGGGAAAGTATGGTGTGTATGTAATCGTCAAGCTGTTCCACTCATCATCTACCCAACTGCTATTCCACTTCGTGGGAATTCAAACAACCCTGAGTCCACTAAATTATGTTCTATCGTGACTCAAGCCATGGACATTGTTCTGTTGAAAATATAACTAAGGACATTTGACTACTATGAACATTAACGAACATTATAGATTAACACATACCTATGATGGGGGAATTTGCCTAATAGGATGTGGACAAGAACAATGAGTATCTTACAATCACTTGCTCGGGTGTTCCACGGTCATTAACCCGATTGGCTGTCAACTAGAAGGAGGTGCTGTCTGGTCGAAGACTGAGGACCTGTTACGAGAGACACAAGCTAAGTGCTATACCTATGTGATGTGATACGTTGACAGTTGTACAGTGATGACCATTTTCATGTGGCTGCCTCAACAAACTGTCTTCTAGCAATTAGCACACCAGACAGATCTGCACGACTTCTACATTATCTTCACTTTCTTTTGTACAATACACTTTTATTGTTGAGTTTGTAGATACCGGAGTTGCATCATTTGTTCAGGACGTTGTTTGAAAGGGTAACACCCCTTGGTCGGTTGTGAGAGAGATAGGTATCTGAAGACTGGTGAGGTCGTAGACTGAAAGTGTCCCAGCCCCAGATCTGAAGTCATCCCGAGAGATATATATGTCTATATATATATATATAAATAAATATAGATATATATGTATGTATAAATATTCATAAATAAGTGCGATAGCCTGTTCCCTTCACACCAGGGAAGCTATGTGACACTACTGGTGCCGGTAAAGTGCTGACTTCGGGTGTTTGTTCCGTGATATCCACTGTACCTAAAGAACTGGTGAAGTTAATTCAGATACCGCTGCAAAGTTTGTTGATACACTCGGGCTTTTTCCAGTGGTGGTCAGGACTTCTTGCATTTGATGACCTAAGTCTCGCAAGTTATCTGTTAGTGTGTCGGGTCGTACATAGGGTTTTCCCAGCATCCGGGGGTCGATCAGGATCATTTTCTTTAATAGAAGCCCACGATGCCTGGCAACACGTTTAGAATAGGGCCTAATAAAGCGCCAATGAAACCACATCGTTTAAAACTTTGTTTCTGTTTCTTGATAGTCGTGTACGCGTGATCGCTCTGAGACTGTTTTTGTGCCGCTGCAGACGCCTCTTCTGAGTCGGTGTCAGTGGAACATTACCTTTTAACTCATTGTGACAGCACTCGCAAATTGATTAGACAAGATCCGGGGACGCCGTTTTAATTACGGCTTTCACGTCAGAAGGTTTCGCCTCGCCCAGAAACCACAGCATGGCCCCGTGAAGTTTCACCCAGCTGGACATATTATTTAGGGATGTAGATGACTTGACGCTGATCGGGAAATATATGACTTCGTAAGCGGAGCTGATCCGGTGTTTCCTATCGAAGGTCAAGGAACAAGTAACCGTATGGAGCCGCTGTCGCGTCCTTAAAACTCTGTTGGACATATGACACGCGACCTGGGTACATCTGTTCGGCCAGGTTGGTATTCTGAGACCCGTCACGTGGGTTCTTAAACAACTATAGGTAATGTGAATTCAGACTAATGGTTCTTTGCACTTTATTCTTACCAAAGAGGTTCTGGACTATATACATGACGCTGAGGTTGCGGTGATGACTACCCTTAGTAATTTGCTTAGTCACCCTATCATCTGTCTCAGTAGGTCATCTATTACCATTAACCGACGTCTATCACCTGTCCACTGTTCCATATCCGGCAAGCCTTCGTTAAATTTAATACCCTTCCAAGCTTCATACACGGATCGCCATTCTCCGCAGCACCATATAATATCCCCTGGAATCGGATCGATCATATCTGGTAGATGGACCAGAAACTTCTGCACAAAGACGGATTTTCCACTCCCCGTTGGTCCCGCATTCAAAGCAATAAAAGGATGTTTCCATCTCGGATCCATGACTAATAGTAATCACCTAAGTACATATCTACGCCCCATATTTATTGTCACTCGAACCCGCCCTGCCCGCCAGTTCGCGTGCGCATCCGACGTTCGCGCTGCCCACCTCGAACCGCAAGCGTGCCAGCATCACGCCGCCCTCGACCGCCCCGCCCGGGAGACACACATCTGCCACCAATGGACTGGAATACAACCGGTAGAGACATCTGAAGTACCAAAAACACCGACAAATTCAAATATCTGGGTCAACTGAGATTAACTGTTGTGACGAAACAAGGGGACCAGATAACCCCGTATAGAACGATTTATCTGAGGTTGCCAACCTCATTTAGGGGTCGAATACCACATGACGTACGTACTAACATATATCTACACGCCATGTCACACCTAACATATATCTACACCCCATGATAGACCTAACATATATCTACACTTTATTAGACCTTACCTATATCTACACTCCATGTTAGACCTAACATATATCTACACTCCATGTTAGACCTAACATATATCTACACTCCATGTTAGACCTAACATATATCTACACTCCATGTTAGACCTAACATATATCTACACTCCATGTTAGACCTAACATATATCTACACCCCATGATAGACCTAACATATATCTACACTTTATTAGACCTAACATATATCTACACTCCATGTAAGACCGTACCTATATGTACACTCCATGTTAGACCTAACAGATATCTACACTCTATGTCAGAGCTAAACAAGATTAAAAATACGTGTACAATGCATATTGTAATATTAAAGAGCAAAGATGTATGCCATGGACCGATATGAGAGATACAGCGGGAAACGGACAGAGTAAGAACAGGGTTACAAGAGAAGTCGGTAGAGCAACAGATGATGATGAAGAAAGGGAAGTGACTCCAATGAGGTGCGTATCACGTGACATTAGTTTTGTGGCACACGAGACAGACGGCAAGACCCAGTCAGTCTTGCCAGGGTCTTTGTACACGACGGTTGGGAAAAGCGAATGCAGAAGTCAAGCGACATCAATTCAACACACGCGGATGTCAAGCCAAGGTTGAGCCAAGCTGTAAGTTGGTAGTAAATAGTAGATAGAGTGTTTTAGAACCATCGCATGTCAGCCCACGCCTGTTGATAATGAGTGTATAACGGCGGCGATGACTTTTGAGAATAAACACTGACTACAATGGCGAGGACATTGGTTTGTTTGATATTCTCCGTTGTGACCTGTTCCTGCTTACAACTGCCCTTGTGGCTGAATAGACGAGCCGGTAATCAGCTACTTGGCAAGTGGGGCGTTCGAAAATAATCAAGCAGGAGCACCGAAAATAAGAGTTACCTTCAAGAAAATTCGGTAACGGGCAGACAAAGAACAAGGAAGGTCACCTTGAACGCCATTTGCAATTTTGAACGAAGGTGTCAACAAACAAGTTCAGCTAGTAAAACGTGGTGTGAATATTGCTTTATTGTACAAACATTTAAGCCACAACGCTGAACACAACAAATGAAATATTAATTTTCATAAATATTGACCCTGGCTGAGAAAACGTTAGAGTTGTTAACTCCGAATAAACTCTTAAATACATTCACGAGTGTCAAGAACGAAGTATCAATGTCTAGAAAAAAAAAGACTCATGAATTACTGGGAGACATTCAATAAGTGAAAAGAAAATAGAATCAAGAAAGTGAACCTACAAATAGATAGTCGGCACATGACCAGAGGTTCAAAGTTCCAACAGACAGTCCTGTCAACAGTTAAAACTCATCATAGACGAGAATATATCAAATCAGCAATAATGGCTGAATTTTCACCGAAATCTCGCAACTACACGTATATAAGTAGTAAGGAGTGCGACAAGTGAGTCGGGTTTCAGGAACCATCAAAATTTCCACTGAATACTTTAAAACGACAAAGACTATCATAACTACATGTGGAAGAAGGGTAAAGACCATCTAGCAGTCGTATACCAAGGTATTTTCATCTGGATTCAAGAATCAGACTTTTTCTAAGACATTTTTCCAGAATTCAACGTTAGTCTCCAACCGACATGGAACACTTTAAACAACCGAAATCAACATATCGATTCAGTCCAGAACAATAACACGACAGCACCACAGTGAATCTACATAATATTAAAGTTTTTCCAATCAAGTTACAGAGAAGGCCAGAATTTCTTGGCACAACTATCTGACGTTTGAGCTTACGTCGACTAGCAACACTCAAGACCTCAACTACTGGAGGGAAGACACCGGACCAGTGAAGAACCGCACCGCAGCAGCACCAACAAGGCATCAGTGACAGAGAAGGCCAGAATTCCTTGGCAAAACTATCTGACGTTTGAGCTTACGTCGACTAGCAACACTCAAGACCTCGACTACTGGAGGGAAGACACCAGACCAGTGAAGAACCGCACCGCAGCAGCACCAACAAGGCATCAGGCGAGTGAAATTGTCTGAATGTTATTGTATCATTTTTTGCGGCTGATTAGAGTGGATATTTGGTTATTTTCTCCACAGGTTTTTGTCATTTTTTCTCCATTACAGGGATTGAGCTTGCATTGTTGCATCAAGAAAAAATATTAAGATAAGTTGTGAATTAATTCAAGATCTCAATAAGAATTTTCAATGACCAAAAACAAGACCCACGAGCATCACACATATGTTCTGGGTGTTCCAGTGCTGATAAAGTAAGATAATATACTTCAGATAGCCACTCATAGTATACATCACCTATCATTTCTGGGGTAATATTTAACACCTTGTGACACCACGATAAGTTTCAAACAAAGGTTACTTCTATTTGTAAATATCATTGAATAACGTCACAAAGATCAACTTTAAATAATCACACCATCAGTCACCACATAACCAAAGACAACATATGCTAGATACTATTGATACCTTGAGCTACTAAGACATCATATTCTTGGCAAAGTAGTTGAGCATATTCAAGAAACATGCCTTCAATACAAGACTACATAAGAAAATTCTGTTACAGTGGAATTACAGTATTAACATGGGGACAAAACAAACTCAAAAAAAAATTCAAAACCAGATAAAAGAAAAAAACTAAAAAAACCTAGAGAATCAGAAAATAAACAAAGGATTGGAAAACTATCTGGCGAAAAATACAAAACCAATACTGACAAGAAGAGAAAAGTATCGATCACACAAGACAATAACATCAAACCAACAAAGTGTCATCTTTGTCGTAGCTTTGGTCACTACGCAAAAAATTGTAGACTGAAGCAAATAACCACAACAGACACACTAAATGAAAAGAACATAAAAAGATCTAAAGATATGAATCAGAAATACGACAAAAATATAACAATACAAAACGTAAAAACAGCAAAGATCGATAACGGAAGTCTAATATTCCAAAAGGCAGTTGTCAACGGAATAATAACTACATGCCTACGAAGTTCCGCAATATCGCTAGTCGGGGTAAAACAACAACTAGTTAAGATCGAAGACTACACAGGAGAAGAAATTAGATGTCGAACTTTCGGTGGAAACATCGAAACATATGACATAGCATGGATCACAATCAATAGTCGATATTATACAGGCAGAATAAAAGCAGCGGTACTACCGGACCCGTGCGCTGGACTAATCATAGGCAACATACCACAAGTAAAAGATACAGTAGTGAATGCCGTGACCAGAGCACAAATATCCAAAGGAAATAATGAAGGTATCGAACTCACTCGACAAGCGACACCAACCGCCAAACCTAAAACATACGAGAATAATGACCAGCAAAAAGCGACCCAACCATACTCAAGTAACGACGATGACAGTCCAGACACAGATAACTTACTTAAACGGCTAACAGATACAAACATAGACGGGAAGTCACTATCTGTCCGAGAGGAATTAAGCAAGGAAGAAAACAAAGTAACTTTCGCAATAGAAATGATTAGTAAATTGAATCCATCAGTTAGTAAAAGCACAGTAACATTAAAACAAAGCAGAAGTCCATATCTAAAAGAGAAAACAATCAAGTGTGGAAATACAAAAACAGAAACAGCACAAAACGGAGTTACATGTGCTACACAAAAATATCTCCCAGATTCAGGGGATAAAGCTACCTCACCTTCTGAGGAAGAAGATCTACCTCAGCCAGTAAAATCAAAATATAAGGTGACACCCCGACAAAATGATACAATCGACTACACTGTATCAGGGTGGCAAGAGAAGACCCCACCAAAAATACCTAATACATGCTACACCAAAACTGACAAACCAAGAGAAACCGGGACAAAGTCAGTGATATCTAAAGCAGAAATATATACAAGAATACAAAAAATGAAACTAACAAACTGGGAAAGATATTGAAAAGGTATCCATCCATCATGTGCCATGCCGGTAAGCGTGGGCGGTCATGTTCTGCCATCTCACCCGATCACCAGAGTCGTGGATCAGCTCCGTGTTTCTGTCTCGACCATGCCACAAGGCCAAGCCATCCAGGTACTTGCTTCTAGGTCTTCCCCTTGGTCTGTTCCCCTCGATCTTACCAGTTGTCACCAAATTCTCCAATCCATTTCTTCTCATAACATGCCCAAAAAATTTTGACTGTCTACGTCTAATTTCTCTAATCAATTTACGAACTTCATTTGTTTCTTGAAGGACTTGTTCATTGGTCTTTCTGGCTGTCCATGGTATTCTTTGCATTTTCCTCAGAAACCACATCTCTACAGCCATCAGATGTTTTTCAGCCTGACTGCTCATTGTCCACGCTTCACATCCATACAAAAGTACAGGTTCAATGTAGCATCTCAACACTCTTTTTCTCGTTTCAATTGACATCTTTTTATTGGTCAATATGTTTTTCATCTTGCTAAAGGCTACTTTTGCCATGGCGGTTCTTGTTCTAATCTCTTCAAGGCATCTCCCATCAGATGTTATTACTGTTCCGAGATAATTGTACCTGCTCACTTGTTGAAGAATATTCCCATTTACTTGTATATTACATTGTGGTATTTCGTCCTTCCTAGTGACGACCATAATCTGTGTCTTTTTACAATTTAATTCTAACCCTAGTTGTTCACTGTGTGTAACAATCGCATCTACTAAATTTTGCAGGTCCTGTTCATTGTCTGCAATCAAGACTGTATCATCTGCATATCTAATGTTATTGATGCATCGTCCCCCAATGTTGATTCCTTCCATATCTTCAATATTTCTGAAAATACTTTCACTGTACAGGGAAAACAGATCTGGAGACATTACACATCCCTGTCTCACACCCCTTTTAATAGGCTGATATTGGCTTACTTCATTATCAACTCTTATGGCAGCTTGTTGTTTCCAATATATGTTTTTTACAAGTCTAAGATCTTTTCCATCAATTTGTAGATCTTCAAGCATCCTTATCATGTTGACATGTTTCACTTTATTAAAAGCCTTTGTGTAGTCAATAAAGCAAAGGTGTAGATCTTTGTTTACTTCTATAGAACGTTCGATTATGTTTCTCAGTATATACACAGCATTTACTGTACTCTTGCCTTCCACAAACCCACATTGTTCTTCTCCTATTTCAGGTTGTATTTTCCTCCTAACTCTTTGCATGATAATTCTTAGCAAAATCTTCGTGATGTGACTCATTATACTAATTGTTCGATGTTGATCACATTCCAAGGCTCCTGATTTCTTTGGGATTGCAATAAATACAGAATTACATAACTCCTGAGGTATATTTCCAGTATCATATATTGTATTAAGCAGACTGGTAACTTGATCTATTCCATATTCTTCTAAAGCATTAATCATTTCTGTTGTGACGCTGTCTGAACCGGGGGTCTTGCCAGATTTCATATGGTTAAGAGCATTCTGAACCTCCATCTTCAAAATTGCTGGTCCTTCATTATTATTTTGAACATCATACTGTTCGTCTCTGTTATCGTCATACAGGTTTTTCACGTAATCTGACCATTCATGTAATATCTGATCTTTTTCTATTATGACTCTTCCATCTTTTGTCTTTAGGCAGCCTGCTGATGTACGTGTTCTTTGATTAGTAAGCTCCTGAATTCTTTTGTGCATTAGTTTCGCATTGTTACTGTTGTGTTGTTTTTCAATTTCTCTGCAATTTTTCTCAAGCCATGTTTCTTTTGCCTCCTTACATAAGGTTCTCACTTTTCTGTGAATTTCTTCATATTTGGCAGGATTATTTTTGTTCTGTCTTCTTGTTTCCATTAGTTGTAAAATTTCTTCAGTCATCTGAAAAGGTATAAGCTTAACAAAAGACAAAAATTAGATAAATTTGACATCAAAATATAACGGCAAAAGACACATTGAACTGCACACAAACAGCCTACCATCTACACAGGTCAATAGCAGTTCAACGGAATGACAATATTTATCCTATCCCATTATAAAACTGTGATAATAACTAAACTAACTTTCACTAATATTATATAAACATCTTATTGTTTTAATTAGTTTGTTTAGGATACAGAAAACAAACAGCAATACCACAGACATTGAGAACACAGTAGAATTACAATATAAGGATATCACCTTGTTAATAAATAAGAAAAGAAACATCTCTTTACATATACATTCAACAGTCAAGTTACGTACCATCTCAACCTATCTTGTTATGCACCTAGACACATACATATACACCTAAATACAATAATATTCACTACATACATACTCCACACTACATATACAATAAATACAACAATTTTTTTTTTAAACTTCAGTACATAAGAAAGACACTATACGGTAATGAGATAATTTAAAACAAGTACATTCAGAGTACATTAACGGTAACAAGGATAGAGATATCCAAATATTACTTAAAACTCTGAACTGCCGTATAGAATGACTACAGATACCAGCAGTCAATTTGACATTGTACTTAATTAATTAGTAAGAGTCAGATATGTACATATTTTTTCCATTTTTTTAAAATTAATTACCAGAATGCACAGAAGACGAATGAAAGAGTTGGAGAACCGTGCAAGCACCACCGTAAATCCATCCATATACCTGGGAAAGATACCATTCCTGGTCTACAGTCCTAGGGCGCCAAACCAGAATAAACCAGCATGTGCCCAGGTTACACAAGTAGAACAAACCACACCCACGGTTGAATAACTCGACGAAAGTAGGTTTAGTGATGGGTAATATCAATTCATTTGTCATGCTGCATATCCCATCATTCAAATGTAAATGGTCACATTACATATGCCATCGATCAGTTGTAAATTATCACATTGCATATTCCATCAATCAGGTATAAACTATCATATTGCATATTCTAGCAATCACATGTAAATTATCACATTACATACTCCATCGATTAGATGTAAATTATCATATTCCATCTATCACATGTAAGTTATTAGATTGCATGGTTTATTCATCATAAGTGAGTTATCAGCCAATACAGGTATAACAGCCAAGTTTCAGATACCAAGTGAGAGAAACCTACGGTATCGAAAAGAGAACATACCATAGCTGAGAATTGAGAATATTACAACAGACGACAACAATATCAAGCACAAGTACAACGAGAACACTGATGTAATGATATCGACACAAACTACGGTGATTAGGTCCGAGGTAACGGCAAGCCATCATAGACCATGGTATAATCACCGAGAAACATATCATCACACATATTACAATGATGATAACAAGATATCGTTGTGCCATTGTGAGATATAATTTTTCATATACATTACTATTTATGGTAAAATGTTCTTACATATGCAGAGCGGGGGAATACTTAATAATTGATCTTTTGCAACAAGAACACAAGACAAGAGAAACACCAAGACTAAGCAAGAGACACAAATCATATAGTATAATAATGGTGGCAACAAGAGTAACATAGAATGACACGGTCAATAAACAAAGATGCAACAAATGACACGAGTGAATGGTGGTAGTTAATTTTAATATTGATACTACAACATATAAACACATTGATAATGTAAATCAATGTCACATTTTAATTTGCTGTCAGTGTATGATATTGCATGAATATCTCATATATGTCAATGAAATTTATTGATGATAATTTTATTCATTGATTGACATATTCCATAATAGAGATGACCATGCATACAAATGTACATATATATTAAGGTACATCACCATTGTTCAACTCTGAACGAGTCTACCACACCAACTTAGGGCTAAAAGATGGCATTGGACCGGCAAGAAGAATGCAAATAACAGAAAACGGTTCCACATCGACCAACATCGACCAACGGGGAAGATAGAAGATCAAAGTATTATAAACTTTGACAGATAAAAAGATGTTGATAAATGAGTCTACAAGATAAAGCGATATCGGCAATAAGATGAACTTGCGGTTATAAGACGAAAAGACATCGTTCACGAAGAAGAAGTAATCACCCTAGACAACTGAAATATAAGTAGACCGCAAGCAGACAAAGGCTTATGCAATGACCCCATTTATGAGTATTAAATTATTACGTCACATGGAAAACCCAAATTACAACCGAGAAATACAGCGGTACACAAGTCATGTACACATTGCTCATGTTCCACGATACCATATAGAAATAATAATATAGATGGTAATGGTACCTATTAACCACGCATATCCCCTCATTCGGACGTAATGGTCTTGATAGGTTTGAGGTTGCTTGTCTGTAGGGCAAATGAGGGACTACTATGGGGAGGCCACGGGACCTTATGAAGCTCATAGTATGTTAGACTAACCCTCCCATAGGTTGGCTACACGTCGCCTGCGCGGAAAGTAGGTTGATAGGGCGTGCCTGAACATAACAATACTTTTTTTTTTTCATTTTCTGCAGTAGTTAATGGAATGCCATGCTATCATATTATCAGATATAATACGGTTGTGGAAGCACAACAATATAGGGTAGAGTAATAACCTGACTACTCATATCGCTCCATGTCATGGGATTAAAAAACCAAATAGACTATGAAAATGGCTACACCATTTTCAAAAATTGGGGGGGGGGAATAATGCCATGGACCGATATGAGAGATACAGCCGGAAACGGACAGAGTAAGAACAGGGTTACAAGAGAAGTCGGTAGAGCAACAGATGATGATGAAGAAAGGGAAGTGACTCCAATGAGGTGCGTATCACGTGACATTAGTTGTGTGGCACACGAGACAGACGGCAAGACCCAGTCAGTCTTGCCAGGGTCTTTGTACACGACGGTTGGGAAAAGCGAATGCAGAAGTCAAGCGACATCAATTCAACACACGCGGATGTCAAGTCAAGGTTGAGCCAAGCTGCAAGTTGGTAGTAAATAGTAGATAGAGTGTTTTAGAACCATCGCATGTCAGCCCACGCCTGTTGATAATGAGTGTATAACGGCGGCGATGACTTTTGAGAATAAACACTGACTACAATGGCGAGGACATTGGTTTGTTTGATATTCTCCGTTGTGACCTGTTCCTGCTTACAACTGCCCTTGTGGCTGAATAGACGAGCCGGTAATCAGCTACTTGGCAATGTAGATATATTTGTTACATGGGCGGATAGATGGTGTGTCTGCATAAACACTGACAAGTGCAGCACCACTCTATTTACCCTCTCTCCGAAACAAAAGGCAGGGATAATCCAGATAACTGGAACACCCCTAAGAGAAGATAAAGAACCAACATACTTTGGTGTAACATTTGATGACAGGCTAACATGGAGAAAACACATCAAAAAAGCTGTAGCAAAAGCCAGAAGGAAAATAGCTATTCTGAGAAAGCTAAGTGGAACCACATAGGGAGCCAGTGGGAAAATACGTAGCAAAGTTTATCAACAGAGCATGTGACCACACCTGGAATACGGGTCAACTGCGTGGTGTTCAGCATAAAAAACCACACTACAAGAGCTGGACAAGGTGCAAAATCAAGCTCTTAGAGTCACCACAGGAGGGATGAGATCAACCCCTATAGTGGAAATGAAGAAAATGGGGAGGACACAAGCACTGAGTGAGCGCAGAGATACGAAAACGCTAATACAAGCAGAAAAGTTCATCAGCTTGCCAGGCCACCCTATGAAGAACCGATTTGAAAACTGATCTATGGGGCGGTTGAAAAGAAGTAGTTTTATCCACCAGGCCAAACGACTCTACATAGAAAACACCGATCTTCCCACAGTTGGTATCCCGCTGACAACTATTCCAGAGCGAACTCCATGGAAAGATTACCATAGACTATCGCTACAAATCCAGACAAAAGTGAGAGGAATATTTGACAAGGAAGAACAAAACAGTGTACAGCGCAGAACAGCCACTCTCAGCTTCCTTGATGACGAATACCCACAGGATCTCTGGATCCGAGTCTACACCGATGGGTCAGCGCAAAATGCTGTTCGAAATGGGGGAGCGGGAGTGTATATAGAATACCCAAATAATACTAGGGACACGGCCAGAGTTCCAACAGGAAAGTACTGCCATAACTATGATGCTGAAATTGAGGCAATCAAGATAGCAATAGAGAAATTACAAAATACCAGCCATGGTAGACAACCTGTGGTGATATTGACAGATGCAAAATCAGTAATAGAGGCACTCCTGTCTGGAAAATTACCAGTTCTAAGGACACTACTTTCTGAACTTAGCAGTCAGCATAAGGTCACCATACATTTGATACCTAGCCCCTACCAGGGGCTGAGTGGTCTCGAGGTATGGTGTCCGCCTGGAGTGCTGGAGGTCACGAGTTCAGGCCCCGGTGAGGACCGGTTTTTATTTTAAAAATCCACCTGGACTTCCAGTAATAAAATTTCCCCTGGTCTCTGGGTAGTGAGATCGGACGCACGTGTGTACAGTTGCGCACGTAAAAAATCCCTTGGCAGTTGGAAATCGAAAAAGAGTAGCCAAACGGCGCTGCCCGGGCAAAAATTTCGAGTTAAAAATCTACCCAAAGTATTTCAGGATCCTTGCCGATGCAACGGAGTTTGTGCATTGAGCTGAGTTTCTCCAGACTTAGGTTTGAGTTAGGAGGAAAACGGAGCACTTATGGGTTAAACCGTGTGCCGTGATGTTGATCCAACGACTAAAACTAAAAAAAAAAAACCAAACTAAACAGTTGATACCATCCCACTGTGGAGTACCCGGAAACGACAGAGTTGATCGATTGGCTAAGGAAGGAGCAAAAGAACAGCCTGATGTGCCCATTCAATCAATCAATCAATCATGTGCCATGCCGGAAAGCATTCCACCAAAAGAAAAGAATGATCAAATCAGTCAAAAGGCAACCAAACCCTACTCAAGACGACTACCACGTTATGGACAGACCAGAACATGTCATTATTCTGCGCCTCAGAACAGGACACAATATATTACGCAACCACATGTATACAAAATTCAAGATTGGTGAATCAGCCATGTGCACATGTGGTATGGCGTCGCAGACAGCAGAGCACATACTCCAGGACTGCCCAACTACAACATATCCAGGCGAACCTTCTGGCCTAGAGAGACAACAGTGGAAGATAAACTCTATGGACCGCTGAGTGAACTAAAAAAGACTGTTAGATTCATACAAGAGACAACATTGCAGTTATAGAAATATTTCAAGCGAACGAAAGAAGAAGAAGAAGAACAGTGGTTCTCAAACTTTTTTGGCCCATGCACCCCTTCACCATATGTTAAGAATGTCACCCCCCCCCCTGTATTTCCTCCTTATAAATCCGCCCCCACCCCTACACAGTGTATGTGAAAATGAAAGCTAACTTTAATAACACATACTAGAACAAGTCTATACGTCTACATGAAACGTGATTTGCTGGTCTACTTACGTTACAAAACGATTTTCAAAAGGGCGAGAAGTACAGAGCCGTAAAGTATGGGGGTGGGGGGGGGGGGGGGGGAGATACAATATCAAGTAATCGGTTCTTGTGTTAACACGTTCTTGAAATAATCTTAATTTCCTCCATACCCTCCCCCTGGAAACCCTAAAATTCCCCCATAGGGGAGAATTACCCACCGGTTGAGAACCACAGACATATTAGAAGATGACGGATTATACGATACCTAGATACATCTTCTGCCATGACCGCTATACTCAGTTCCATACATCTTCTGCCATGACAGCTATACTCAGTTCCATCCATCATGTGCCATGACAGCTATACTCAGTTCCATACATCTTCTGCCATGACCGCTATACTCAGTTCCATACATCTTCTGCCATGACAGCTATACTCAGTTCCATCCATCATGTGCCATGACCGGTATACTCAGTTCCATACATCTTCTGCCATGACCGCTATACCCAGTTCCATACATCTTCTGCCATGACCGCTATACTCAGTTCCATACATCATGTGCCATGACCGCTATACTCAGTTCCATCCATCATGTGCCATGACCGCTATACTCAGTTCCATACATCTTCTGCCATGACCGCTATACTCAGTTCCATCCATCATGTGCCATGACCGCTATACTCAGTTCCATCCATCATGTGCCATGACCGCTATACTCAGTTCCATACATCTTCTGCCATGACCGCTATACTCAGTTCCATACATCTTCTGCCATGACCGCTATACTCAGTTCCATACATCTTCTGCCATGACCGCTATACTCAGTTCCATCCATCATGTGCCATGACCGCTATACTCAGTTCCATACATCTTCTGCCATGACCGCTATACTCAGTTCCATACATCTTCTGCCATGACCGCTATACTCAGTTCCATCCATCATGTGCCATGACCGCTATACTCAGTTCCATCCATCATGTGCCATGACCGCTATACTCAGTTCCATACATCTTCTGCCATGACCGCTATACTAAGTTCCATCCATCATGTGCCATGACCGCTATACTAAGTTCCATCCATCTTCTGCAATGACCGCTATGCTAAGTTCCATCGATCATGTGCCATGACCGCTATACTAAGTTCCATCCATCTTCTGCCATGACCGCTATACTAAGTTCCATCCATCGTCTGCCATGACCGATATACTAAGTTCCATTCATCATGTGCCATGACCGCTATACTAAGTTCCATCCATCATGTGCCATGACCGCTATACTAAGTTCCATCCATCTTCTGCCATTACCGCTATACTAAGTTCCATCCATCATGTGCCATGACCGCTATACTCAGTTCCATCCATCATGTGCCATGACCGCTATACTAAGTTCCATCCATCTTCTGCAATGACCGCTATACTCAGTTCCATCCATCATGTGCCATGACCGCTATACTCAGTTCCATCCATCATGTGCCATGACCGCTATACTCAGTTCCATCCATCATGTGCCATGACCGCTATACTCAGTTCCATCCATCTTCTGCCAAGACCGCTATACTCAGTTCCATCCATCTTCTGCCATGACCGCTATACTAAGTTCCATCCATCATGTGCCATGACCGCTATACTCAGTTCCATCCATCATGTGCCATGACCGCTATACTAAGTTCCATCCATCATGTGCCATGACCGCTATACTAAGTTCCATCCATCATGTGCCATGACCGCTATACTAAGTTCCATCCATCATGTGCCATGACCGCTATACTAAGTTCCATCCATCTTCTGCCATGACCGCTATACTAAGTTCCATCCATCATGTGCCATGACCGCTATACTAAGTTCCATCCATCATGTGCCATGACCGCTATACTCAGTTCCATCCATCATGTGCCATGCCGATAAGCGTGGGCGGTCATGATTCGCCACTTCACTCTATCACCAGAGTCGTGGATCAGCTCAGTATTCTTGTCTCAACCATTCCACGTGGCCAAACGATCCAGGCATTTACTTCTCTGTCTTCCCCTTGTTCTCTTCCCTCAATCTAGCCAGTTGTCACCACGTTCTACAATGTATTTCTTCTCATAACATGCCCAAACAATTTGACAGTCTATGTCTAATATCTCTAAACAGTTTACGATTTTCAATTGTTTATGTAGTACTTGGTCATTGGTTTTTCTGTCTGACAATGGTATTTTTTGCTTTCTCCTCAGAAACCACATTTCCGCAGCCATAAGATGTTTCTCAGCTTGATTGCTCATTGTCCACGCTTCACATCCATCCAGGGAGTCTCTGTGGCGAAGTGGTCAAGCCGTTTGACTCGTGCTCCGAAGGTTATGGGTTCGATTCCGGGCCGCGTCCTTCGGTTTACGAGTTAAATGTTTCGGAGACTCCTGTGGGTCGTCGCTAAAAGCTACGGAGTTCGTGCTTTGTGCGACGTTTTCCGTGCTGCGGAAAGGGACCGAGTCATATGGGATAAAACCCGGTGCAATGAAGTCGACCCTGTCGACTTTTTTCATATCCATACAAAACTGCTAAGTTGCTGTGAAGTTGGAACTGCGACTAACTAACTAACTAACTAACTGCTAAGATACTCACTCCAGTATTATGACTAAACAAGACTTAAGAATCATCATCATCCACTTTTGCTGTTAAGCGTCGTGGGAGGAATAATTAGCGTTCCAGCGCCCGATGGGTAGCACTGGATAGTGACATTCCGTGTGATTGTACAATGTCTTTGATGTCGTCATTCCATTTTCTGTTTCTAGCGCCTTCTTTCTCTTGTCGCAGATCTTCTTTGATGTGGGGGACAGTGCTGGTAGTTGATGGTGTTGCATTCTAACGAGATGGCCAAACCATGTGATCTTCTGTCTGTCAATAAATGTGATACAAGGTGTTGATCCCACTGTCTCTGTGATAATAACATTTCTTGCTCGGTTTCAGATTGTTAAGTTGGCTGCTTTCCTCAGGCATCTAATCTCACAGGTGTTGATTTTGCGTGTGATTTGGATAATGTCGAAGTTTGAGATTGGTAGCATTGGGTTGGTGTGAATATGCTGTTTATTATGTCGTTTTGTGGACATGGGTATATTTTGATGTTTCAGTATGGGTGACAGATGATATGTAAGCGCACTTGCATTTTGACTTCCGATGTCGATTTCTTTGTCCAATCTGCCATCTTCTGTGAACACACTTCCAATGTATTTTAATTCTTTAACTTGTTTAAGAGATGTGCTATTTATTTGTATACTTAGTGGACGAGGAGATCTGATAACTTGCATTACTTCAGTTTTGGCTGCATTTATACTCATATTGTTTCTTTTGCATGTCGAACTCAGATTTTTAATATGATTTTGCTGTCTGCCCTTGTCGCTATAAAACAGGCACTGATTGTCCTCAAATAGAAGCGGGTTCATTGCGTATGAATCTGTTGTGTCATCTGAAGTAAAGAGTTCCAAATTTTCTGAATCTGTTCTGTCAAGGCTTGCCTCTTTGGATATTCTATGTAGATATTAAATAACAGAGGAGAGAGTAAACATCCCTGTCTCATTTCCTTATTAACTATGAACATATCTGATATACCTTCTTGTGTTCTTACTGCACTTTGGTTTGAGTGGTACATGGCTATGATGTTTTCAAGCAATTGTCATTTTATCCTGTAGTTTTAAAGGATAGCCCATAATTTGGATCTCTCTACTCTATCGAAAGCCTTTTCCTGATCTACAAACAATATTCTGCTGGCCAAAATATTCGATGTTTGTTTTTCACAAATATGTCTAAGTGTGAATAGTGCATCAGTGCAACTTTTACCTCCCTGAAACCAAATTGTACTTTGCTTAACTGTTGTTCAACTATGGGTCTAGCTCTTTGTTCCAACAGTTTTGTGTACATTTTCCCTATATGACTCAGGAGTGATCTACCTCTGTATGTTTCGCACTCTCTCATATTGCCTTTCTTTTTCCATTTTTTTTTTCCCCCGCGTTTCCATCCTGTTTCAGGATATTGCGGTCAACACCAGCATCTTTCAGCTGTATGTTGATTCCTAGGCTAGATTACGCTCATCAGCACGCCACGACTTTCTGAGCGACCGGCTCCATACTCTCATAAGTCACTTTTGCGATTCGAACCACTGCTAATTCTCGTCGCGTCACGTGACGAGAGTATTCGGGGTTAGCGGAGAAAGCTGCTAACCCCTCGGCCACGAAGCCGGTCTTTCTTTTTCCATATTGGTACTATTACTGCCTTTTGCCAATCGTTTGGCAATTTTCTTTCTTCCCATGCTATGTTAAATTGTCTTGTCAGTCATTTAACTCCTGTTTTCCCACAAGCCTGAATAGCTTCTGTTGTTATTTCATCTGGGTCTGGTGATTTGTTTTTAAGGCTTTTCTGTATAATTGATTTGACATCTGCAGAGATGAAGCTTAGTTCTTGTTGCCCATGCCCTTAGGCACAAAAGTTAGGTTTTCTATGTTATTATGTGTGGGGTTAAGTAGTTATTGAAAGTATTCTGCCCTCCTTGCTAGTCTTTGTTGTGAATTAAATAATAGTGTACCTTTCTTGCTGTTTATGATGGTGGCGGGTTGTAGCATGCATCTCTGTTTCTCATATTGTTGACACGTTTATAAAATTCTCTGGTGTAGTCTTTGCTAAACGTCGCAATCTGTTCACCATATATTCCCCAGGATTCGTCGTTAGATGCTCTAATTGTTCGTTTCGCATTTCGTCGTGCTGTAAGTAACATAGTCTTGTTCAGATTTAGTTGTGATCCACGTCTTGAACGCTACCATCTTTCTAGATACGCTATCTTTAACTTAATTATTCGACCAAGCTGTTCTTAATCTCTCGTCCTGACTTGCTTTCTTGGTTCCACATTTATTTTCCAGTGTATTGATCACGCACACTCCATATTTAACGATTAAATACTGTACATGACCAACGACACATCTAAACTAATTATAAGAATGTATAACCAAAAACCTAAGATATATCTGCATTCGATGTTTGAAGATGGACGACATTTCATTCCTCATGATGAGATGTTACAAGGGAAGGCATGAGATGTAATAACTACAGGCGTGTTCGACTACTGAAAAGTCCTCCCAGACTAGACAGTAGGAGCGAGATATAGAGGGAGGGGCGAGGGGTGAATACAGTAAAGCTGAAAGAGAAACACTGCCAGGCTTTTCAATGTGGATGTGTATGTGATAGATTGTATGCACTACCCAGGATTGTACTGATGTAGAACACATTCTTGATTATGCCTTCCAAGCTCTCAACAAGAGCGCCAGGTTAAAGATCCCGAACACGAGGGACAACCAGGTAGTGTCAGGACTGGACAGTAGACCAGAAAACTGGCCGGCGATTCCTACTGAATCCTAGGTGTTTACTGGACCTAAGCAGAACTCTACTGGAATTGGGGCATCATCTCACCTGACATCAAGAAGTCATACAAACCACAACAGCAGTTACGTATGTAATTACATTGGTGATATATATTTCCATTATTAATCATCACCCTACAAGTAATCAGTTGTTGTTTTCATATTGCTAGTAAATAAAGTGATTAGTTTGTTTTGAACCCCCAGTTATCTATTATTTTCCAATTGTGCATACGTGTGTGTGCGTGCATTGGTGGGGGATTAATTAAATATCAGGGAGGGAAGTTTTGTCAGAGGGAAAAAAACTTACACTGCCTAGTAGTCCATTTGTCTACATAAACCTAGGTATCTAACTTTACCTTTCCCACTCTCTTATATCAGGACCAGCTAATTAGTAACGAGCCATTATGAGCTGCACTCTTGGGTATCAAGTGGCGTAAACTTTATTTCAACCATATAGATTTTGCCCAGAGTCAATTTCTGACAAATTGGGGTTGCTCGCCAGTGACAGTACATAACTTGGCGGAGGTACACCCCTCACTTCTGACAAACTGGTGTCCAATCCGCGATCTTGAACCAAGACGCTAGTAATCATAGTGATTCTACTAGACCCTAGACCAGTGTTTCCCAACCTTTTTTGTACCATGCCCCACTTAAGCCTTTCTAAAATTCATATTGCCCCCCTCCCCCGCCCCATGCCCCCCCCCCCCTCAACATATACATTATTTTTAATATTCAAAAATTGAAATGTTCACTAAAGAAACTTGAATGATAGGTTTTAGGAAGAAATCACTAGGTAATTATTGAGCAAACACAGTAAGTAAATTTTCAAAACATATAATGGAGAACTGAAAATCAAGTACAAAATAATTTTAATGAAAGATTTTTCTATATTATTTTAATTATTAGTAATTATTTATTATTTAAATTTAGTGAGATCCTTGCGCTTGATGCTTGCTGCAAAGAGATCTTATGTCAGGTTCCAATTTAGTTGACTTTAGTCTCAAGTCTCCCCGTTTTGTTATATTCAGCCGATTTCTTCCATTTTCGAATTGCCCCCTTAACAGTCAAATTGCCCCCCTGTGGGGCGTGGGCCCCACGTTGGGAAACACTGCCCTAGACAAACGGTATTTAAAAGTCAACTCTTATAATCTTCATTCATCAAATATCAAACGTAGCTATCTTTAGTTGAGGAAGTTGCAAAGAATATTGTTAACTTTTCAAAAGTTTATAACAGATAGTAACTTATGAGTAAACTACAATCATCTATCATTTTAGTGATAATTGTTTTTTAACGTTATCATTTAGTGTTATCATTCATCAATTAGTGATAAGTGGTCACTTTAATCATATTTACATTGATGTTTGATGATTTATTTGCTTGACTGTTTGCCATTTTATGCTAACATATGCCATTTTTAGTGTGACATGTGTGCAGTGCATTTTAATGTTTAATTAGTTACATATTATTATTGAGATATTATTATAACAGTAGACGGCACTACCTGCTTTCTGTTAGCGCCGAACGTTGGGCGGCGCTTACCAAACCCAACACCCCACATTGTGCCAACGGCTTCGGGCGGAAGAGCGCAATTGGGAGGAAACAAGCCTTACCCTGGTGCGAGGAAATGCAAGCTAAAGACAAAATGTCACGGCAGGGAAGACCAGGCCCTAAGCCTTGGTTGGCGGCTAGTCTAGGATCGAAGCTCCGACAGGCGGACAGTTAGAGCATTGCTTTGCTGATCCGGCAGTTTCTGCAGCTTGTCTTGTTGGAGTGAATTAGGCAGGCCGAGAGAGGGATCATGCTGCATGGGCAACACATGATCTCTATATTTTAGCCCAGGCTTTGTGCTATGGAGAGGCAATAACTCCATCCCTGGTCTTAACTGGTCTCGGAATCAAAGCGAGAGGCAACTGTTACGGGTTATAAGTCCCTGTCAATTGGCGTAGACATGGGAAGCCACGCGTTGCCACTGACGGTGGGAGACACCTACAGGTGTCACTGATCAGCTACCGCCCGCCTCAAGCTGGGCAGCCCCCGGCCAATTGGATGCTGATCCGCCACAGCCTGTCTGCTTCAATGGGTGCGTGGGGCTAGGACAAAATCTGAATCGCAGGCTGTAAAACCAATGCACCAGGTACAAACAACAATAAAAATAGAAACCTCAAGCTACGCCTTGCAACCTGGAACGTGAGAATCATGTGTCCAGGATTTTCCACTGACTTGACCAATATTGACGATGTGAGAAAAACGGCTGTGATTGATGCCGAACTCAATCGTCTTAACATTGATATTGCTGGCCTGCAGGAGACTCGCCTCGCTGAGGAAGGATCACTCAGGGAAATCAATTACACCTTTGTTTGGGAAGGGTAGAGGGCAAGCAGAAAAAAGGCAACACGGTGTGGGCTTTGCAGTGAAGAAATCGCTTCTGGGAATGATTGAAATTCCAGCAGGAGGAAATGAAAGACTATTATCCCTGCGCTTGGCAACCTCTTGTGGGTTTGCCACCATTATTACTGCATATGCACCGACACTCGATTCCTCTGATGATGTGAAGGATTCGTTCTATGAGGAGTTAGACTCCGTGATCAAGGCAGTTCCAAAATCTGACTACATTTATATGCTCGATGATTTCAATGCTCGTGTGGGCAAGGAGTCGAGTTCATGGCCAGTGTGCCTTGGAAAATACAACATAGTAATGACCTATGTATTACAAACTACTGTTTTAAAACAAAAGAGATGCATAAGGTCACATGGAAACATCCATGATCCGGCCATTGGCACCAGCTGGACTTCATCATCACACGGAGACAACATCTGAACCATATATCATTGACTCGAAGTCACCACAGTGCTAACTGTGATACGGATCATTCTTTGGTTTTTGCAAGGGTCAGACTGAGACCAAAGGGAATCTACACAGCTAAACACAAATCTAGCCCCAGGATTAATATTATTAACACTCACGATCCTGGAAAGTGCTTTGAATTTCAACAGCAACTTGAAGACGTTTTCAATGATACATCATAAAATTGTATAGTAAATGATAAATGGAGTAAACTTAAGGAAACTATTTATAAAACAGCGATAGGGGTTTACGGCACTGTGGATCATAAGAGGCAGGACTGGTTTGCGGCAAACAGCCAGATACTGCAGCCCTTGATTGATAAGAAGAAGAAAGCTCTCTTAAGAAACAAGGAAAGACCAACGCGTAACACTGAGTGAGCTAAGGCAAGCTAGGAAGGATGTGCAAATGATTATTGGATCAAGTTATGTGAGTCCATTCAAGTGATAAGAGAAACATAAGAAGCATGTATGAAGGAATAAAGAAAGCCTGTCGTCCAGTGATCAAAAGAAGTGCACCATTGAAAACCTTGACTGGAGAAATCATCACTGATAAGAAACAGCAGATGGACAGATGGGTATAGCACTATTTGGAGTTTTACTCAAGTGAGACCAAACTAGCGGATGATGCCCTCAACGCCATAGAGGCTCTACCAACTCTTGACCACCTGGACACACTTCCCACCATAACAGAAGTTAAGTGTGCTATAAATGAACTTGCATCTGGCAAGGCTCCAGGTAAGGATGGGATTCCAATAGAGGTTATCAGGAGTGGGCAAGACACACTCACTCTACAGATCCACCAGTTAATAGATCTATGCTGGCGAGAAGGACAAGTCCCACAGGATTTCGAAGATTCAAGCATCATAACACTGTACAAGAACAAGGGAGATCGGAGCGACTGCAACAACTATAGGGGTATCTAACTTCTGTTGTTGGAAAAGTATTTGCCAGAATTGTTCTGCGCAGACTTCAAGTCCTAGGAGATCAAGTCTACCCCGAATCACAGTGTGGCTTTCGACAGAACCGGTCTACCATTGATATGATATTCTCATTGCGACAAATGCAAGAAAATTGCCGTGAACAGAATCAACCACTGTTTATTGCCTTCATCGACCTCACAAAGGCATTTGATTTGGTCAGTCGTGAGGGTCTGTTCAAGGCACTAAAGAAGATTGGCTGCCCACCAACTCTTCTGTCCATTGTGGAATCGTTCCACATAGGCATGAAGGGTATAATCAAGTTTGATGGTGCAACTTCTGAAGAATTTGAAATCAAGAGTGGAGTTAAGCAAGGTTGTGTACTAGCTCCCACCCTCTTTGGAATATATTTTTCACTTCTACTGAAATATGCCTTTCGTGACCAGGATGGTGGTATATACATTCACTCACGCTCAGATGGCGGCCTTTACAATGCTCAGAGATTGAAGGCCAAGACCAAAATTAGGAGGGTATTGATCAGAGAGTTGCTTTTTGCAGATGATGCTGCAGTTACGACCCAATCTGAGGAAGAATTGTAATGTCTACTATCATTCTCCAATGCTTGTTCTGAATTTGGTTTAACAATTAGCAAAAAGAAGACACAGATTATGTCACAAGGTGCACATGGGGTACCATCAATCTTTATTGACGACACCGAACTAGAGATGGTAGACCATCTTACATATCTAGGATCAGTGGTAAATAGCAAATTATCCCTAGATCAGGAAATCTTTTTTGTGTGGGTAAAAATTACTTAAAAAATCATTTTAGGAACACTAAAAAGCCAAATTTTAACTGAAGCGAGGGATTAAAACTGTCTTAGTAAATTACCGCGCAATATTCAAGTACTTTAATTCCCTTTACTACGATTTAGTTGAAGTGAGTGACTGCAACCCGTAGGCAATATGCAATGCATTAAAAGATTGTTTAAACAAGAATGGACTTGAGTTGCAAAGACTAGTTGCACTCGGAACTGACAATGCATCTATCATGACAGGTGTAAACAATGGAGTATATAGAAAATTAAAATCCGAAGTTCCTCATCTGGTACTAGTTAGGTGTGTATGTCATTCTCTTCAGCTGGCAGTGTCACATGCTGCAGCTGCTTGTCTACCCAGGAACGTAAGAGTTCATGATTAGAGAAACATATAACTGGTTTTCTCAAACAAGTCTTCGTCAAGCAAAGTACAGGGAGCTTTTTGCTTCAATAAATGATAGACACCATCCGCTGAAGGTTGTTCAATTAAGCCAGACACGATGGATTTTGAGAAAGAAATAGCAGGCTACCAGTTTCCTGATGAGAAAGAAATTCGTGGAAGGTGCATCCAGTTTTTAATAGAGCTATTGAAACAGCTGCGTTACGTTTGCCCGATAACGTTCGAGTTTTGCAGTCCATGTCATGTCTTAGTGGAAGTGAATGTCTACAGCCAATAAAGCACTGTATATTGGATCTTGCTAAAATGTTTGTAGAAGATGCAGCTACTCTCACCCGCATCGATTTCCAGTGGAGAAAACTTCATCATATGCAGTGGACACAGACCTCTGACACACTTGGACTGTGGGCAGAAATAACTTCATACAGAGATGCCACCGGTGAAAATCCTTTCCAAGATCTTACAGATTTAGCTTTAACTGTGCTCATTTTACCTCATTCTAATGAGGTCGTGGATCGTATTTTTAGTCAGATGGGAGTTATAAAATCAAAATTGCTGAACAGACTGAGTGTCAGAATCTCCCAGATTTCCCAGTCTTCATCTCCCCCGCCTGGCGGCAACGACCAGGTACGACCGTGAACTGGACTAACAGTTACTACGCAGTGCATGGCCAGGGGTCAGCGTGGTGCACGAAGGCCACGAGAGCGGAAAGCCGGGCCAACGAGGAATCACTGCTGGTAGGACAGACAGCCTAGGACCTCGAGACTGGACGGACATGAAAGAGTGTTGCTATGTATGAGTCGATGCTTGATGCACGAAAGCCTCTATGCTTTGTTGAGTAGAGTAAAGATTGAGTGAGTGTTATATTCTATTGTATTTATGAATTGATATATATATATATATATATATATATATATATATATATATATATATATATATATATATATATATATATATATATATTGCATTGTATGTTTCTGGAAATGGCATTATCGCTGACTTTGAGCGATGCCTGATATGACTGCTGTTGTGAGAAGTGTGATTAAAAGTGTTTGAGTTATGTCGCCGAGTGTTTGTACACTCATTATCTGTGTGTGATTGTTTTCACGCCTGTTAGTGATTACGAGCCTGTGTTCATATCGAACTGACACTGAGCATAAAGAGTTTGACAGCTATTTTGACTATTAGATATGGAATGAAAGGATATGGCAAATGCTGTCATGATTATTAACTACCTAAGGATATTCTACGAAAAATTTGATCACAGGAGGCATATATACGTTTCTTTCAATCATCATCATCATCATCATCATCGCAGGAGCAAACACAGCAGGAAATAGCTACGGAAACTGAAGAGGAGTTGACTGATTAGGGTTTGGCAGATTTGGAATAAACTTCATTCTAATATGAAGTGATAATAATAAATTATAATGTGCTACCTTGTTACATTTGTAATAAAAACAGCTGGTGCTTTTTTTCTGGTGCCTTCCAAAAATGTTTGGTGCTTTTTGGGTCGATTTTGGTACTTTTTCATCAAAGGGAGTTGGCAACACTGAGGTCAATCTGCCGAAAAGACAAGCATGTAACAACACCTCGATAAAGCAGCCATCTGTATCAAGAGAAATATATATGTACAGACGACGAACTAACAATTAAAGACGAAAGCAAGATGGTTCGACCAAGTCTATGAACAAGGCTTCTAACCAGACAGGGACTGAAAGGTTTGACATCCAGTCGACAGAATCAGCCCAGCGTGTAATCCGTTATCGATCGACGGACGAGACGTTAACATGACAAGTGTGTCCAGTGTTCGGTGTTTACGAACTATAAGTAGCGACCAATTTATTTCAGCGACAATTTGTAGACAAGTGAGAGAAATAAAGCGTTCACCCTGATGGGAGTGCCAGGAGATATGCTGATGTAATTTTGAATGCAAGTGGTCAGGTGAGGAACACGAGAACAGATGATGGTACTTGAAACTTGATATCCTTGTTGAACTATAAATGAATGTGGACTCTGACCTAGGCTTTGAACTACTAACTGCCGGCATGGATTCTTGCATTGATACGAGCCCAACGAACCCGAGGTGAGTGACGCAATTGGAAATCCCTGTTTGATAAAAAGCCCCGTGTCAACATATTGTTAGATGGACTGGAGCCTTAACGCTGATAACATGCCTGTCCAGCGGAGCAAAAGGTGTTAAAGGTGTGGAGGGATGGACTGATAATGAACTATCGAGACGGGCAGACGTGAGACTGTCTCGTGATGGGAAATTACAACCACACGAATGTGTGAATTGAAATAAACACAAAGGGAGATAGGAAAGGCACCAAAGAGATAAGAGCATTGTTCGTACTTGGTATAAATACCCTTGTCTAGACATGTTCAAATCAGATAGTCAGAAAATAGAAACAGGTATGGAACGATTAAATGTATACAGTCGAGTCCACTTAAGTCAAACTCGGATAAGTAGAATTTCACTCAAGTTGACGTTACTGGCTTAATCCCGGCCATTACCCTTCTTGATCATTGCATAATATGTCCTGATACGTTGAATTCAGTTAACTCGAATTTTCTGATTAGTCGAACATAAAAATAAATACCGACTATATAAGTGTTCACATTAAGTCGAACTGTTCATTTCACACACCCAAAAAAATTGTTTTGTGAAAGAATTATTTTTAGTCAGCCTGGAGAACAACAATCGATACGGCACATACGATATCTCGCTACATGTCAACAATGGCGACTAGTGGACGAAAGCTTGCTACTTTAACTTTAAAAAGAAAGATTGAGCTGTTGGAAGAAGTTGAACATAGTGGGAAGAAGAAAGTGAATATAGCTAGAGAATTTGGTATTCCAACATCGACACTTTCTGGCATTTTAAAGCATAAACACCGCTACAGAAAATTGTTTTTCGAATGTCAAATCGACAGTGACAGACAGCGAGCTAGAACTGCCGTGTGTGATTTAGTTGATGCTGCTCTTGTAAAATGATTCACTGATTAGATCGGCAAATGTACCAGTAAATGGGCCTTTAGTGATTGCAAAAGCAGAAGAATGTGCATGTCATGGAGGTCAGACAGACTGGAATTGTAGTGCTGGCTGGTTGGATCGTTTCAAAAAACGACACTGCATCACGTACAAGAATGTGTGTGGAGAGAAACAGTCAGTCCACGAAGCAACAACTTACTCATGGATAGAAGATGTGCTCAGACCTGCTTTAGCTAAATATAATTCTGTGGATGTATTTAATTCTGATTAAACTGGATTATTTTAGAGATTGTTACCTGATAAAACATTTTCTTTCAAAAATGAAAAGTGTCTTGGAAAAGGGGGGGGGGGGGGGTCCAAAAGAAAGAACAACAGTGGTTGTGTGTTCCAATACGGACGGTGTTGAAAAATGGTCTTTATTTGTGATTGGACAATTTAAACATCCTTGTTGTTTCAAAGGCCTGAAAAACAACTGTGTGTGAATTACAGAGCCAATTCAAAGGCATGGATGACAACAGATCTGTTCAATGAGTGGCTACAAGAATTTGATTATTCAATGATGTGTAAACAAAGAAAAGTTATGTTAATTGTTGACAGTTGTTCAGCCCACACAAAAATTAACAATCTGAAGGCAACAGAGCTTTTGTTTCTGCCACCTAATGCCACATCAACACTTCAGCCTTGTGATCAAGGTATCATTCAAAATCTGAAAGTTCTTTATAGATCCACAATGTTGTCAAAACTTGTGGGTCATATGGATGCTGACCTCATTTGCGATGATTTTATTCTTGATGCTATTCTTATGTTAACATCTTCACGGGACAGAATTTTACCAGCAACTATTGCAAACTGCTTTAGACGGGCTGGCTTCTTACCTGCAGTAGATGTCTTTGTAAATGAGAATTCCACACCATCAGCGAGCAGTGAGAGCAATGCTACTAACATTTCAGTGGAGCCATTACTCGCTAGATTGTATAAAGAGCTGAACATTGACCCAGAGGAGTTTGTGAACTACAAGGATGTTTATACTAGTGCCACTCTTTCAAGCACTGATATTATAGGGCTATGTATGCCAGTCATTCAACCAACAGACCTTTCCAGCCCTGACTCTGATGATGAGGATGACTGTGGGCTGCAAGCAAAACCTGTATCGCAGTCAGATATTTTGACATGGATTGAAAAAAATTACATTTACATGATGCAGACTGGATGTTCAGATGATGCAGTCCCACCATTTTGTGCCTTTAAACAGACCATAGAAAGACATTTTTCACACAAGTCAAGAAGCAAAGCAAAATCACAGACTTTTTCTTTAATTAATTTGGAAATTTTCAAAATTATACATTTTACCACTTCTGATATTGTATTGCCATTTATTTATTCACTAACTGTGTTTCCTAAGTGGTACAATCATTTTACTCAATGCTACTGCATGGTATTAGTGTAAATTAGTGCAGTCTGGATAAGTAGAATTTTTGATAAGTAGAACAAATTCCTTCGGCCCCTGTGACTTCTACTTATCCAGACTCCACTGTATTCCATTTATTCGTTGAGTAAGAATTCTATGCTGTTTAGATTGTTGGCGAATGGCTGTCTCTAGTAACTATTCAGCAAAGCTGCATATTTGCATCTTTCTGTCTGATCTTTGCAATTTCAATGAGTAATAGCATTCCTCATTTGTCTGTATATATAGCATATCGCTATAAATGTGTTATTTCTACTAGACATTTAGGAATATATGATGCTAGGATTATGCCCCTTGCATAAAGTTTTTGTATGTTTATATGCATCATTTTATTATACTCTGGACATGCATGTGGCGGACTTGCCTTTGGTTTGATTACATGTTTGTTACTCCTACGAGAACGGTATATTGTTTCATTTTGCTGTATGTAGTAGAATTACTAATTAATTTATTATGCTGTTAATAGGAATATCATTATATGCCTATTTTGAATTGTTACAATGCATACGTTTAATATTGCCATGCATTACGTTTAGTATATGTGAGAGAGATTGACTGGCATATAGTGTTAACCCACCAGGATGAGTAGTTGTGTGCTAGTGTTATGAGCAACGTACATAGGCAGATTGTCTAGTGCCGTAGCAGGCTCTACTGCTAATATGTTCACCCCATGGGGGAAATTATGTGGTACTAGTATGGTTGTGTTTGGAGCAGATGTGTAGGCATTACTCACAATTGGTTGCGGGTTTATGGTGTTCTTAGCACTTTCAGTGTGTGGTTAATGGGCATTCATTGTAACTCACTTAAGCCAAGTACAGAGACTGACCACTGGCACTTAAGCCGGCAATCAGATACTATTGTAACAACACTACTGACCAGTTGATCTGCTGAAACAACTTGTGTGACCGAGTGGCTGCAAAAGAACCGAGTGTCTGAATTAGTGACATGGACATACGACATTTTATTCCTCATGATGAGACGTTACAAGGGAAGGCATGAGATGTAATAACTACAAGCATGTTCGACTGCTGGAAGTCCTCCCCGACTAGACAATAGGAGAAAGATATAGAGGGAGAAAGAGGAGAGTGAACACAGTAAAGCTGGAAGAGAAACACTGCCAGGCTTTTCAATGTGGTGTGTATAGGGGTGATAGATTATATGTAATACCTAGGATTGTACTGATGTAGAACTAGTGTATACACATCCTTGATTATGTCTCCCAAGCTCTCAATAAGAGCGCCAGTGCCATGAGTCTGGTTAAGTAAAGTCTGGTTGAGTAAAGTACTATAGAACAACGATAGGATAAATTGTCATGGGTGATCAGAGGAAAGGATACACCGGGGACGGTTATTCGTAAGGGCCAATAGAATTGCGAGGATTGGGCCACGTGATAGGAAAGGTCGAGAAAGCGGGAAACGAAGACGGCAGTCGGAGAGCTGGAGAGGATTAGGTACACATCGTACGACCAGGCAGGGAGCCGAGAACTTAGTCTTCACTGTCAGAAGGAAACGCCGAGAGACATCGACGGCAAGTAACTGAGTGTGCGCTAGATATCTCAAGCGTGTACCGATGGCTGAGAACAGCGTTGCCGCAACCAGGCGGATGGGCGTATTGACTCTACAGCACGGAGTCGAGTGGTGTGCCGTGTGCAGAGGTTGCCGGCCTGTGAATGTAGGCGCCTGTGGCCATGTTTAACGGGACTGTAAGTAGGGTTTATAAGAGTGTATGTGTAGACCATGGTAGTTGATTAGATAGCCTGAATAGCAGGACGTACTACAGTAGGTGTGTGAACCAATGTCGTGGGTGTACATGTAACATTGAATATACCAGTGGTTGTGTCACATAGAAACACTACATGATGCCATTCTATCACTCTGAGGTAATGAGTTATGTTCACGGTGTGTCAGTGTGCATTTCATAGAGAGTGTCAACGTAGCCGCATCCCAATACCTCTATACGTCAGAAAGGGCTCGTTGGCAACTTGGGGGTCTACGTCCTTCAAAAGAACTCGGCAAAATTGAGGCAAATGGCAATCGAACCCACAGTGAGCGATAGTCAGCGTCAATAGCTCAGTAAAGGATTGCTAACTTCAGATTATTACAAATGATTCAAAGTATTACACCAAATGATGTGCGCCGACACGAACTATGTGAAGTTGCAATGGTTAGCATGGTAGTCAACACGATGTACTATCAGCTACAGATTTTTCAATAAGCCATAAACGGTTAAGGCTATGTACACCAACAAGATAATAGTACAAGCACATTAATTATAGATAACAGAAAACCATGGCTAGGTGTAGAACATTGGACGGTTGAGCTTATGTACAAGAAAGTAACTCGCAGTGAGCGATATTCAACAGCTCAGGAAAGTGATCGTTTGTATTAAACAACATTGAAAAGCATAAGTAATGATATGTGGCAACTTGATTCATGTGATGGTTTCAAAGTGGGGTATCATCATAAAAGTTAACATTCATGTTGCAAAGTACAATAGAGCAGTCAGCCGCCAATTCTACAAAAGCTAAGAAGATGAGTAGCAGCAATACAAACAACGGAACCCACGTCGATACTCAACGCTACTGTTTCTGATTAATTTGACGTTGTGCAAAAGCGACAACACCTTAATATTAGGAAATTTGAAACAATTTAAATATAGAAACAGTATGGCATCCTGCCACAAGAATAACAGTGTAAAGCAGTCTTCTGGGGGGATACATGCATTATAGTGCTTTCATAGACTAATGATGTCAAAACTAGTATCTGTTCCAGAAATGTGTTCTAGGACAGCGAGTACTACCCTAGGAGATATATACGCCGCTGATGGGGAGCTGCACTTGACGACCAAGTTTATCCTTGTCGACCTGTGAGTGAAACGGGGACGGCCACGCTGATTTGTATCAAGCCCGGAAGCAAGCGGAAGTCAACCGAGCATCGGGATCAAGCCACTAGAAACATCATCACTGGATATATACAGGGCAAGTTAATTTTAATTAATTTTCTATGTGTACTGCTCAATTACAGAGAGCTACCAGACACCTTTGTATGATATTGTGCAATCAGCCTGATGAATTAGATTGTTCTCCCACAGGGATGATGTTAGTTAGTTAACCTCTTTTGTTACAGGTTAACAAAACAAGATCAGCAGCAACACTGACTGCGTGTACAGATAGTAATAGATATACCACTCAGTAGATACATCATATAACCATGCCTACATGGTCGGACTTAATAGATTTAGGTGTGAGGTGTGGGTTAACAGTGACAGAGCTTAAGACAGAACTTCAGAAACGGAATGATAACCAAGGTAAAGACCAGCAGAACAGACCCAAGAGTAGAGATCACCGAACAGATTTCATAACTTTAGGTGGGAGATGTGGGTTGACAGTGAAAGAGCTTAGTAGGTGTGGATCGGAGTCTGGTACTGAACAGTGAATACACGGGAGATAGTGTGACATGCCGTACCTTCGGCGGCACAAAGGAAAAGTATGCTATAGCATGGGTTCATATATTCTGCCCATACTATGAAGGGAGAATACGAGTGGCGGTATTACCAAGCCCATGTGCAGGACTTATGATAGGTAACATACCGGGGGCAAAAGATTGTACGGAAGAGGAAGCCCGGACATGGGATTATAGTAAGGCATATGGCAATGCGATTACCAGACAGCAGACTAAGAAAGACAAAGAAGAAGATAACATGGCCATACCTCGGGCTGAACAAACAGACAATGGACTGGTCCCAGACATCCAACCCGACGACTTTGCAAAACAACAAAGAGACGACAAGACACTGCAAACGTGTTTTCAGCGGGCAAACCGCCCACCTAAACAATCTAAAGAGAGTAAGTGGTCATTCGTAATTGATAAGAACATCCTCATGAGAGAGTATAGCAAAGGGGCAACGCTTCTCTCACAAACCGTGCTGCCGTTACATCATCGCAGTAACGCGCTAAAATTAGCGCATAACTCCCCATTTGCAGGCCATATGGGGATGGCCAGGACGAGACAGAGATTATTATCTCAGTTCTACTGGCCAGGCTATTGTAAGTATGTCAGAAGCTATGTCCGATCATGTGAACTGTGCCAGCGAACTTCACAAAAAGGAAGGCATCCAAAGGCTAAAATCCAGGAAACAGACTTGGCTTCTATACCATTCGAAAAGATAGCTGTCGACATTGTGGGACCCCTCAGTACGACAACGGACCGAGTAAATAGGTACATCCTTACGATGATTGACCTATGCACACGATGGCCAGAAGCGGTTCCCCTGAAATCCATATCATCTAGATCCATCGTAGAAGCATTCCTTCTTATATTCAGTAGAATAGGAATCCCATCATGCATCCTATCAGATAGGGGTACCCAGTTCATCTCAGAAGCCACACAGTGCGTAATGAAGTTAATGGGGATAAAGCAATCATTCAGCTCCCCATACCATCCGATGACCAACGGATTAAATGAGAACTTTAATGGGGTACTAAAACGTACTCTAGCCAAAGTCACGGCGGAACGCCCAAAAGACTGGGATGTGATGCTCCCTGCAGTGCTGTTCGCATACCGAGAGGTACCACAAGCGAGCACAGGATTCTCCCCATTCGAGTTAGTATACGGGGCAAACCCAAGGGGTCCATTGCTACTGTGGAATGAGTTGCTCACAGGCAAAATACATGACTCCCTGAAAAGGGAGGCATACGACATGGTGATAAGCCTAAGGCAGAAAGTAGTCACGGCATGTCAAGTAGCAAGAGAGGCACTGCAGATCGCTGGACAGAAATATAGACAGTATGACAACCGGAAGGCCAAGACATTAGTCGTGAAAGAAGAAGATAAAGTCTTGTTGCTCCTCCCAGACCCCAGAGACTCCCTCATTGTATCATGGCAGGGACCATTCCAAGTATTGCAGAGAATTAGTGATGTAGATTATCAGGTGCAGGTGGGCAATAAGAAAAAGATCTACCACATCGATATGCTGAAACCGTTCGTAGACAGAAAGACGGACGAGACAGTAACAGTAGAAGAAGGTGAAAGTCTTAGACCTGCCTCTGGATGCTGGGTCATTAATGAACAGCAAAACGACGCGGTGGGGGATGAAATTCCAACACCTGACGTTAGAGACGATGACAGCTGGAGAGGAATACAACTAAACCCGGAATTAGGAAAACAAGACAAAGCCAAACTGGAAAGGTCTATTGTTAAATTTAGACACATATTTCCCAACAAACCTGGAAGCACTGATCTCATAACTCATAAAATCACCCTATTATCTAATGTGCCAGTAAGGGTGAAACCGTATCCTATTCCAGTCCACTTCCTTGAGAAAATATCTGATATATCTGACCTTGACCAGTGTGGTATCATTAGGAAATCCACTTCAAATTACTGCTCACCTTTGGTCATAGTAAAGAAAAAAGATAACACCCTGAGAATATGCGTTGACTATAGAAAGATCAACGCATTAACCCTCTTAGATGCGGAACCCATGCCAAACATTGACGATCTCATATACGGCATGGCCAAATCACACATTTTCTCCAAAATCGATTTAACCAAGGGATACTGGCAAATCCCTATGAAAGAAATGTCCATGCATATCACGGCTTTCGCTACGCCGTTAGGCCTTTATGAATGGGCCTATATGCCTTTTGGTCTACAGAATGCACCAAGCACATTCATGCGAATGATGCGCAGGCTACTGCAAGGCATTGGAAATGTAGCCACGTATATGGACGATATATGCATCCATACTACGAATATAGATAAAAACACCGAGGTCATGAAGCAGGTGTTTCAGAGAATACAAGACCATGGGCTGAAAGCTAAGCCCAGTAAGGTCGAGATAGGGTATTTGGAAGTGCAGTTCCTTGGACACAGAATCTCCAACGGGTTTCGGAAAACCGACCCGACTGTGGTTACAAAGATTTTGTAAATTAAAGCTCCCACCACAAATAAAGAGGTTAGGAGCGTTTTAGGGCTTATTAATTATTATCAGAAGTTCATACCGAACTTCGCCGATATGACTGCAACTTTCTCCGAACTACTGAAGAAAGGTCAACCGACACAGGTAAACTGGACAGACAAACACAGCAGACTATTGGAGGAAATTAAGACACTCTTCAGTAGACAACCTATCTTAAAACTGCCAGATATCTCAAAAGACTTCATTCTTCAAACTGATGCGAGCTCCTACGCAATCTCTGCTATCCTGCTACAGTACCATCATGGACGATTACACCCCATACTCTACTACAGTAGGAAACTTACAGACACCAAAAAGAACTATTCCATCACGGAACTGGAAGCCTTAGCGCTAGTTGAAAGTATTAAGAAATTCTCCAAATATTTGTTGGGGAAAAAGTTCATTGTATTGTCTGACAATAAACCATTAAAGGTATTCAAAGAGGGCCATCCAAAAAACTCTCGGATACACAGGTGATCCTTACTTCTGCAGGACTATGACTTTGATATTTGCCACATACCAGGCACAGATAACAACCTTGCAGGTGTACTGAGTAGACTATAGAAAGACAGAAATACATGAACGAATTGACATGTAATTACTGTGATAGAATGTAAGTATAGATATGTATATTGTAGATACTGTATAGATTGCATAAAGGTTAGATATATGATTGCAGTAATATAATATACAATTGCAAATGCGTAAATATGTAAATGTGCATATGGATGTATGGATATATATACACCCAAGGCTGTTATTAATTTCAGATAGTTAAGGGGTGTTAATGACTGAGCAGAAGAGGTAGTGTCGAAGGTACCTCAAAGATGTTACCTCACTAGCTGACTGAAGAGGCTGAGACAGACAGATGCAAGTGAAGATTGAGAATCTGATTGGTAGAAGATAGTCAGCGAAGACATATACCAGCCAGAACCAACCAAGGGAGTAATAGTTAATAACATTCACTACCATTCAATAAACAAAACTCATAATACATATAGAGATAAATAATATTATTTTAATGGCTTATAACTACATACATAAACATCAGTACATTCTTACGATCATAATCATCATGCCATGTATATTCATAAACAGTATGCATGTAATTGTAACAATAATTGAACCATTATTGATTGTGCTAGTACCTGATTGTAACACTGAACGTATAAAATGAGATGTTGGTAGAAACTGATGAATGATCGCAAAGGAAGAAAAGAAGAATCGACATCGACTAAAGCACGAAGGTTGACAGTGGGTCTAAAACCACGATATATCACAGATGACACCCATAACATAAAAGAAAAAGAAGAAGAAGGTAAATGAGACACTACTACCAGTGATACATATTGATGTCACAAAGATAATAGTGATGTGCGATTGAAAGTTAGAATAGTGTTTGCAATACTACATGTGAGTCCAATTTTATATAGTATTCAGGTTTTATGACAATATTGTATATTGGAGAGACAGACATGTACAATTGGTAGGAGGAACTTATGTGATTGTGGTAACAGGTACAAAACATAAGAATATGAGGAGTGACAGTGAAGTGAGAGAAAGGGGACGAGAAGATTGAGAGTAGGAATGTGTGCGAATGAGAATCAATTTGAACACAACCTGGATACTTGCACAACGGTATACAGGAAGCGTACAGGCATAGATGGAACATTTGAGGTTCTGGTATGCACGTTGTGAGACAGAGTACATAAAAAAAATAATTAAACACTATTTTAAAAAAAAAGAAAAAAAAAGAAAAAAAAGAGAGAGAGAGAGAGAGAGAGAGAGAGAGAGAGAGAGAGAGAGAGAGAGAGAGAGAGAGAGAGAGAGACGATGAAAGGATGAAGAGAGAGGATTAAAGAGAGAGATAACATAGCACATGTGAAAATGAAAGAAAGGGAGGAAAATGAAATGGACGAGTGAGAATGAAAGAGAGAGAGAGAACAGAGTGCAAGTGAAAGTGAAAGAAAGAATACAAGGATAGTGGAGTAAGATTATTAGTAGTACCATTGATAATAGTACCAAGTGGTAGTAATTTGTACATATAATATTTAAACATGAAGTACTTTGGCATGGTAGTAGATGTACATAAGGGTCATGGTATTAGGAACACAAGGGAAAGTTACTAGTAAGGATACCAGGAACAAATAGCGAAAAGAAAGTGAAGGGAATATCTAGCCATAGAGCACAAGCGAACACCATAGCAAAAGGTAACTAATGGCAGCCGACACCACACACACACGTTGACAAGATAAATACAAGAGTCATATGTACTCGCACCAAGAAGGTCCACAGTCGTAAGATAGACTACTCAGAAGCAAGATAAGAGCTTAAACAAAATAGGTGTGAAATTGATATATCTGCAATACACACGTTCCTGCACCCAGGGCTTAAGGGCTGGGGAGGGTGTCAGTTGCTTATACCGAGGTATAAATGAGGAACCTTATGGGAATGTCCGGGGTGGGACATTGGGACTCATAGTAGGTTGGTCCTCAACTTGCCGAACACAAAAGGGGTTGAGGTCACATGAGGTCTATTTGGGAATAGACGGATATTCGTGTCCGACATTATAATTTGTGTGAAGGTATAGCAGGATATCAACGTAACACAGAGGGAAGTTAAAGGGAACTGAGAAGCAAGCTCTAAGGCATGAGGCAGTAGACAGATATGTGCGACCATGGGACAGGCATGTGCGACCAAGATGACTCATGTCAAGTGTAGAGATAAGGAAGAACCCAAAAATGTAGAACATTTTTGAAATTGCGGGGGGAATATGCCATGAGTCTGGTTGAGTAAAGTACTGTAGAACAACGATAGGATAAATTGTCATGGGTGATCAGAGGAAAGGATACACCGGAGGCGGTTATTCGTAAGGGCCAATAGAATTGCGAGGATTAGGCCATGTGATAGTAAAGGTCGAGAAAGCGGGAAACGAAGACGGCAGTCGGAGAGCTGAAGAGGATTAGGTACACATCGTACGACCAGGCAGGGAGCCGAGAACTTAATCTTCACTGTCAGAAGGAAACGCCGAGAGACATCGACAGCAAGTAACTGAGTGTGCGCTAGATATCTCAAGCGTGTACCGATGGCTGAGAACAGCGTTGCCGCAACCAGGCGGGTGGACGTATTGACTCTACTGCATGGAGTCGAGTGGTGTGCCGTGTGCAGAGGTTGCCGGCCTGTGAATGTAGGCGCCTGTGGCCATGTTTAACGGGACTGTAAGTAGGGTTTATAAGAGTGTATGTGTAGACCATGGTAGTTGATTAGATAGCCTGAATAGCAGGACGTACTACAGTAGGTGTGTGAACCAATGTCGTGGGTGTACATGTAACATTGAATATACCAGTGGTTGTGTCACATAGAAACACTACATGATGCCATTCTATCACTGAGGTAATGAGTTATGTTTACGGTGTGTCAGTGTGCATTTCATAGATAGTGTCAATGTAGCCGCATCCCAATACCTCTAGTTACATCAGAAAGGGCTCGTTGGCAGCCAGGTTATAGATCCCGAACATGAGGGAAGACCAGGTAGCGCCAGGACTGGACAGTAGTCCAGAAAACTTTTTCCTACTGCAGCGTAGGTGACCTTACTAGGTCATAGGTGTTTACTGGACCTAAGCAGAACCCTACTGGAATTGAGGCATTATCTCACATGGATTCAAGAAGTCATACAAACCACAACAGCAGTTAGGTATTTAATTACATATACCAGGGAGGGGAGTTTTGTCAGAGGGAAAAAACCTGCACTGCCTAGTAATCCATTTGTCGACATAAACCTAGGCATCTAACTTTCTCTTTTCCACTCCTTGGGGATATCAGAACCAGCTAATTAGTAACGAGCCATTCTGAGCTGTACTCTTGGGATCAAGGGTGTAATCTTTATTTCAGCCATACAGATCTTGTCCTGAGTCAATTTCTCACAAATCGAGGCTGCTCGCCAGTGATTGTACATAACTTGGTGGAGGTACACCCCCACTTCTGACACTCTTCCCCCAGGAACTATGCCGTCCATTATTGTTCTCTTTAACCATACGCATGTTTAGCTGTCATTCTACCAGTTCCAGTTACCATCATCTGTGTCTATTATCTTTAGTGTATTAAACATGTGGTATTTCAGCCTATTCTATTCTACTGACTCTTGCCGAGTCACACATCTCCTCCTCCGACGATTATTTCAGGATAACAAAGCATTATACATCCCATGTCACTCCACACGATCTGTCTACACAAACTACACGAGAGCAACCACAAGAGCAATCGAGGGAGACAAGACGCAGTGTGTAATGAGTTTTCTTTGTAATTTCTTAGGAAGTTTCTGTTTAATAGTTTGCCATTGCTTTCTGAACGACCGGCACTCTACCATTGTATGAAAACCTGCATAAGGCAGTCTCCTTCCAAATTCGTAAAGAGTACTTGTAATAACATACAGCATCTCTAGTAGCAAGTGGAAACAACTTCAAGAGTTGTACTGTATACTAAGAGTTACATTATCATACCTAACATACATTATGATAACAACAACAAAGTAATTGTTACATTTTACATTAACATACAGCACAGTAACAATTCATACTTTTATTTACCAACTGTTATGAAATGTAAATGTACAATGAAGGCATAACATAATTGTAAAATGAATGAGTGAAGGAAAGAACGAAGAAATATTCAAATGTAAAGATTTTGGTACAAACATTCTGCCTTTCTTGGCTCTCTCTGTTTGTACACAATGTAATTCATACATCACTTATAAGTTTAATCTTCATTAAAAACAATAATATACACATTGTAAACACATAGGGATATGCACAGTTAATTGGCTGACTGGCCTCTTGCTGTCTTGACAGACGATAGTTTGTAAATTGCAGTTATCTCTCCATAACACAAAACCTGGGCTGAATTTAGAGACCCTGTGTTGCCCGTGCAACATGACCCCTCTCTCGGCCTGCCTATTTTACTCCAGAGGAAAGGTAACACCAATGACATTTAGTCTTTATGTTGCATTTCCTCGCACTAGTGTAAATTTTGTACCCTCCTAAGTGTGCTCCTCCACCCGAAGCCGTTGGCACAATGTGGCATGTCGGGTTTGGTGAGTTAATTTTATAGTTGCAGAAATTATACCCTGATGTCTGTCAAGTTAATTTTATAGTTGCAATGGCCGGAAATTATACATTGCTATTTTGTCAAGTTAATTTCTTGCTTCCACTGTTGCACAAATACATTTTCATTGATAACTAGAGCTGAGATTGAACATTGCTTAAATATACTAGACAGTGGAGGGGAACACACCGGGCCATTAGGCGTGTTTCTGGGGTGTTCACGAAAATTAGGCAGATGACATAAATGTCACATTCACTATTAATGAGGCTGACCGGATTTGTTTGTCCCAGGTACTCAAATGGTTAGGTCTAATCTGTGACTCAATTTGTTTGTCCAAAGTACTCAAATTGTTAGGTCTTATTTGACTCGATTTGTTTGTACCAAGTACTCAAATGGTTGGTCTGATGTGTCTGGAATAATTGAATGCTCGATTTTTAATGATCACTTCCATGGAGACTAACTCTTGGTCACTACAATGATGGTCAGCGAGCACGCTAAAGGTACAATCAAGGCTAATGGCGTCTAGTATCATTGTGTATGTAAACCAATACTAACGTCACTGCATCTGTTTTGAATTGTTACACAACGTTCAACTCAAGAAATAACTCTTAACCACTCAGTCTCACAAAGTTCTTGTAGAAATTCAGTCACCACCTCGACCTCCATTCCCTGTTGGAAAGCTCCATTAGTTTATACCCCACCACGTGATCTCATGTACATATTTGCAGTCATTGACTGTTGAAGGTTGTGACATGGCACAAGTTACCCATAGCTGGCATCAGGATTCTTGTGACATGTCTTCAGCATGTCACGTCTGCTATAATATTGATTGAAACAAACAAACCCACATGGCGGGTAGATCTGAGGCTAATTGTAATACCCATAGTAAAGGTCATCATCGGAATTTGAGCTGTTGGGTGGATAGAAGTCATCATCATCATCATAATCACCATCATCAGAACCTGAGTAAACGTAGCTCAACATGTCCAAGCCGTTTCTCAACAAACTGATATCAAGACCATTAGTGTTAGATTCTGCAGGAGCTCTGGACAGCAAGAGATATGTATCATCCGCTGACTTAAACAGAAGTCTGTCTTTCATCATCTGAGGTAGAGGGAGTGAGTCGACTCTGGTCTCACGTCCAGGAGATGGGCCTACAGCTGATGACACTGCCACCAGAGACAGCTGGATCAGGGACATGGGCTGGGAGGATAGTTCTTGCAGGAAGTTCAACGATTCCTGTTGATCTTCTTGTTTCAGTAGACTCCCCATTACTTTGTTACACGCAAACATGGACAGGTCAGAGCTTGTCAGAAATAGAATGTCCACAAAATATCGGGCTAGTGACATCTGCCCACACAACAAAGCAACACAGAGCGGTGACACGGTTGATGGTACATCATATGTGACTATTCTCAAAGCCATTTTGTATGACTGAACGTCAGCTGGTCCTAAACCATGTTGGATGAGTTTAGGGATGATATTAATTTTGTTCTCAATGATTAAACTGGGAAGACATTCATGACTGAGATAAGAAGATCTAGCATCTCTATCCAGTAATGTTTCAATGCACAATAATGTGTCACTTCTAATACATTCTGAGATTGGTACAAATGTAAGTGCGGTTTGTGAATGGGTCCAATTGCTGACAGCGTTGACATCAGCTCCAGCATCAATCAATGACGTCAGCACAGATGCCATAGACTTACAAGCGGCCATCATTAAGGGAGATAAACCTTCTCTGGTCTGACAGTTGACATTGCTTCCAGCTTTCAGCAGACATGCCAGCATCTCCTCACAGTGCCTGGGATTGGCAACCAGTAGATGATGAAAGACTGAGTATTCACAGTTGTCTTTCATGTTCACATCAGCATCCCCATCTATTAACACTTTCATAATTGGAATATTTCCTTTCTTGGCACACACCATAAGAGGTGTTAATCCGTCATTGTTGTGAACATTGATAACACTTGACTTGTCTCTTGTGGAGTTTATCAAACAACAGACATTCTCAGAATATTGCCCTGTGACAGCGTGATGAAGTGGAGTATCGCCGTTGTTGTCCTTGTCGTTAACTTCAGCACCATTGTCTAACAACATCTGTAGCATGCTCACACACTCATCTCGGGAGACTGCCATCATTAATGGTGTTTTACCTTCTCCACTTCTACAGTTGACCGACGCTCCATTATCTATCAACACCTGACACAACTCAACTGTAGAGGAATCTGCACATTTTCTGTGTTGAATAATGTGAATCAGCGGTGTCTCAATGTCATTCCTGCCTGTTGTTGCCTGATTGACATCAGCTCCTCTCTGGATCAGAAACTGGGCAACCTCTGCACTGTTTGATGCCTTTAGTGGTGTCCGTGCAAACGAATCCACTTCATTGACACTAACGCCAGCATCCAGAATCTGACCAATGATTTCACAATTCCCTTTCTCTATGGCAGAAATGAGCAACTCTCTAGCAATGTAGGGTGATTGTGAGAAATGATCCATAATTTCAGGTTTGTAATTATCAAACAGGAAGTGCATGTAGTCTGCTACCTGATGATATACAGCAGAACTCAAGGCACGTTTGACATCCATCTTAGCTCCACGTTGGACGAGCAGCTTGGCACACTCAACATGGTTATTTCTGAGGGCAAAGTCTAAAGCAGAATCAGAAAACCCACTTCCGTTGATGTCAGCTTGATATTTCAGCAGCAGTTCAATGAGGTCTCGGCGACCGGTTTTTGCTGCTATACACAACGGATCTTGTTCCCTTGAATATGAACATGTGGTCACACGAGCACCATATGTACACAGAAGCTCTACCAACTGAAAGTTTCCTGACTCTACAGCACGAGAAAGTAAGGGGGGCCTATGACCCTGGTTGACATCTGCCCCATTTTCCAGTAGCCTCTGGATTATTTTCTTTTCAGTTGAACTAAACATTAGCGAGTCTGATTTCCGGGAAACTCAAAATGTACATTAGGGCACTATCGACGTATCTTTTCTTGTCTGAACTGGAGGAAAACTGACAATCTAGGAACATGTATAAGGATGTGATGTCACCAACCTTAATGGCCAGTTCTAGAGGAGATGTTCCAGTAATTACATGTTGTTTAAGGATATTATACACACCTGAAAGTCCAGCTCTTGCAGCAATAATCTCTTGCTTAATGTCAGCAGATTTCCTTTCGATGCAATCGTAGTCAGCGTCATATTTACACTCATTATCTTTGAGGTATCCAGTGTCAGTATTTCTGGCCACGGTTTTTTCTAATAATAATCTCATGGTATCCACATCCATGAAATGTGTAGCCCTGTGAAGAGCCATGTGTCCATGTTGGTTCTGGTGATGTATGTCAACATCTTGCTCTAGAAGGAACCTGGTCAGGTCTGTAGAACCGGCTGAACGTATGGAGAGAATCAAGGCTGTGTTGCCTACAGAATTAACAGCCCTGACGTTTGCCTGTCTGGACACCAGAAACCGGACAATGTCCATGTAGCCATTCTCAGCGCAAATCAACAATGGTGTGTTTCCATGTTCATCCGGGTGCTCAATGTTTGCCCCAACCCGGACAAGTGTCTGAACAAGTTGTTTATGTCCCGGTCTACAGGCAGAGATCAGAGCTTGGTTAAGCCCATCTTGTGTGAAAGATTTAGGCATCAAAGAATTGCTTAGTTCTTCCTGTATAAAAGAGTTCAATGCCTTAAGTAGTGAGACAACTTTAACTGGAGATTCAGAATTGATTATACTCAACAGGTGCCCATCATCCATTCCACACAAATCCAGTTCATCAGAAGACTCCAGGTTGGTTATGTCCTTCATGCAGCTCTTGTTGTTCCTATCCATGTCACATAAACCGCTGACTTCTGAAGGATTGCCCAGTTCAGATGACACTGTCCCAGATGGGATACCAGATAATGGGTTAGCTACCGAAGTGGCAGCGATGGCGTGGCTTGGGAATTCTGTCGACCTGCCAGAACTGCTACAAACTCGGGAATGTTGTGAGCTGTCATTTACAGCCAATACATGTCGCACGTCTGCTGAAGCAGCCAATGGATGCCTCTTGTTCTTCTTCCTGCTTTTGGTATTGCCTGGCACTGTCCAGCTGCTGTGGCGATATATAAATGTGATGGTAATCAAACACTTACAAGTGACATGCAGCATATAAATGTGATAGTAATCAAATGCTTACAAGTAATATACAGTAAAATCAAAGCTAAGAAATCCGAGATATAAACCACATCCGTATCGGGTGAAAGTGAGGTGACATATAATACCAAGGAAAAAAAGTGATAAGTGTCGGCCATAACGACCAAGGTAACTAGCTCCCCCTCCTCCCCTCACCCTGTCTCTCTCTGTCATTCACAATATATAATGGACACACACATTGTAATCGCATGGGGTTAATCAATTGATCATTGGGTCGATCTGCCTGTCTGTCTATTTCTCTGTCTCTTTGTCTATCTCTCTATCTATTTGACTGTCTGTCAGTCACCTCGCTGTCTGTCTCTTTGTCTGTCTATTTATCTGACTCTTTGTCTGTCTATCAGACTCCTTTGTCTCTCAATCTGTCTGACTCTCTGAGTGTCTGTCTATCTGTCAGCCATCTCTCTGTCTCCCTATCTGAAGCTTTATCTATCTGTCAGTCTCCTCTCTGTCTCTCTCTAATTGGCAGTCAGTCATGAAACCACCAGGAGTGTTGGAATGACTTCACCACATACTATGTCAACCAGTCATGAAACCACCAATGTGTGTTGGAGTGACTTCACCACATACTATGTCAACCAGTCATGAAACCACCAATGTGTGTTGGAATGACTTCACCACATACTATGTCAACCAGTCATGAAACCACCAATGTGTGTTGGAGTGACTTCACTACATACAATGTCAACCAGTCATGAAACCACCAGGTGTGTTGACTTCACCACATACTATGTCAACCAGTCATGAAACCACCAGGTGTGTTGACTTCACCACATACTATGTCAACCAGTCATGAAACCACCAGGTGTGTTGGAGTGACTTCACCACATACTATGTCAACCAGTCATGAAACCACCAGGTGTGTTGGAGTGACTTCACCACATACTATGTCAACCATTCATGAAACCACCAGGTGTGTTGGAATGACTTCACCACATACTATGTCAACCAGTCATGAAACCACCAGGTGTGTTGGAATGACTTTACCACATACTATGTCAACCAGTCATGAAACCACCAGGTGTGTTGGAGTGACTTCACCACATACTATGTCAACCATTCATGAAACCACCAGGTGTGTTGGAATGACTTTACCACATAATATGTCAACCATTCATGAAACAACCAGGTGTGTTGGAATGACTTCACCACATACTATGTCAACCAGTCATGAAACAACAGGTGTGTTGGGGTGACTTCACCACATACTATGTCAACCAGTCATGAAACCACTAGATTTGTTGAAGTGACTTCACAACAAACTATGTCAACCAGTCATGAAACCACCAGGTGTGTTGAATGACTTCACTACATACTATGTCAACCAGTCATGAGACCACCAGGTGTGTTGGAGTGACTTCACCACATACTATGTCAACCATTCATGAAACCACCAGGTGTGTTGACTTCACAACATACTATGTCAACTATTCATGAAACCACCAGGTGTGTTGACTTCACCACATACTATGTTAACCATTCATGAAACCAACATGTGTGTTGGAATGACTTCACCACATACTATGTCAACCAGTCATGAAACCACCAGGTTTGTTGGAATGAATTCACCACAAACTATGTCAACCAGTCATGAAACCACCAGGTGTGTTGGAATGACTTTACCACAAACTATGTCAACCAGTCATGAAGCCACCAGGTGTGTTGGAGTGGCTTCACCACATACTATGTCAACAATTCATGAAACCACTAGGTGTGTTGGAATGACTTCACCACATACTATGTCAACCAGTCACCAGGTGTGTTGAATGACTTCACCACATACTATGTCAACCAGTCATGAAACCACCAGGTGTGCTGACTTCACCACATACTATGTCAACCAGTCATGAAACCACCAGGTGTGTTGGAGTAACTTCACCACATACTATGTCAACCAGACATGAAACCACCAGGTGTGTTGGAATGACTTCACCACATACTATGTCAACCAGTCATGAAACCACCAGGTGTGTTGGAGTGACTTCACCACATACTATGTCAATCATTCATGAAACCACCAGGTGTGTTGACTTCACCACATACTATGTCAATCATTCATGAAACCACCAAGTGTGTTGACTTCACCACATACTATGTCAACAATTCATGAAAACACCAGGTGTGTTGACTTCACCACATACTATGTCAACCAGTCGTGAAACCACCAGGTGTGTGGGAATGACTTCACCACATACTATGTCAACCAGTCATTTAACCACCAGGTGTGTTGGAATGGATTCACCACAAACTATGTCAACCAGTCATGAAACCACCAGGTGTGTTGGAATGACTTTACCACAAACTATGTCAACCAGTCATGAAACAACCAGGTGTGTTAGAGTGACTTCAACACATACTATGTCAACCAGTCATGAAACCATCAGGTGTGTTGGAATGAATTCACTACATAATATGTCAACCATTCATGAAACCACCAGGTGTGTTGGAATGACTTCACCACATACTATGTCAACCATTCATGAAACCACCAGGTGTGTTGGAATGACTTCACAACATACTATGTCAACCAGTCATGAAACCAACAGATGTGTTGGAGTGACTTCACCACATACTATGTCAACCAGTCATGAAACCAACAGATGTGTTGGAATGACTTCACCACATACTATGTCAACCAGTCTCCAGGTATGTTGGAGTGACTTCACCACATACTATGTCAACCAGTCATGAAACCACCAATGTGTGTTGGAGTGACTTCACCACAAACTATGTCAACCAGTCACCAGGTGTCTGGGAATGACTTCACTGCATACTATGTCAACTAGTCATTAACCCATCAGGTGTGTTGGAGTGACGTCACCACATACTATGTCAACCATTCATGAAACCACCAGGTGTGTTGGAATGACTTCACCACATAATATGTCAACCATTCATGAAACCACCAGGTTTGTTGGAATGACTTCACCACATACTATGTCAACCAGTCATGAAACCAACAGGTGTGTTGGAGTGACTTCACCACATACTATGTCAACCAGTCATGAAACCACTAGATGTGTTGTAGTGACTTCACAACAAACTATGTCAATCAGTCATGAAACCACCAGGTGTGTTGAATGACTTCACTACATACTATGTCAACCAGTCATGAGACCCAGGTGTGTTGGAGTGACTTCACCACATACTATGTCAACCATTCATGAAACCAACAGGTGTGTTGGAGTAACTTCACCACATACTATATCAACCATTCATGAAACCAACAGGTGTGTTGGAGTAACTTCACCACATACTATGTCAACCAGTCGCCAGGTATGTTGGAGTGACTTCACCACATACTATGTCAACCAGTCATGAAACCACCAATGTGTGTTGAGGAGACTTTACCACAAACTATGTCAACCAGTCACCAGGTGTCTGGGAATGACTTCACCACATACTATGTCAACTAGTCATGAAACCACCAGGTGTGTTGGAGTGACTTCACCACATACTATGTCAACCAGTCATGAAACCACCAGGTGTGTTGACTTCACCACATACTATGTCAACCAGTCATGAAACCACCAGGTGTGTTGGAGTGACTTCACCACATACTATGTCAACCAGTCATGAAACCACCAGGTGTGTTGGAGTGACTTCACCACATACTATGTCAACCATTCATGAAACCACCAGGTGTGTTGGAATGACTTCACCACATACTATGTCAACCAGTCATGAAACCACCAGGTGTGTTGGAATGACTTTACCACATACTATGTCAACCAGTCATGAAACCACCAGGTGTGTTGGAGTGACTTCACCACATACTATGTCAACCATTCATGAAACCACCAGGTGTGTTGGAATGACTTTACCACATAATATGTCAACCATTCATGAAACAACCAGGTGTGTTGGAATGACTTCACCACATACTATGTCAACCAGTCATGAAACAACAGGTGTGTTGGGGTGACTTCACCACATACTATGTCAACCAGTCATGAAACCACTAGATTTGTTGAAGTGACTTCACAACAAACTATGTCAACCAGTCATGAAACCACCAGGTGTGTTGAATGACTTCACTACATACTATGTCAACCAGTCATGAGACCACCAGGTGTGTTGGAGTGACTTCACCACATACTATGTCAACCATTCATGAAACCACCAGGTGTGTTGACTTCACAACATACTATGTCAACTATTCATGAAACCACCAGGTGTGTTGACTTCACCACATACTATGTTAACCATTCATGAAACCAACATGTGTGTTGGAATGACTTCACCACATACTATGTCAACCAGTCATGAAACCACCAGGTTTGTTGGAATGAATTCACCACAAACTATGTCAACCAGTCATGAAACCACCAGGTGTGTTGGAATGACTTTACCACAAACTATGTCAACCAGTCATGAAGCCACCAGGTGTGTTGGAGTGGCTTCACCACATACTATGTCAACAATTCATGAAACCACTAGGTGTGTTGGAATGACTTCACCACATACTATGTCAACCAGTCACCAGGTGTGTTGAATGACTTCACCACATACTATGTCAACCAGTCATGAAACCACCAGGTGTGCTGACTTCACCACATACTATGTCAACCAGTCATGAAACCACCAGGTGTGTTGGAGTAACTTCACCACATACTATGTCAACCAGACATGAAACCACCAGGTGTGTTGGAATGACTTCACCACATACTATGTCAACCAGTCATGAAACCACCAGGTGTGTTGGAGTGACTTCACCACATACTATGTCAATCATTCATGAAACCACCAGGTGTGTTGACTTCACCACATACTATGTCAATCATTCATGAAACCACCAAGTGTGTTGACTTCACCACATACTATGTCAACAATTCATGAAAACACCAGGTGTGTTGACTTCACCACATACTATGTCAACCAGTCGTGAAACCACCAGGTGTGTGGGAATGACTTCACCACATACTATGTCAACCAGTCATTTAACCACCAGGTGTGTTGGAATGGATTCACCACAAACTATGTCAACCAGTCATGAAACCACCAGGTGTGTTGGAATGACTTTACCACAAACTATGTCAACCAGTCATGAAACAACCAGGTGTGTTAGAGTGACTTCAACACATACTATGTCAACCAGTCATGAAACCATCAGGTGTGTTGGAATGAATTCACTACATAATATGTCAACCATTCATGAAACCACCAGGTGTGTTGGAATGACTTCACCACATACTATGTCAACCATTCATGAAACGACCAGGTGTGTTGGAATGACTTCACAACATACTATGTCAACCAGTCATGAAACCAACAGATGTGTTGGAGTGACTTCACCACATACTATGTCAACCAGTCATGAAACCAACAGATGTGTTGGAATGACTTCACCACATACTATGTCAACCAGTCTCCAGGTATGTTGGAGTGACTTCACCACATACTATGTCAACCAGTCATGAAACCACCAATGTGTGTTGGAGTGACTTCACCACAAACTATGTCAACCAGTCACCAGGTGTCTGGGAATGACTTCACTGCATACTATGTCAACTAGTCATTAACCCATCAGGTGTGTTGGAGTGACGTCACCACATACTATGTCAACCATTCATGAAACCACCAGGTGTGTTGGAATGACTTCACCACATAATATGTCAACCATTCATGAAACCACCAGGTTTGTTGGAATGACTTCACCACATACTATGTCAACCAGTCATGAAACCAACAGGTGTGTTGGAGTGACTTCACCACATACTATGTCAACCAGTCATGAAACCACTAGATGTGTTGTAGTGACTTCACAACAAACTATGTCAATCAGTCATGAAACCACCAGGTGTGTTGAATGACTTCACTACATACTATGTCAACCAGTCATGAGACCCAGGTGTGTTGGAGTGACTTCACCACATACTATGTCAACCATTCATGAAACCAACAGGTGTGTTGGAGTAACTTCACCACATACTATATCAACCATTCATGAAACCAACAGGTGTGTTGGAGTAACTTCACCACATACTATGTCAACCAGTCGCCAGGTATGTTGGAGTGACTTCACCACATACTATGTCAACCAGTCATGAAACCACCAATGTGTGTTGAGGAGACTTTACCACAAACTATGTCAACCAGTCACCAGGTGTCTGGGAATGACTTCACCACATACTATGTCAACTAGTCATGAAACCACCAGGTGTGTTGGAGTGACTTCACCACATACTATGTCAACCAGTCATGAAACCACCAGGTGTGTTGGAGTGACTTTACCACATACTATGTCAATCCTTCATGAAACCACCAGGTGTGTTGGAGTGACTTCACCACATACTATGTCAACCAGTCATGAAACCACCAGGCGTGTTGGAATGACTGCACAGCAAACTATGTCAACCAGTCATGAAACCACCAGGTGTGTGGGAATGACTTCACCACATACTATGTCAACCAGTCATGAAACCACCAGGTGTGTTGGAGTGACTTCACCACATACTATGTCAACCAGTCATGAAACCACCAGGTGTGTTGGAGTGACTTCACCACATACTATATCAACCAGACATGAAACCGTAGGAGTGACTTCACCACATACCATGTCAACCAGTCATGAAACCACCAGGTGTGTTGGAGTGACTTCACCACATACTATGTCAACCATTCATGAAACCACCAGGTGTGTTGGAATGACTTCACCACATACTGATATATATTTTATTTCTATTATTCCTCTTGCTAGCTGTGGTTCGATGACTATTCCCACACTGTGTCTTGCCCTTTCTTGCTGTTCTACTCCAGAGTAAACAAACGTGTAACTGCGTTTGAGCTCCTTGCATCCTTTCTCCTTTTTTCTGGTGTCCGCTATTCCCATCAGTCAAATTTTCCTCTTTTCCATTGTTTCTATAAGCACTTCTTCTTTACTATTGAAACCGCAGACGTTCATTGTGCCTATTTTTTGAGTCGCTGATCTGTCTCATAGTCCATTAACATTGCCGGGTCGATATCCATTTGGTTCAGTCTGTTTATACTTCTTAGTTTTTCTATGAGCAGTATGAAGAACGGACAGTCTGCAGATGACTTCCATTCAGCAAGATTTTGGTTTGCACGTGTATGGACGCTGTGCCCGGAAAGCCAGATAGTCAGAGCTGTTCCAGCCAGAAACCTAGATAGTCAGAGCTGTTCCTGTTGGGAAAACTAGATAGTCAAAGCGGTTCCAGGCATGAGGGACATTTCGCTCGAACGTTTTTGCGTTGTGCCAATTTATTTGCAACCTTTAGGCAGGCATATCCGACTTCTGCTGGCGTTTTTATGGGTTTGCCTTCCTGGGACTTTGCAAGAATTAGTGGCATCGTGCGCATGATTCAGTCTTTGACTGCCTATCCACAGTCTACCTGCAGAGCAGTAGGTTGTGTCTCTCTTGATCTGGTCCCTATCCCAAGGCCTGTCTAACATGTAGTTGTGCTTCTGTCGGCAGAGCTTTTGGGGTCATTGAGACATGCAAGCCCCTCCACCACGACAAGGTGGAGACACATCAGAGGGGGATAGATGATACTAAACAAGACAGTAAGGTACTTCTACATCTATAGATAGATGATACTAAACAAGACAGTAAGGTACTTCTACATCTATAGATAGATGATACTAAACAAGACAGTAAGGTACTTCTACATTTATAGATAGATACTAAACAAGACAGTAAGGTACTTCTACATCTATAGATAGATGATACTAAACAAGACAGTAAGGTACTTCTACATTTATAGATAGATGATACTAAACAAGACAGTAAAGTACTTCTACATCTATAGATAGATGACACTAACAAGACAGTAAGGTACTTCTACATCTATAGATAGATGACACTAAACAAGATAGTAAATTACTTCTACATCTATAGATAGATGACACTAACAAGACAGTAAGGTACTTCTACATCTATAGATAGATGACACTAACAAGACAGTAAGGTACTTCTACATCTATAGATAGATGACACTAAACAAGATAGTAAATTACTTCTACATCTATAGATAGATGACACTAACAAGACAGTAAGGTACTTCTACATCTATAGATAGATGACACTAACAAGACAGTAAGGTACTTCTACATCTATAGATAGATGACACTAAACAAGATAGTAAATTACTTCTACATCTATAGATAGATGACACTAACAAGACAGTAAGGTACTTCTACATCTATAGATAGATGACACTAACAAGACAGTAAGGTACTTCTACATCTATAGATAGATGACACTAAACAAGACAGTAAGGTACTTCTACATCTATAGATAGATGATACTAAACAAGAAAGTAAGGTACTTCTACATCTATAGATAGATGATACTAAACAAGACAGTAAGGTACTTCTACATCTATAGATAGATGATACTAAACAAGACAGTAAATTACTTCTACATCTATAGATAGATGACGCTAACAAGACAGTATGGTACTTCTACATCTATAGATATAAGATACTAGGCAAGACAGTAAATTACTTCTACATCTATAGATAGATGACGCTAACAAGACAGTAAGGTACTTCTACATCTATAGATAGATGATACTAGGCAAGACAGTAAATTACTTCTACATCTATAGATAGATGATACTAGGCAAGACAGTAAGGTACTTCTACATCTATAGATAGATGATACTAAACAAGACAGTAAATTACTTCTACATCTATAGATAGATGATACTAAACAAGACAGTAAGGTACTTCTACATCTATAGATAGATGATACTAAACAAGACAGTAAATTACTTGTACATCTATAGATAGATGACGCTAACAAGACAGCAAGGTACTTCTACATCTATAGATAGATGATACTAAACAAGACAGTAAGGTACTTCTACATCTATAGATAGATGATACTAAACAAGACAGTAAATTACTTCTACATCTATAGATAGATAGATGATACTAAACAAGACTGTAAATTACTTCTACATGTATAGATAGATGATACTAAACAAGACAGTAAATTACTTCTACATGTATAGATAGATGATACTAAACAAGACAGTAAATTACTTCTACATGTATAGATAGATGATACTAAACAAGACAGTAAGGTACTTCTACATGTATAGATAGATGATACTAAACAAGATAGTAAATTACTTCTGCATATATAGATAGATGACACTAAACAAGACAGTAAATTACTCCTACATGTATAGACAGATGGACACTAAACAAGACAGTAAGTCAGTTCTTCTACATCAATGGGTAAGATAAATGAGGAACAACCAGATGAAAATTCGAATAAATGGGAATACTTTTGTGATGGTTAATACATTTTGATGATCAATGATTGTAAGTAATAATTGTATTTACGAAACACCAAAGCTGGGTAGGCCTTAAATAATCCACCCCAACATTAACTGAGTAAAGCCTCTATGTCGGTTCTAGACATAAATATTTGTATTTGCATATCAGTAGTCAGTAGTTTGGCAGCCATATCCCAAGGGATAAACCAGGAACCTATTTGGTTCCCATCTCTTTATCTAGCTCGTGTATGGCTCCACGAATATGGCTTGTGTAAGGCGGCGGCCACACCACAGGAAAAAGTCTTGGCTGACTGGCTAAACTACATGAGTGAAATAGGGGTAATATCCTTCTAAGGGAATGTCCATCCCTAGTACACAAAGACTGGGGCGGTGCAGAAGGCGGATGAATCTAAATAGATCAACGGCTTCGAAAGTGAAACAGCAGAGTGTGTGACACACATGAACCGTGTTCAGGACACGATAGTGAACATGGCTGGCCATCGTGGTAGAGATTGGGACCTCGCCACGTAATATCCCAAAGACAACAATGGTAATTCAACAACAAGAAAACAGTGATACGGGTAATTCTGGATCATCACAAGAGAGACGTAGGAATTTTAGTAAAACAAAATTTAGAGATATTAGTGGATTCTGGACTCATAAAGATAGGAAGATACTTCTCAAAATTAAGGTAAGACTCTTCAACATAGTAATTCTTCAGACATATGCTCTAACAGCTGATTATAGTGATGAACAGCTAGAAGAATATTATTAAGACCTACAACAAACACTGAAAGTTGTAAAATCATCAGAGGTCCTAATTGTCATGGGGGACATGAACGCAAAACTGGGAAAAAATAAATATAAGCAGATAGTAGGGCAATATGGTATGGGAAATAGAAACGACAGAGGAGACCGGCTGATACAGTTTAGGGAAGCAAACAATCTTATTGTTTGTAACATATTTTCCTAACATAACCCTAGGAAACTGTATATGTAGAAAAGCCCTGGAGATAGAACAAGAAACCAAATTGACTACATTATGATTAGAAATAGATTTTAAAACAATGTTAAAAATGCCAAAACATACCCTGGTGCTGATATCAACTCTGACCACAATCCTGTATCTTAAAATTAAAAATAAAACTTTAAAACCCACGAATAATGACATCGAAGACACCTCAAGAAGATATATCGGCATTGAAACAACCAGAAATAAGTCAACTATACCTGGTTGAAGTGAAAAATAGATTATTGAAAGTATGGAACAATATAGATGTGAAGATCCTGAGGATAAAATACAAAATGGGAAAGTGTAAAAACCAGTATACAGATTGCAAATACCATCTTGCCAGTGAAGATAAATAAGAAAAAACAATTATGGATAACCAATTAAATCTTGAGTAAAATGACTCAAAGAAAGAAAGCAAAGAACACTCCAGAGTATATATTAATAGATAAAGAAATATGTCACATGTGCAGAGTTGCCAAAGAAGAGTTGCTGGAGTAAAATTGCACAGAAATAAGAGGATCTGGAAATAAAACACAATTTGAAAGAGTTACATGAACACATAAACAGATTTACAAAGAAGAAAAATAATATAACAGGAAACCGATGTATCAGAGGAAAAAATGGAGAAATTATAATTAATAGCACTGACATAATAAAAAGATGGACAGAGTACACAGAAGATTTATTCTGGGACAACAGGGTCAATATACCAACATTTTATAATACTCAAGATGGACCAAAAATATTAAAGGCTGAAGTAGAAAGGGCTATTAAAAAGATGAAAGAAGGAAAGGCTGCAAGTCCTGACAAGATAACAACAACAGAGATGATAAAATCCTTATCCAGCTTTGGCATTGAAACTGTCACAGAATTATGTAATGATATATATATAATACTGGGTACATCCCCAAGGATTTGAAAACATCCATTTTCATCACACTACTGAAGAAGCCAAGAGCTCTTGATTGTGAGGATTACATAACTATTAGCTTAATGAGTCACATAACTAAGATACTACTCAAGGTCATACAAGAAAGAATTCAACATAAAATAGATGAGGAAGTAGCTGAAGAACAATTTGGGTTCCGCAAAAACAGCGGCACCAGAGAAGCAATTATCTGTTTGAGGATGTTAATTGAAAAATATATAGAAGTTCAAAAAAGTATATATGTTTGTTTTATAGACTACAAGAAAGCTTTTGATCGAGTACAACATGAACGACTAATTATGTGCATTCAAGATATAGGAGTAGACGGAAAGGACATCAGACTTATTAGTAACTTGTACTGGGAACAAGTGGCGTCTATTAGATGTGGAAATAACTATTCATCGCCTAGACATAAAAAAAGGAGTATGGCAGGGATGTGTGTTGTCCCCAAGCCTATTCAACCTATACACAGAAAGAATTTTTAAACAAGTTGAAATGCCTGGACTTAACATCAATGGAAGAATCATAAACAATCTTAGATATGCTGACGATACCAAGTTACCAGCAGAATGCGAGCAAGAGTTACAAGACCTAGTGGAAGAAGTAAACAGGCACAGTGCAGAATGTGGCTTAGATATTAACATCCAAAAAACAAAAAACTATGATAATTAGTAGTGAAAAGGAAAGGTCATCAATGAACATCACAGTAAATGGGGAAATATTAGAACAAGTAACAAGTTTCTCCTAATTATCCTATCTTGGACATATAATAACAAATGATGGCAGAAGTGAAATAGAAATCAAAAAGAGAATAGGAATGGCCAAAAATGCTTTCAACAGCATGAAATCAGTATTAACATCTAGAGATTAATAACACATTAAAACTGAGAATTGTCAAATGCTACGTATATTCAATGCTACTGTATGGCGCGGAAGCCTGGACATTGAACAAGCAACTAGAAAGTCGCTTAGAAGCCCTGGAGAATTGGATATACAGACGACTAGGTCGTATTTCATGGAAACAAAAACAATCAAATGCAGAGGTCCTAGAAAAACTGGGAATGAAGAGAGGGTTGATGAAAGAAATAAAGAGGAGACAAGTGAAATATTTTGGCCACGTTAAAAGACATGATGCTCTTATAAAAACCATACTGGAGGGCAAGGTTGAGGGCAAGCGAGCAAGAGGTAGACAACGATACAAGTGGGAAGATAACATCAAGAGATGGACGTACATCAGCCTGACAGAATGTATAGTCATGACGAGAGACAGACAGTGTTGTTGGAGATCCTTGCCACCTTCATTGTGGAGACGGTACCTGATTGAATTTATTGAGTCAGTAGCATAGTAGTTATAAGAAAGAAATTGAAATACATACACGGGAAAATTATCATCGACTGTCACTGAGCAGGACTGTTTTGTTTGTGGCGCAGTGAAATTAGTTGCTGACTGGTTTTATAATATTATTTTTTAAATTATTATTAACAAAAGTAATTACTAGTCTCGGTACAATATTTAAAAAAAATGACACAAAGTAGTTAATATTATTATTAATAACTAAGTTATAAAGTTACCGCAGTTCCACTCAATTTTATTCACATTTTAACTGGTAGTTACCGTATTTTACGGACTATACGACGCTACGGACTACAAGAGTTAAGACGCACCTTAATTTTTAAGCAATTTTGTTTTAAAATAAAATGTTTTTACCATTTTATGATTTTTTCGAGTATAAGTATAAGTATAAGACGCACCTGAGTTTTGGGGGCAATTTTTTGAAGAAAAAAAGTGCGTCTTATAAGTTATACTCCGTAAAATACAGTAGTACTTTAATAATTACACTGCAAACCAAACAGTGACAAACAAAATGTTATGAAACAAGTCAACTGCACTTACCTTCAGGGAATGAGAAGGAAAATCAACAAGCACAGACTCGGTCAACAGTCCAAGCTGATGTGTGCCATTGTAAACATTTCATTTCCGGCCGCATGCTCCAGGCTCCAGTGGTTTTACTTTCGTTTTCTCAAAATTCGCGCCATTTGTATCAACTTGGTTTCTGTTGTTACAGAAGTCTGGCCGCGTCAGTTGTGTCAGTGATGGGTTATGTTCTGTGTGTTGTGTCATGGTATATGTGTTGTCTATGCTGCCGCGTGTGTTATGTTGTGTGTGTTGTGTTGTGCCAGGTGGTTATAGTGTGTATGTGTTGTCATGGTGTGCGTGGTGTCTTATGTTATGCGTCTGTGTGGTATCATGCTATTGGGGGGGGGGGGGGGTGTCTGGGATGTCAGGCATTGGTAGTACCTTTGATAAGGATGGCTGCCACGCTCTTTTAAGCGACCATCCACCACTAGTCCAAGCCTGACATCCAACTCACGCCTGTGGTTCCTAGTAGCTGTCAGCATGCGATAGCGCCCCCCCCCCCCGGGCAACAGCTGTGACAGGCTGGCTAAACCAGGCGTGGGTAGCCGATTTGGCCTCAAACCAATCGGTGAACTAGGTTATGCCTACTGTAGCGTAGCGTATATACTACTGGGATGGAAAATAGATCACATTAGATATAAAATAGACTTCTACGAATAGAGAATCTAACCACTGCCGAAGAAGCGATCAAAAGGCTCGCAATTCTAGAAGGATGATTTTCAAAGTCCCAGAATGGATCACTACTTCTAAACAGTGCCAGGCGGAAAGTTATGATGACCCACTATACTACCAAAGAACACAGTATGTCAAATTATTCCTGCTAACGTGCCTGGATGAAAAATGTTCCCCCATCGTCTAATTCATTCTCATACAACAGGAGATAAGACAGATTTATAAGTATAGATATAGTTCTTTCGCTCGTCACACTAATCTAATCCTATAATGACAGACGCGGTTTGTTATAATTACAAATATAACATAGCTGTTTAATTCTAAAAACACTACGTGAGACCCACGGGGAATTCACTGACACATAAGAGATACGCAGATCTCTGATAAACCTAAATTATTATAGTACGGTACATTAATCAGCTATTAGATGTTAAAATCACTGACAATGTGTACTGGCCGATAGTGGACATAAATTGGTGATTGCTGTGAAGTGGCAAACGGGTTGTTAGCCACTTATCTGTTTATCCTGGGCCTCCTGGATGGTAAGCTGAAAGGTGCTGACTGGTTAGTAGTATGGACTCCACTCTCAGCTGCATCAATGTCAGTGGTGCATAGCTCAACCACCGGTCGTGACTACGGCTACTGTTGATCAGGGTGTAGGCTCTGCGAATGACAGCGAGAAGGGGTGAATAATCCTTCAAGACAAGTTCATGAATCTAACTTGTGTCCCTGTCCTCTTCCTATACGGCCTACGTGTCTCATATAATTTTAAATAGCATGTGCTATCTTATTTTACATATTTTGATTCCTTATACTGAAATCTACAACAGCACACTGATCTAATGAAAACAGCACACAAATGATATTCTATTCTTTCTTCTTATATTTAGATCAAACATGTATAACCACTTAAATGCTCTACGTCAAAGACTACAGTTCTAAAATATATATATTCTAAGTCATGATAAATCATGGAAACATGAACCACAATTCACATAATGAATTAACATTACATAATATCGGATGAATTAAATGAAATGGAAAACTCAGACGCCACAACTACGACGTCACCATATACATTAACAAACCATTACATCTATGAAACAACACACGTCGTTTTCCAAGTATGGAAACACACAAACTACACTCCATACGATGATTTAACATCACATATTATTTGATGAATTAAATAGAATTAAATGAAATCACACACCACAACGATAACGTCACGATGTGCATGATTGAACCATTAAATCTATGAAACACCACAAGTTCACTTAAAGAGTTATGACTTGTACTACTAGCAATGGTCTTCCTTATATTTTATTAAAACATAATTAATTATCCAGAAGATTTCTTAGCTAGGTTTAAGATTACTTTCACTATACACAAGAACAATATTAGGGTTGGAGAATTCCCCCAGGGTTTGACTTTGGCACATGATTAATATATCTTAACTGTAATCGTCTACTGACTAACTCGGTTTTCGTTTCCGCAGGCGGATACTTAAATTTGAGAATATCAAATAATGTAATTTATCCATGTTTTTAGCGTCAAACGTGGCTAGCTTTGCGTTATCCCTTGTCGACAAACCACATGACACAAATATGGTACTAATTCTCGTATTAGTTAACTAACACTAGTTGTAATTAATAGTATCTATTCTCGATCGGCATGACCTTTAGATTTCGCCGGCATATCGACACACACAAAATGTTAACACAATTATTATTAACCAACCCTGCAACTTGGTTTGATCGAACCTATCGGGTAAGAAGGGTGACACTGGATGTACTATAGAGTTTTGAAGTATTGCAGGGCTTAACAAGAGCCAGAAATAGGTCTAAGACACACATATGTGTTCTATTTTAGCCAGGGGACTTTGCCACATCCTTCACCGTCCGGTATTGAGATCAAAATGGCAGAAGACAGGGTTCTAACCGGAGTTAACTTCCCTTGCAGGAGATTTCTCCTCGACTTCCTATGGCCAAATTAAATTCACAGCCAAACTGAATATAAAATTCAGCCTGACTTGATTTATAGGCGTGGAAACAAACTCTACACTACATCTACTTCTAACTATTACATTGGCACCTTGCGTCTTGACAGACGATAGTTTGTGCTTTAAAAAGGCATAATAACTTTTACATATGGCGGTAGCGAATGTGACTGATAAGGCCAATTTGCGCTGTAAATTTCCGTTCACAGTGGGTGCATGTGAACACGTGGTCATTTCCACCATCATGCACCATCTTACGTCTCACACGCTCGGTGTGCCTTATTTGCAATAATTTTCTCCTTTGTCTTTATTCCATTTCTGATGATTGCTCTGCATGCAACACGTTCAGCGGCGACTTGCTCCCAATGTCCATTATCAATGCCTGCATCAATCATGCCCCACTTACACACATCTTTGTATCGTAGTAGAGGCCGACCCTGAGATCTCTTACCCATCTGTAATTCACCAAAAAGATGTCCTTTGGTATTCTACCATCATCTATCCTCCTAAGATGTCATATCCATCTAAGTCTACGAAGACTGAGCATGGAATAAACCGTCAGACAACCTGATCTTTCCAATACTTCAGTATTTGTGATTTTGTCTTGCTACTTAATACCAAGAATTCTTCGCAGACACCGCATATGAAAGCTGTTTAAATGTTTTCTTGGTGTGAGTAAGTTGTCCAGGTTTCACTGCCATAAAGAAGAGTACTAAGTACACAGGCTTGATAGACAAGGACTTTTGTTTTAGCAGTAAGCTTCCTGTTCTTCCAGACTCTTTTTCTTAACCTGTTCATTGATGTTGCTGCTTTACCAATCCGGATGTTGATTTCCTGATCTAGGGATAATTTGCTATTTACTACTGATCCTAGATATGTAAAATGGTCTACCATCTCTAGTTCGGCGTTGTCAATAAAGATTGATGGTACCCCAATGCGCCTGCAACTTTTGTCCGTCTTACCAGGGACCTCTTGCATGGAGTAACAAACACCCAAACTTATATAGACGACAATTGTGTACATACAACAGACTGGACTACACGCATATAAACCTTAAGACGGGTCTGCGAAAGAATTAAGTTGTTTGGACTTACAGTCAAACCAACCAAAGTGGAGTTGGCACTGGAGGAGATAGATTTCCTAGTGTCAACATCTCAAATTGCATCCAGGCTCTCTCGCCACTTCATTCACACTTCAACGACTCTTCATGTGTGAATGGACGTTATATACTTTATTCCAAGCGAACCTGCTATATTTACACACACAGGATCAGGCGGTAATTGCCTGCCTAAATATACATGTCGCCTTTCCTCACAACAACCCGTACATACTCAAATACAATCTCACACTCGCGATCTATAACATGTGCCCTTGTAAACTACACATTGGCTCTCGGAAACAATCACACGTCATGTCTGGAAGACTGTCGGGTCCCGTCTGAGTAACTTCAGTCCACTCGCTGCCCTTGTCGTTCTAAACTCCGTGCGGTCAGCAAACCCTCGTGCTGTTCCACTCTTCACGTAATACAGTAGTCTTGTTGTGTCAACCATGGGTTGTCCTACTGCTAACTCTGTTTACGGGTGTTGTTCCGTGAACTAGCGTCCCCCGCCCTATCCTCGGAGTTTGTCCCGCTGGTGTCCTAGATATGACACGTCCGTGTCCTCATCTAAGTCCTGTTTTATAACTGTTCTCAGTTATCCCTTGCGGTCTGTCTCTATTCTTTCTACTCCCTCGTAGAGGTCCTCATCTACGTCCTATCTGTCCTTACCCCTATTCTGTCTCCTGTACTATCTATGTCCTACCTAACACTTTGACATACTCCCATGGCTCCCCCGTATTGCGTCACCAAATTTAAATTAGTAGGTGTGACGCAATGTCGTTGAAGCATATAAAAAATTAGCCGGGTCTAATTTGTCAAGGTGTTCATAGGGGTTCACTACTCATGCCCTTAGGTACCACTTCTGACTTATACCAGTCTGCTACTCAGTTGATGTATCTACCCACTGGTTTATGATCAGTGTTTCAAACCTGTACTGTTGATAAGAGTCACTACTCTCCCACATTACACACTTGGAAGCTGTATCGACCCAAGGCCAGATTGTTTTTAAAACACTGCCTCTCTAAATATCGAAAACCAATATCCCGAACAGATTGTTATTGTTATGGAAACAATTCATGAATATAAAATTCATGGCTCCCATGCAATGTACCTCAACATCTCTTACAAGTTGTGTGTTTGCTGATGTTAACCTATCTGACTTCCACTTGCGGATAAATTCACAACTGTGTCATCAACATTCTTATAAGTCTATTGAGTCTCCTGTGCATGTGTACTCTCCCTTCGGAAATCCTGCTGTTTGCATTTTTATCTGTTTGTATTCCTGTTTGTATGAGTGTTAATTTAAACTTTATTTTGTTTAAATTAGAAACATGTGCGTATGTTAATAATTCATGTGTTAAAAGCTTTCAAGTGTCGCAGGTAGGTTTGTGCAAGTCACAAATAAATGCGTATGCTTGATTTGTGAGATGCGTAGCCGAACTGAGTCGTTGGAAAACATTATCGTAGCTGCAGATGCAGGTGGCGATGTAACGTCGCCCTTCTGTCTTACTCTTATTAACACAGATCTATATACAATGGATAGTCTATAGTTTCTGCAGATGCCGGTGACGATGTAACGTCGTCCTTCTGTCTTAATATTACTATCACAGTTCTATATACAATAGCTAATCTGTCGTAACTGCAGATACTGGTGACGATGTAACGTCGTCGTTCTTCTGACACACTTCAAAGTCTAAGGGTCTGGTTAGCATGTCTTCTAACTTATTGTTGCTTCCCTTTATGTGTCTTACAGAAAATGAATAGTTCTGGAGTATCAGGGACCAACGGTAATTCTTGTTATTGTTTGGGATTCCTGTTTCGATCGCTAACAACGGGGAATTGTCAGTTTCCACGACAAAATGTATTCCTGCCAGAAATCTATGTATTCTACTCACACAATATACAATCGCTAGTGCTTCCAACTGAGAAACATCATATTTGTATTCTGTTGGGGTGAGCTTGCGACTTAAATACAACACTGGATGAAGGATTCTATCATACTCCTGAAGGAGCACGCCAGAAATGGAAGTAGTGATCGCATTAGTCCTGAGAATATATTGTAATTCTGGATTAGGTAATTTTAAAATAGGGATATTACTGAAATGATATTTCAGTTTTGACATTGCACTAATTAAAGTAGCATCTTGTACATTTATTTTTGCATTCAATTTCAATAAATCAGAAAATACACTAGTAATCTGAGCCAAATTAGGAATAAATTTGTTGTAGTAATTCACTAAACCAAGTAAACATCTCACTTGCTTCTTGGTTGTTGGCATAGTGAGGTTCAAAATTTTGGTTACAATTTTGTCGTCACTTTTCAAGTGGCTCTTTGATATAGTATGGCCTATGAAATCTATCTCCTCCAGTGCCAACTCCACTTTGGTTGGTTTGACTGTAAGTCCAAACAACTTAATTCTTTCGCAGACCCGTCTTAAGGTTTATATGCGTGTAGTCCAGTCTGTTGTATGTACACAATTGTCGTCTATATACGTTTGGGTGTTTGTTACTCCATGCAAGAGGTCCCTGGTAAGACGGACAAAAGTTGCAGGCGCATTGCGAAGGCCGAAAGGAAGAAAACACCACTCGTAAAGACCTTAAGGTGTTGCAAAGGCAGTAAGATGGATGGAATCTTTATGCATAGGAATTTGCCAATAGCCTTTGGTTAGGTCAAGTTTTGAAAAGATGGTAGAAGTTGACATGTTTAAGATCAGATCGTCACAGGAAGGGATAGGTTCTGGGTCTGTCTTCGTTACTGAATTACGTTTTCTGTAGTCGACGCAGAGTCTGATAGTAGAATCCTTCTTTTTCACTAAGACGATGGGAAAGGAGTATTCTGATTGGGATTTCTGAATTACCCCACAAGATTCAAGACTAAGAATTGCATTGGCGAGATTATCCCTATAGTTCAGAGGGATGGAGTATGGTCGACATTTAATAGGAGTATAGTCAGAGAGAATGATGGAGTGTTGTATATCCTATCTGTCCTACCTGGAATGTCTGAAAAAATATGTTTGTATTCTGTCAGTAATGCTATTGTCTGTTGTTTTTGTTCGTCTGTCATTTTCGGTCCCAGATGTATGCTGTTAATCTTCGTTGTAGTGTCAACTGTCGGTACTGGTAGTTAAACGTCATCGTTCTCTGTTTGGTTGATTACTGTGGTTGCACCGTGTTCGTGTTCTGTTTGATTGGTTGCTGTGGTTGCACTGTGTTTGTCTTTTGTCTGGTTGATTGTTGTGATTACACTGTGTTCGTCTCATGTCTGCTGTTTTTGTCTAGAGTAGTATGGTTTGAGCATGTTGATATGGAATATCTTGAATTTGTTGTTCAGTGATATTTAATAGTCAACATTAGATACTTTTCTCACTACTTTGAACGGCCCTTGCCATGATGTTAATAATAAGTCACTCTTATCAGGTAAAAGTAATACAATCTCTTGTTCAGGTTCAAGCTGTAAGGTTTTTGCACCTTTATTGGCATATTGGCGTACACCTACAACTCTAAAGTAGGGTGACACTGTTGGATCGGAGTGTTTCGCCTTTATAAACTCTTCTGTGGTGGTTTTGTTTACTGTACCACTAGGTGAAATGAGATGGGACATTTCTTTCTGTAGGTCGTTGTGACATAATCACCAACCATCATTTGCAGTACGTCAACATTTTTGCACCAACTGCAGAGAACAACATACAATTTACCGCACCATTGAGAATCGAACACAACTTGACACTCGAGATGGACATATGTCAGCTATTTATGGAAAGTACAGCGTCTGCAACTAGGAAAAGCATTGGAAGAAGCCGGTCACGTGAGATAACTTTGACCTGCGACAGCGTTCATTTATACAAAACCGCGCACTTCTCAATCTTCATGCCTGACGGACGGTCAGAGCGCCAATGTGACCTGTTCTTTACATGAAAAACGGCAGTTTGATCCGATAATCCGAGGTAAGCTTGTGAATCCGCAGATCAATGTCTTATCCAGATGTATGCAGCTGAGGTATACCATGTTTGTGTGTCAAAATAATATGTATACTTTTAGCTACACCGAGCCTTTCCCGGGCAAAACTAACAATCTCGCACTTCTCAAAAACTGCAAACTCTGAAGTTATTCACTACGTCTATTAGCTTTACTTTGTGCATACTACAACATCTGTCACATAAACTTGTACGAGGTGAAATTTCAAACGGACTTTGATGCTTTTATCAAAACTGTTTTAAAATGCTTTCTGCAAACACAAGCCAGTTGTGCACACGAACCACCACCTCGCATGAAATTGCATTTATTTCTGCCTATTTGAAATCTAAGGAGCTGAGAGAAGGAATATATCTTTTCTTTCCTCTTTACGAATTGAAATAATAGGGTTTGATAGAAAGAATTGTATTCATGTGTCAGATTTCACTCAGACAAAGCACTTATTAAATGAATTGCCCAAGAACAGTATGCGCTGCACAGACGCCATTTGTGACAGACAGCTAGTTAATCTGCGCAGACCATACGGTAAATAAAACCTCGGTCTATTGCAAACTGTTGATCGCCAACAGAAGGGACATGATGTGCACGGCTAATAGAGGAAGAAGAATAAAATGGATATGAAGAAGAAGAGAGGTGGTATACGTGAGGTACTTTATGTAACAACCTCTTACTAATGTATTGTTGTCATGATCTCGTATGGATTACATTTTGTAACAAATACACATCAGAAATTCTGTATGTTAGACATGAATAACAATAAAACACTTGATAAGTTAAACTCATATTAGCTACTGGAGATAGGGAAAAATAGTACAAGCTATGTGAACCTCAATCAACAGAAGTTAACTCAACACTACACAGCACAGCACTTCACACCACACCACAACAACAGCAGGGAAAAGGAAATGATTATAGGAAGAAGAAGAAAAGTAGTTAATTTGGAAGGTACTGAGAAACAATTATACACGCAAATGCATAATACTAATGAGTAGATGAAGATGTTATAACTGTATGTCATTTATAAAATGCATCTTGTCCTTGTCTTGGTCTTGACTTATCAGCCTGACCTGAATGATCAAAGGAACAACACATCATCACTCCTATCTATTGTCTGATTGTACACTTCTCAATGAACCACAGGTACACTGAGAGAATACATACCCGGGAAGGTTAACCCGGTCAACAAATGCCCGCAGAAGTCGGATGTGTCGGCCTAACGGCGCAAGAACGCAGCTCTGCTGTAAACAGGCACAACGCAGTCACATCCGGAAAAAAAATCCGGATGAACGAAGAAGAAGAAGAAGAAGAAGAAGAAGAAGAAGAAGAAGAAGAAGAAGAAGAAGAAGAAGAAGAAGAAGAAGAAGAAGAAGAAGAAGAAGAAGAAGAATACATACAGCAGGTCTCAAGAGATATCAGATGCATCCACTGTAATAATAATCTCTGACCCCACACAAATTAACACAACACCACTTCTTCTGATCTTATCCTTCCTGTTATGTTGTGTTCACACTTAGTAACATGCTGTAAAATTGCATTGGTACGATTATACATGCCTATGTAACTTTTGTACAGTGATGTTCTTGGTGGCAACCTGACCAGAAAGAGGGAGGCAGAGAGAGAATGACCACACACACATGAGATGGGAGATAACCTCAGGCCTTGAGCAGAGCAAGGGCGGCTTTCAGGGTAGCTTTCCTGGCAAGTACTGAAGCGGATCCATCAGTCAATGGACCCAGGTCTAACCCATATCTACCACTCAGAGGTGACATGTCTCGATGCCAAACACACACACTCCCTCCCAGAACCAATGATGCATGCCACATTGATTAACTCATGCCACACTATAATGTAGAACATGACATTATTTATAAGAAGATTTACAACACTTAGGATCATCATAGTGATTATTGTTTATTGATTGATGAACTGTAATTTGGCATTGATGTGAATTTTTCCATTTAAACATATGTTATGTCAAACAGATGAGAAAAAAGAATGTATTCACAAGCCAAAAGAAAAAGTCTCAGTCAATAAATGACATCTACAGTAACTAGATCTTATTACTGTGTCAGTTCAACCTGTCTGTTAATTACCTGTTTATTTGTGTAACCAAGCTGTCAATGTCTACCAGGGTTTGTTAAATAATTTCTTTAGCAAATTAGATAACTCAAAACAGAATTAAAAGGAGGGAAAAGAGGGAACTCTATATCTCTTGCCTGTTCTAAACCCATGCTATATTTAACCTGATTCATACCGAGGAAGTCTTTCAGACATTTCACAGAATATCATGGGGATTCGAGAGCTACTAGAATCCTGGTGAAAGGGGCAGAGTTAAATCTTGAGTTCACTATTCTCCAAAAGAGGACCACTTAACTCCTAGACAAATAATAAAACAGAGCCTGTAATACTTCAAGGGTCGTATTCTTGATTTATTTACATATAGAAGAGGATGGGGCCCAGCTTCTTAAACCAGAATATGGGTAATGCACAACAGTGATCCCCAGTCACTTCAGAATATACGACAGTCGTCTTGTTGTCTGTTTGTTTCAGACCTAGTTATAGCGTTAGCCTTATTGGAATAGGTTTCTCTGCAGGCTTTTATTTCGTTAGTGGTAAATTTCTTCACTTCTTGCAGACACCCGATTATCAGATCAGTACACTGGTTAATCAAGATAGCGCACGTAAATGTGCCCGATAAGAAAGGAGTATTTATACGAGCTGTGGCTAGTGGGTACATTTCTATATTGCCCGAAAAAGTTCGGCAATTCACGAACTCACCTGTATAACAGAGTACCTGTTATAGGGGGATGGTGCGCAAGCTAAAGATCTAAAGATGCATTAGCTAATAATGCACGCTTGAGCACCATAGCTAAGGGTAGCCATGGGTGTTGTGAGTTGACAACAAAAACAGAGGGATCTTGACGGCCAGACAGTGAGGTCGCATGTATAGAGTATCTGGCCTGTAGTGTATTGTGCTGAGTACCTTTTTATAATTATCAACCTTGTATGATGCCTTTGTTGTGTCGGTCTGTTGTAAATGACATGACAACCTGTATGCTGCCTTTCGTGCAAGTCAATAACATGAGCCCTTGTTAATGAGTACGGCCTTCCTCGTGTTGTGAGAGAATGCGACCTCTGAGTTTGGACCCCGAGTACTACCACTTATATGATCCGGCTTTATTTAGAGCGCCTGCTCTGTAACCCCTGTGTAGTCTTCTGGCTTAGCCAGTTCCTTTCTTAGACCGATCAAGGTACTCCCGCTGTCGATCAAGAGTTAGCAAGGCTTATCATTCACAATTCCATAGTGGAACTCTAGTTTGCCTCTGGAGGCAACTGCTGCGTTTGCGTTTTCACTTAAACACGCCACGGTGTGCCCGCATTTCAGTACACCGTCTTTATGAAACTGATGACAAGTTGCACATCTATCGTAATTAAGTCACTCTCTTCGATATTAGCTTTAAATATGTCCCTGTTAGATGAAAAATAAGCTGATCCCCTTGTCTCTAACTGCTCTAAAGCATCTACATCAGCTTGCTGTAAGAATTTAGCAAAGGGTCTTGGGATGGTTGAAATAATTTTGTCCATAATCATTAAGTTCCTAAGTTTTTCGTAATTCTTATTGATCTTTGCAGCGTTTAGCCACTTATTGTATGCGTCTTGTACATGAGAGACGTAGTCAATGAAGGTTTCATTGTTTTTTTGGGTTTCAACTTTGAAAACTGAACTTGATACCCTGGTGCATCTAAAAGAAAATGCTGCATAATACGATGGTGAATATAATCGTAGTTATTCCTTAGTTCTTGGGGAATGGACTCTTTTACCTTTAAGGGCTCCCCTGACACAAGTTCTTCATGTATATCATGACCCAGTGTTCTCTTGGTATTTCCTGGAACTTTAACTGAAACTCTACATTTTCGGTCCAAGCAGAAATTGAATCACCATGGCAGAAGGGTTTCACTATCCCTTTGTATTTGCTATACTTATTTTCCTCTTCTCTACTTTTTAACTTAGTAGCTGCAATGTGCACATGGGACTCTACCTCCAGTTCCTTCATTTTTAACTGGGTCTGTGCCTCAATTTCTAGCTGTTTTTCTCTTAATTTCGTTTCTTCTGCTCTTTGAGCTAGTTCTAATTCTTTTAGTTTGGTGGCATCAGCTAGCTCCTTCAATTTAGTGGCTTCAGTCAACTCTGCTAGCTCTTTTTTGTGCGCTCGTTCCTGTACCCTTTCCTCTTTCTCGGCAGCTGCTTTACTATCTGTATATTCCTTGTACTCTTTCTTTGCCCACTGTTCTAATTTGTCTCCACTAAACCCTAGATCTTTCCCAGCTTCTATCCATACCTTTAATGTTGACAATGTTAACAGTTATATTATACACGAGTAACTTTTACACTGTTCAATAATAATCAATCAATCAATCATGTGCCATGCCGGAAAGCGTATAATACAGTTAAAATAATAATACAGTTGACAATTTATAATGTTAGACAATAATACAGTTGGCAATTTACAATGTTATATAATAATACAGTAGGCAATTTACAGCATTCAGAAAAATCCAAAAAAAAAAAAAAAAAAAAAAAAAATGCTGCCTTAATGTACAAAGTCAAAAAATAGGGTACTTATCTGATGCATTTGACACTTTCAGCTTTTCACGCCGTTCTTGGGAGTCTTCTTCTAGTTCTTCCCTGTCACACAATACGGGATGTTAGGAACACTTTCACTCTGCACTCTGGTGTGTAGAGCAAGAACAATTAATACTCAACGTAGATATTGATAATACAATGCACAATTTGTCTGTCTAATTGTTTCTTCCGACAGGAAACCTGAAATACGAAATATTGTTATTTGTGTCTGTCGTCGTGTCTGTTGTCGTATTGTATGTGTCGTGTAGTCTTCACTGGCTTGGGCATCAACTGAAACGTATTTGTGCAAACATTTTAACATTTTACATAACATAGTTATCACAATTTCATGTGTTTTAACACTTTGCACACACCCGTAGTCTTTCCTTCAATTATGCGAGCTTTACACTCAAGCACAAATTGCTATTTCGCCCTTACTCTCTGATCTGAAACATTCATCATAATCACGTTTACACATGTTTGCACACATTCTTGTAGGTTGTGACTTCATTCAATTATTCATGCAAGCTGTGATTTTATCCCACTTCTGACACCATGTTGGGCTGCCTGTCAACATCTCAAATTGCACCCAGGCACTCTCGCCACTTCATTCACACCTCAACGAAACTTCATGTGTGAATGGACGTTATATACTTTATTTCAGGCGAACCTGCTATATTTTCACACAGGATCAGGCAGTAATTGCCTGCCTAAATATACATGTCGCCTTTCCTCACAACGACCCGTACATAATCAAATACAATCTCACACTCGCGATCTATAACATGCGCCCTCGTGTCCTCATCTTAGTCCTGTCTTATAACTGTTCTAAGTTATCCCTTGCGGTCTGTCTCTATTCTATCTACTCCCTCGTAGAGGTCCTTATCTACAACCTATCTGTCCATACCCCTATTCTGTCTCCTGTCCTAACTATGTCCTACTTAACACTTTGACACCTAGGCCATACTATATCAAAGGGTCACTTGAAAAGTGACGACAAAATTGTATCCAAAATTTTGAACCTAACTATGCCAACAACCAAGAAGCAAGTGAGAAGTTTACTTTGTTTAGTGAATTACAACAACAAATTTATTCCTAATTTGGCTCAGATTACCAGTGTATTTTCTGATTTATTGAAATTGAATGCAAAAATAAATGTACAATATGCTACTTTAATTAGTGCAATGTCAAAACTAAAGTATAATTTCATTAATATCCCTATTTTGAAATTACCTAACCCAAGATTACAATATACTATTAGGACTGATGCGAGCACTACTACCATTTTTGGCGTGCTCCTACAAGTGTATGATGGAATCCTTCATCCAGTGTTATATGTAAGTCGCAAGCTCACGCCAACATAATTCAAATACGATGTTTCTCAGTTGGAGGCACTAGCGATTGTATACTGTGTTAGTAAATTACATAGACTTCTAGCAGGAACACATTTTGTCGTGGAAACTGACAATTCCCCGTTGTTAGCGATGGAAACAGGGATCCCTAAGAATAACAGAATTTACCGTTGGTCCCTGATACTCCAGAACTACTCATTTTCTGTAAGACACATAAAGGGAAGTATGAATACGTTAGCAGACTTGCTAACCAGACCCTCAGACTTTGAAGTGAAACAGAAGAAGGACGACGTTACATCGTCACCAGCATCTGCAGTTACGACAGATCAGCCATTGTATATAGAACTGTGATAGTAATGTTAAGACAGAAGGACGACGTTACATCGTCACCGGCATCTGCAGAAACTATAGACTATCCATTGTATATAGAACTGTGTTAATAAGAGTAAGACAGATGGGCGACGTTACATCGTCACCTGCATCTGCAGCTACGATAGAAATTAACCATTGTATATAGACTGTGGTAATGAGTTAGCACAGAGGAAGACGCGACATCATCACCTTCACCTGGAGCTACGACCAAGTTAGTTAGATAGTGTTAATATAACATGTATTGATTTATAATGCATAACATGATTTTTAATTAAGTTGCATGATTAAATAAATTTTCTTTACATTTTGAATACACTTAGAGAAATGTGACAGTAATCGGAATTAAATTAGTTTAGTGTTAAAGTCAGTTAGTTATACTTAAAGATAGACAATAGTTAAACCATTAACACCTTTACATTATTATAAATAAAACAAACAAGTCTCTTAGGAGACTACTGTCTTAAAAGTTAATGATAGTCGTTAGCTAGGATAACATGATTTAGTTATAATTTAGATTACTTTGCAATTAAATGTAGTTAGAATTTATTAGGCTCAGTTACAACATTTTACTTTAAGGGAGCCAACACATTTCTCCTACATCGTGTTTAGTTAGTGAAATTACCTTGTTTAGTTTATGTTTTGTCGATGGATCAACATCACGGCACACGGGTGCTCCGTACTCCTCCTAACTCAAACCTGAGTGTGGAGAAACTCAGCTCAGTGCACGAACTCCGTAGCACCGCCGAGGATCCTGAAAATACTTTGGGTAGATTTTTAACTCGAAATTTTGCCCTGGCAGCGTTGTTAGGCTACTCTTTTTCGATTTCCAACTGCCAAGGTATTTTTTTTTACGTGCGCAACAATACACACGGGCGTCCGATCTCACTACTCAGAGACCAGGGGAAATTTATTACTAGAAGTCCACGAGAAAAAATCCCGGCATCACCGGGGCTTGAACCCGGGACCTCCAGCACTCGAGGCGGACACCATACCTCGAGACCACGCAGCCCCCTGCAAACAAACATTAAAAAAAAAAAAACCCAAAAAACCAACCCATTAGAGCAAAATATATAAAACTATTTAGTTAGAATAGTTCGTTCCCTTAGCATTGCCGTAAGCAATCCAACAACGTTATAAATACTTTAGTTTAATATAAAAATACTATTAAAAGGTACTACTAGTCGGCTCAATAGTTGTTTAAAACGATCCCATTTTTATTTTAATCAGAAAACTATTTTTAAACTTGCAATGTTTGAGTCAGTGAACAAAAGAGGAGTGGAAGGAAAAGTGAAAGCATTAAATATATTATGAATGTTCAGTGGTGCAATTTTTCTGCACAATTGAATTTTTTATGAATTGTCTTCGTCTTCTGTGTAACACATGTGAGCGTGTAGTTTTATATGTGTTGCAACCGCTATTGCATTACAGCTATAGGAATGTTTTCCAGCGTCTCAGTTCGGCGACGCATCTTACAAATCAAGCATTGGCATTTATTTGTGACTTGCACAAACCTACCTACGACACTTGAAAGCCTTAAACACATGAATTATTAACATACACTTATGTTTCTAATTTAAACATACATAAAGTATAAATTAACGTGCATACAAACAGGAATACAAACAGATAAAATTGCAGACAGCAGGATTTTATAAGGGAGAGTACACATGCACAGGGGACACAATAGACTTGTAGAAATGTTGATGACACAGTTGAGATTTTATCCGTAAGCGGAAGTCAGATAGGTGAACATCAGCAAACACACAACTTGTAAGAGATGTTGAGGTACATTGCACGGGAGCCGTGAATTTTATATTCATGAATTGTTTCCATAACAGGAACAATCTGTTCGGGATATCGGTATTCGAAATTTAGAGAGGTAGTGTTTTAAAAACAAACTGGCCTTGGTTCTATACAGCTTCCAAGAGTGTAATGTGGAAGAGTAGTGACCCTTATCAACAGTACAGGTGTGGGACACTGATCATAAACCAGGGGGTAAATACATCAACTGGGTAGCAGACTTGTATAGGTCAGGAGTGGTACCTAAGAACATGAGTAATGAACCCATACAAACACCGTGACAAATTAGACCCAGCTAATTTTTTACATGCTTCGACGACATTGCGTCACACCTACTAATTTAAATTTGGTGCGCAATATGGAGGAGCCACGGGAGTATGTCAACGTGTTAGGTAGGACATAGATAGTACAGGAGACAGAATAGGGGTAAGGACAGCTAGGACGTAGATAAGGACCTCTACGAGGGAGTAGATAGAATAGAGACAGACCGCAAGGGATAACTTAGAACAGTCATAAGACAGGACTTAGATGAGGACACGGACGTGTCATATCTAGGACACCAGCGGGACAACCCCGAGGATAAGGCGGAGGACGTTAGTTCACGGGACAACACCCATAAACAGAGTTAGCAGTACTACAACCCAAGGTTGACATGAACAAGACTACTGTATTACGTCACGAGTGGAAAAGCACGAAGTTTTGCTGACCGCACGGAGTTGAGGACGACGAGGGCAGCGAGTGGACTGAAGTTAGTCAGACGGGACCGGACAGTCTTCCAGACAGGACACGTGTGATTTTTCCGAGAGCCAATGTGTAGTTTACGAGGGCGCATGTTATAGATAGCGAGTGTGAGATTGTATTTGATTATGTACGGGTTTTGTGAGGAAAGGTGACCACTGTATATTTAGGCAGGCAATCACCGCCTGATCCTGGGTGTGTAAATATATCAGGTTCGCCTGAAATAAAGTATATAAAGTCCATTCACGCATGACATTTCTTTGAGGTGTGAATGAAGTGGCGAGAGTGCCTGGATGCAATTTGAGATGTTGACAATCCGCTAGTTTCGTCTCACTTTATTAAAGCTCCAAATAGTGCTCTACCCATCTGTCCATCTGCTGTTTCTTATCAGTGATGATTTCTCCAGTCAAGGTTTTCAATGGTGCACTTCTTTTGATCACTGGACCACAGGATTTCTTTATTCATTCATACATGCTTCTTATGTTTCCCTTATCACTTGATCCAATAATCATTTGCACACTGCCTGGCAGCCTTTTGCACATCCTTCCTAGCTTGCCTTAGCTCACTCAGAGTGTTATGCGTTGGTCTTTCCTTGTTTCTTAAGAGAGCTATCTTCTTCTTATCAATCAAGGGTTGCAGAGTCTCGCTGTTTGCTGCAAACCAGTCCTGCCTCTTATGATCCTCAGTGCCGTAAATCCCTACGGCAGTTTTATAAGAGTTTCCTTAAGTTGACCCCACTTTTCATTTACTGTACAATTTTCTGGTGTATCAGTGAAAGCATCTTCAAGTTGCTGTTGAAATTGAAAGCACTTTTCAAGATCGTGAGTGTTAATAATATTAATCCTGGGGCTAGATTTGTGTTTAGCTGTGTAGATTCTCTTTGGTCTCAGTCTAACCCTTGCAACAACCAAAGAATGATCCGAATCACAGTCAGCACTGTGGTAACTTCGAGTCAATGATATATGGTTCGGATGTTGTCTCCGTGTGATGATGAAGTCCAGCTGGTGCCAATGGCCGGATCTTGGATGTTTCCATGTGACCTTATGCATCTCTTTTGTTTTAAAAAAGGAGTTTGTAATACATAGGTCATTACTGGTGCAATGCTCCAGCAGCCTTTGCCCATTTTCATTCATGCGACCGATGTTGTATTTTCCAAGGCACACTGGCCATGAACTCGAGTCCTTGCCCCGCCCGTGTGTCCTTGCCGCGCCCGTGTGTTGCCGGGGCCCATACGGGGGAGCAAAGAATAGTAACACCGTTGCCTACCATGCACGTCGTAAGAGGCGACTAAGGAGGATATGGTTTCGTCGCCCTGCTACTGAGTGCGTGGCGCGACACTGTGAGCTGTGAGTTTCGCGTGGAATGCTTTTACATCTTTCCGCGGTTGTTTGTAGTGTGAACTGCATGTTCGGAATGATGGCGGCCGGCTGTTGCTGAATTGAATGGTTTGCCTTTTCGGCTCACGAGTGCATTTTTCAGGAGATTTCTGGGAGTCACCGCTGGAGCTACGGAGTTCGTGCTTTGTGCGGCGCTTTCGGCGGGTCGTCCTGTGGAAAGAGACCGAGCCATATGGGATAAAACCCGGGTCAATGAAGTCTTTCTGGTAACTGCCGTTTCCATCGACGATGAACTGTATTTTTCATGGAGGACTTTTGTGTTGGCATTCTGGCGGCGGCATTATGCACAGTGTACCTGTGCGGGCTGTTAGCTTGCCGATACTCCTGTCTATTCCATTGTTCACATTGGGCACCGGGCAGCATTTTGTGTGATATTCACTGGCACAGGAACGGAGCAATATGGGGCGACCCGTTGCCGTGAAGTTGGAACAACGACTAACTAACTAACTAACTAACTAACTAACTAACTAACTAACTAACTAACTAAATAACTAACTAACTAACTAACTAACTAACTAACTAACTAACTCAAGTCCTTGCCCACACGAGCATTGAAATCACCAAGCATATAAATGTAGTCAGATTTTGTAACTGCCTTGGTCACGGAGTCTAACTCCTCATAGAACGAATCCTTCACATCATCAGAGGAATCGAGTGTCGGTGCATATGCAGTAATAATGGTGGCAAAACCACAAGAGGTTGCCAAGCGCCAGGGATAATAGTCTTTCATTTCCTCCTGCTGGAATTTCAATCATTCCCAGTAGCGAAATCTTCACTGCAAAACCCACACCGTGTTGCCTTTTTTTCTGCCTGCCCTCTACCCTTCCAAAAAAGGTGTAATTGTTTTCCCTGAGTGACCCTTCCTCAGCGAGGCGAGTCTCCTGCAGGCCAGCAATATCAATGTTAAGACGATTGAGTTCGGCATCAATCACAGCCGTTTTTCTCACATCGTCAATATTGGTAAAGTCAGTGGAAAATCCTGGACACATGGTTCTCACGTTCCAGGTTGCAAGCCGTAGCTTAAGGTTTCTAGTTTTATTTTTATTTGTACCTGGTGCATTAGTTTTACAGCCTGCAATTAAGACTTTGTCCTAGCCCAAAGCACCCATTGAAGCAGGCAGACTGTGGCGGATCAGCACCCAATTGGCCCTGGGGCTGCCCAGCTTGAGGCGGGCGGTTGCTGATCAGTGACACCTGTAGGTGTCTCCCACCGTCAGAGGCAACACGTGGCGCCCCATGTCTACGCCAATTGACAGGGACTTATAACCCGTAACAGTTGCCTCTCGCTTTGATTCCGAGACCAGTTAAGACCAGGGATGGTGTTATTGCCTCTCCATAGCACAAAGTCTTCTAACTATTAGAAGAAATCATATTTTATCACTCTCTATAGTTTTATGTATATACATATACTAAACACCGACGGTCTTAGCTAATACATGGATGTATAGATAACAATACAAAATAATATATAAATATATAAGTGGGGTTTACTGAGTGCTATCCCAATCTAATAAAAACGAACTGAGATGCGGGCCAACTTGTCACACCTACCCAGGATATGAAAGCATGATTTGGCAGACTGCGCGGAAGAAATCATTGATGATTCAATGGGCAAGGCGACGTTTACCTGAAAGCGTTGTGGAACGTAATGAGCACGACATTCACGTAGAGCGCCCTGGTCATCCACTGCACCTGTATTCGTCTCCAATCGTCTTGACTTGTCTTATTATATCGCCCCACCTCTTTCCCTGGACACCTCTTTCCCTCTTCTGCTGCAGCGGTCAGCGTGGCGTTGGAGATGGCAGGCCTAGGTGAAGCGCTGATTGCAAAGCTGGCACCGAAAGAGCTTCGCCAGCTTTGGCAGGTCGGTTATCAGGAAGGCGTGATTTTCATAAACCCCGATCGTCATCGGCTTGGTGCCGACGCACTCGTACAACGTGGGGTGCAGATGAGAGAGTTCTCAAGAAGTTATATACTGGACGGGTGAGGTCAGTATTGGAATATGGCATTGCAGCTTGGGCAACAGCAGCTAAATCAAGCTTTAACACAATAAGCAGAGTCCAAAATCAAGGAATGCGAATCATAACCGGAGCCTGAAGACAACGCAGGATAGAAGAGATAGCAGAGCCCAGCAACAAGCAGAAAAATTTAGAAGATTGACAGACCACCCTATGTATAACAGGTGTAATGGTTTTGGAAAGGGAAGACTGAAGCGTAGCAACTTTGTAGAAAATGCAAAACGAAAGATTAGGGTAGATCCCATACTTAACATATCAACAGTCAAACCCATTTACAATGCACACAAGTTCCCAGTTTGGGGACAGCAGCACCCCCTCTTTGGTTGGCTCGTAGACGCGTATCCCTAACTTCAACTTCTCCTCAAACTCTTTTAACAAATCCAAGCCTGGCTTGTCTGTGGTGTCGGTGCCCCACACCCTTTGTGCCAGCTCCCGGGCTTTAGACGTGCAACTGTCTGACCTCGCGCCGTAATGGACGGCTAGGCATCGGAACAGACAGAGGTTGTCGTTTTATGTGTCCAACGCGTACAGCCCCTGCTGTTGTCACAGCCAATCTGGCAGTGGCCCTCTCCCAGATAGAACCTGGGGAATGAGGATCGCCTTTACCTCGATTTGCACCCACCTTACAAAGACCCACTTGGTGTTGGGCGGTCGATTTGGTTGGTGTCGAAGCGGATCTCATCACGCTCTGCCAAACACTCTGCAGCTGTTGCAGTGTGGTTTATCAACTCACGGGACCCGCGTAGGGTTTTGTGATACAACATGACGTCTCCGTTTTCGATGTTTCGGATTCGGTAGGTGTAGGCGTACCGCAGATAGAAGGCTGACCTCAATGCCTCGATGTGGGGCATGAGCCTCTCTACGATCGGACTGTCTAGCCCTCGGAAGAGCTTCCATGTGATTGTTCGCCTCCCCCGCTCTGCAATATCCTGTTGTATTACCTCCTCTAGGAGTTGGGGACCACGCTGGGCGATGAGTCGAGCCAGTGGCTCCGGGTGTAGATAGCGCCAGTGGCGCCTTCTTGAGTTGGCGTGTAACACGGCGAAGCGTTCTAAAGGGTGCGCTCAGGCCCGGGCGGCGTATTTACGCGCTCGCAGGGCGGCGATGACCACGTCTTCCAACCGCGCAGCCTCCCGCGAATGCTGCGCTGCGTCCTGGACTTCCCCCGAAGAGCTGGATACCGCCCGGTGGTGGCGGCCCGCTCGAGTCGGGTGGCGCGGTCTGCGTCTCTCGCCTGAGCTATCTCCCGGGCAAGGACGGCCTTGTGGCGGTGGCTGTATGGCATCCCATACTGGCGAGCTTGATTTTGCAACTATTTTACGGTGACCATGATTACTGCTGGACTCGTACCCTCAACACTCCACTTCTCTGTAAATGGAAATTTCTTTTGCTGGAATTTAAATATTTATTATTTTTAGGCGCCTCCATTCACAGAGGAACGGGCCCTCCTGCTGGTATCGCAGTTTGTGGTATTTAATGTTGGCTCTGCACGGCCGGCCGAGGGCTAGGGTGGTTTTCACCCCGATGCCGCAGCTAGTACAGGCGACTGTGCCTCCCCCTTCTTGAGACGCACATTGTGCTTCCGGCAGTATTCCCCCCTACACCGCCGTTCACACTGGCGTGTCGTCCCCAACAGAAGCCACCGAGACGTGTTCATGGTGCGTACCCCTATATCGTATACATCTTTAAATAATATATCTGAATGATACTACCGCGGAGGTCTGGTACTGGCTATGAGTAATATATGGAGTCAGAATGATACTACCGAGGCTCACCTCTCTTGCTTGGGTCGGTTCGAACCCCTATTCGAGCCCTTAGGGGTGCGAATGGGGGTCGGTTCGGACCCTATTTGACCCCCTTAGGGGTGTGAATAGGGGGTCGGTTCGGACCCTTATTCGACCCCACTTATGGGGGAGAATCGACCCAACGCGGGAGTGAGGGGTGGTGGTGAAGGGCTAATCCCCGATATACTACTAGGGTTATTTTTCTTCTTTCGATTTCATTCTGAGTGTCCTTTTTCTCAATACCAGGAATGTTTTCTATCATCTCAGGCAGTTGCTGCTGTCCCTAAGCTGGGAACTTGTGTGCATTGTAAATGGGTTTGACTGTTGATATGTTAAGTATGGGATCTGCCCTAATCTTTTGTTTTGCATTTTCTACAAAGTTGCTAAGCTTCAGTCTTTCCTTTCCAAAACCATTACACCTGTTATAAATATGGTGGTCTGTCAATCTTCTAAATTTTTCTGCTTGTTGCTGGGCTCTGCTATCTCTTCTATCCTGCATTGGTTGTAAACAAGTGAGCTTTTCTAGTTCATTAATAGGCGTTGTCTTCAGGCTTCCAGTTATGATTCGCATTCCTTGATTTTGGACACTACGTATTTTGTTAAAGTTTGATTTATCTGCTTTTGCCCAAGCTGCAATGCCATATTCCAATACTGACCTCACCCGTCCAGTATATAACTTCTTGAGAACTCTCTCATCTGCACCCCACGTTGTATCAGCAAGCTTTTTCATGATTGCCATTCTTTGCCTTGCTCTTGTTCGATTTTTCTCAACCTGTGTCTTCCATGTCAGGCGACGATCAAAGGTGACTCCTAGATAGTTTGGATGTTCTTCATGTCGCAATATTTTTCCATTCAATACCAGCTTAGGTTGCTGAGTTTTATTTGAGAGGGAGAACACTGTGCATGCTGTTTTCTCCTCACTTATCTTCACTAGCCATGATTTTGACCACTCCTCTAGCGCTAATAAGGCTTGCTGTATTCTGCTTTTAGCTGTGCTAATATATTCTTCAGATGTCCATGTGGCTAGGTCATCTGCAAATGAGGATGTGTGTACTCCGGCTGGAAAATTTTCCGTGATGTCATTTATATATGATAGGAACAATGTTGGTGAAAGAACTCCTCCTTGGGGGACACCTTGCTCCAACACCATCATTTTGCTGGTTTGCCCGTGTACTTTTGTCCTGGCAGTTCTGTTCTCAAGGTAGTGGCTGATCCATTTGTACATTTTCCCACAAACATGCATTTTTTGCAGTTTTACTTTCAGTCCTTCCTTTCCACATACTTTATCAAATGCTTTTTCTAAATCTATCCAGACCGCTAGTGTGTGCTTTTTCTCTTGGAAGGCATCCTCTATTTCCTGAGCTATATAGGTTATTTGATCTTCAGTGGATCTGTACTTTCTGAATCCTGCTTGGCGTGGTGTTAAAAGTTAGTTTTCTTCCAGATGCCATGCTAGCTTGCCATTGATAATGCGTTCCATTAATTTTCCCACACAGCTAAGTAGACTGATAGGTCGATAGCTATTTGGTTCTTCCAGGTCTTTTCCTTTCTTTGGGACTGATATTAGTATAGCTTCCTTCCATTCCTGTGGGACTATTCCTCTCTTCCAGCTGTAATTTAGGACTGCTAGTAGTTTCTTTTTCACCTCAGTGCCTAATCCTATTAGCATTTCATTTGTGATTCCATCTTTTCCTGGTGATTTGTTCTTTTTTTTAGGGATTTCATTGCCTGTTTCAATTCTTCCATTGTTAGATTTGCCATCATATATTCTGGTGCTGCCTCTGTATTACTATGATGTATCTGTTTGTCTTTGATTGCTTTCTTCTGTTCGGTTGTAATATCAGTGTGGTTTGCACTGGCATAGTGTTCCATTAGTGCATTTGCAGCCTTTTTTCCTGTAAGCAAGGCATTTCCTTGTTTAATTGTTATTTGTTTGTTTCTAGGTCCTTCATTGTTCATGGCTTTCACTAATTTCCCCAGTTTGTTTCCATCCCTGTCAAAATTCAGGTTTTCTGTTTTGTCCCTCCAACAATCTCTTGTTTCATTTACTGTTCTTTTATATTTTGCTGAGATGGCTTTGCGAGAGATGTTCGCTTCAGTTGTTTGTTCTCTCTCTTTCTGCTGTTTTACTGGCATCTTCAACTATGTCCTCCAAAATTTGTAGTTCTTCAGTCCAGTATGGTTTGTAATTTTGCCTCGCTCCTCTTGGAATAGACTCAGTGCCTGCCTGTATTATTGCTCTGTTTAGACTTTCCACGATTTGTTTCATGTTGCCATATCGTGTATTTATGTTTTCACAATATCTGTCTGTTAGTATGGCATATCTGTCCCAATCTGCTCGTTTTTAATTCCAGCGGGGCAAAGGCGTTTGCTCCTGTGGAACATACTCCATATTCATAACAAGCTTGATTGGTCTGTGGTCACTACCTCCTAATTGGTCAAGCACATGGCGATCGATTTTGTGGAGGATGTCTCCTGTGCAGAAAGCTAAGTCTGAAGTAGAAGTGGTAAACCATCTTCTGGAGTAGAAGCTCGGTGTGTCATCCGCTTTGTTGAGTAGATGGAGATTTGAGTCTATTTCCCAGTCCTCCACTTCATCTCCTCTTTTGTCAGTATCTGGGTATCCCCATCTTTCTGAACGGCTATTAAAGTCTCCGACAATAATGCAGTTTGTATCAGTTATATTCATGGTTGAGAGTGTAAGGTCCTTATATGCTGGGCTATGCAAATTGTAAATTTCTATTTTCATGTCCTTTATCATTATATCAACACCTATATTTTTCGGTTAGTTGTCAGAGATCACAGATACTTCGCTGCAAGATATTGTATTTCGTGTAAGTATTAGAACTCCTCCTTTGTGTCCTTCGCGGTCGAAACGTGTGGCCTGATATCCTCTGACTAGGAATCTGCGATTGGCGTTGAGGTGTGTCTCTTGAATGCATGCAACATCTATTCTGTCTTTATGACGACGCTTTGTTAGGAAGACTTTCTTGTTATAAACTCCTTCGGCATTCCACTGTAGTATGTTGAGTGTCCGGTCAATAGCTCTTAACCTACTCCTCTGTGCCTTGACTCCACAGTACAGGGGAAGATGACCACCAGTAGTCATGGGTGGACCCTCTCGAGGCAGGGGGCCGCCTGATCATCACCGCCTGATGGGGCTTCACGGGATTAGCACCATAACGATTAATTTTAATTTGTGACATCATGAATTAAGTTACGTTGCACTGCTTTGTCAAGCATGTGACTCAGTAATCCGATTTCGACAAGCATTTTTTGGGGTGCTTTCCCTAGCCTTTGACTGTCCCCAGTCTACCTTCAAGGCAGCAGGTTTGTGTGTCGCGTGGTCTGGTCCCTCTCCCTTGACCTGTCCGACATGGGTGACTCTACCAGTAGCTGTGCTACCGTCGGGATAGCTCTTGGGGTCATTGGAACACTCAAGCCAATCTACCTCGTCACGGTGGACACACAGCAGAGGGGGGAGGTGAATCCGATAACAGCAGGATGAAGTATAAATCTTTAACTAGAGAAATAAGAAAGAACACAAGAAAGGACAAAAATCAATATATACAAGATTGCTGTACAAGAATAGAGCAATATCATAAGACTAGAAGAGATTACGAAATGTTCAAAGAAATGAAGTTATTGACAAGAAATATTCAACCTCAATTGAATGTTATATGTGACAAGATGGGAAATACCTTAACAGAATCTAGACAAATTCTAGAAAGATGGCAGGAGTACTGCAGTGGAATGTATGATATGAGTAACAGTGAGGATATGAATGAGATACACAAGCCAATGACAGCAGAGACAGAACCTGAACCCTCATTAGATGAAATTGCATGGGCAATAAAGAACCTGAAGAATGGTAAATCATCTGGATGTGATGATATACCGGCTGAACTAATTAAAGCGGGAGGAGAAGAAATCATACAAATCTATCACGCAGAACTATCTTTATTCCAATAAAAAAAGGGCAACCTGAAATTATGCACCAACTATAGAACTGTTGCCCTGATCAGTCATGCAAGTAAAATTCTACTAAAAATAATCATGGGAAGACTTCGTCAGAAAATGTAAGAAGAAATTAACGTGGTTCAAGCCGGATTTAGACAAGGAAGAGGAACAAGAGATCACATTCTCAAAGTGCGTTTTATAATATAGAAGTGCAGAGAATTTAATGTAAACCTATTCTCATGTTTTGTTGATGATTCAAAGGCATTTGACTGTGTATAACATCAGAAACTTTGGGAAATCATGAGGAATATGGGCTTTCCACCACATGTAATACAACTCATAAGAATGCTCTATCTAGACCAACAAGCAGCGGTTAGAATAGATGGCGAGACATCAGACTGGTTTGACATCAAGCAAGGAGTCCGCCAGGGATGTGTGCTGTCCCCCTATTTGTTTAACCTGTACGCCAATAATATAATGAGAAATGTAAGAGATGATATAAACAGGGAGCTATATGATGCCCTAAATATCGGTGGTCATGACATACCAGAGATTCGGTATGCTGATGATACAGTATTGCTATCCACAACACAGAATGGTATAGAAAACCTAATAGCCTCAACCCAATTGAATAATGAAAATCACAACTTATATCTTCATCATCATCAAGTGCCATGCCGGCTGGCGTAGGCGTTCATGGCTCTCCACAGATCTCGGTCTTTGGTTTTCTGGATCAACTCTGCTGCTGATATTCCTCCATGCCACCGTCTCAATCCATCCAGCATCACTTCTCTTGGTCTACCTCTGCCTCTCTTATATCTTAACATAGCAAAAACAAAGATAATGCATACAGATAAAACTACCATGAAGAAAGAAATATACATTAATGGGGAAAAATTGGAGGTGGTGTAAAATTTTGAATATCTTGGGTCATTGATTACCAACAACGGTGACACAATGAAAGAAATTAAACGACGACTATCAATTGCTCTTCAAAGACTAAAACAACTGAATAAATTATAGAATGGGACAGACAGAACTACAAAAATTAGATTTTTAAGAGCATGCATCTTTCTCATTGCAACATACACATGTGAGACCTGGACACTTACTAAACAAGCTGAACAGTGCATAAATGCCTTTGAATATAAATGTTATAGACGAGTTCTAAGAATATCATGGGTAAAGAAAAGAACAAATGAATCCATACTTCAAGAGCTGAATATTGAAGAAGGTTGGATATTAAAGACGATAAAACAGATAAAATTGAAATATTTTGGTCACTTGAAACGTCACGAAAGTTTGGAGAGAACAATAATGGAGGGGAATATGCCTGAGAAGAGAGGAAGAGGAAGGCCAAAGAGAAGATGGGTGCAGGATGTGGCTGATGAGTTCCAGATGGTTGTATCGGACGCGGGACATCTTGCTTATGATCGAGAGGTTTTTCGGAAGGTTGTTATGGGAGCGAGGTTCTGCAAAGGACATGCTACTGAATGAATGAATGAATGAACATGATGCAAATCTGTATTGTCCTGGTTGTCTCTCATGTTCACATCAGCATCACCGTCTATTAACGCTTTCATAATGGGAATATTTCCTTTCACGACAGACACCATAAAAGATGTTAACTGTTTATTGTTGTGAACATTGATAACACTTGTCTTGAGTTGATCAAACAACAGACATTCTCAGAATATGTCTCCGTTACAGCGTGATATAGTGCAGTACCTCCGTTGTTGTCCTTGTCGTTAACTTCAGCACCATTGTCTAACAATTCATTCTTTTATTTACCAACTGTTAATGAAATGTAAATGTACATTGAAGGCATAACATAATTGTAAAATTAACGAGCGAAGGAAAGAACGAAGAAATATTCAAATGTTAAGATTTTGGTACGAACATTCTGACCTTCTTGGCTCTCTCTGTTTCTACATAATGTCATTTATACATCACTTAGTTTAATCTTCATTAACAACACTAATATGCACATTGTAAACACATAGGGACATATACAACTAATTGACTGACTAGCACCTTGCCGTCTTGACAGACTATAGTTTGTAAAATAGAGTTATACTTCTCCGTAGCACAAAGCCTGGGCTGAATTTAGAGACCATGTGTTGCCCATGAAGCATGATCCCTCTCTCGGCCTGTCTAGTTTACTCCAGAGGAAAGGTAACACCAATACGCCTGAAACAAGACACGCTGCAGAAGCTGCCTGATCAGCAAAGCAATGCTCTAACTGTCCGCATCTCGGAGCTTCCATTCTAAACCAGTTGCCGACCATGGCTTAGGGCCTGGTCTGCCCTGCCATGACATTTTGTCTTTAGGTTGCATTTCCTCGCACTAGGGTAAGTCTTGTACCCTCCTAACTGCGCTCCTCCGCCCGAAACCGTTGGCACAATGTGGGGTGTCGGGTTTGGTGAGCGCCACCCAACATTTGGCACTAACAGAAGCAGGTAGTACCGTCTACTGTCATTACGGTAGCTCAGTCATATCTGACTAAGACCTGACACATACAACTAGTTAACAATTGACTAAGCAAGCCTAATTATTATTATTTTTCTGTTAGCGCCGAATGTTGGGCGTAGCTCACCAAATCCGATTCCCCAATTTGTGCCAACGTTTTGGGTGGAGGAGCGAAATTGGGAGGGCACAAGCCTTATCCTCCTCATCATCATCAAGTGCCCTGCCGGCTGGTGTAGGCGTTCATGGCTCTCCACAGATTTCGGTCTTTAGTGTCCTGGATCAACACTACTGATGATATTTCTCTATGCCACCGTCTCAATCTATCCAGCATCATTTCTCTTGATCTGTCTCTGCCTCTCTTCCCCTCAATCTTTCCAGTTGTCACGATGTTCTCCAATGTCTCTCCTCTCATCACATGACCAAAGAAAACCGTTTGTCTCTTTATTATTTTTGTATATAGTGTTCTAGTTTCATTAGCCTCTTTTAGGCTAGAACTCTCTGTTACTACAATGTCCAACAATTGTTGTAGGTCTGTTGAGTTATCCGCCACCAATACTGTGTCATCTGCATAGCGTATATTATTTATATTATAACCTCCGATTAGTATTTCTGACTTCTCTTTGATGTCTCTTATTATTACTTCGCTATAGACAGAGAAGAGATCCGTTGACAAGACACACCCTGTCTTAGTCCGAGCTTTATCTGTGCGTAACTAAACTTTTTATTTTCCATTTTAATTGTTACTACTTGGTTCCAGTAGCTCTCTTGAGTTCCAGACAATCACATACTTTCTGTGAGTTCTAGGATGCCTGTACAATTGCATGCTGTCATTTTCAGACAATCACATGTCTCTGTGAGTTCCAAACAAGTAATGCTCTCTGTGAGTTCTAGGATGCCTGTACAATAAAATGTGTTCTCTGTGAGTTCCAGACAATCACATGCTCTCTGTGAGTTTTAGAATGCCCGTACAATCACATGTTCGCTGTGATTTCCAGACAATCACATGCTCTCTGTGAGTTTAGGATGTCTGTACAATCACAAGCTCTCTGTGAGTTTTAGACAATCGCATGCTCTCTGTTATTTCCAGACAATCACATGCTCTCTATAAGTCCCAGGTGTCTGTACAATTATACATTCCATGTGAGTTCCAGGATGCCTGTTCAATCACGTGCTCTCTGTAAGATCTAGGATGCGTGTATAATCACGTGTTCTCTGTGATTTCAAGACAATCACATGCTCTCTGTGAGTTCCAGACAATCACATGCTCTCTGTGAGTTCCAGACAATCACATGCTCTCTTGAAATTCCAGACAATCACATGCTCTCTTGAAGGTCCAGACAATCACATGCTCTCTGTAAGTTCTATGATGCCTGTACAACTACATGCTCTCTGTCAGTTCCGGACAAGCACATGCTCTCTGTGAATTTCAGACAATCGCATGCTCTCTGTGAGTTCCAGACAATTACAGACACACTATTATTCTCAGGTGCCCTACAATCACATGTTCTCTGTAAATCAACCGTGGAACAACTCGTAAAACCATAACTATATTTCCAGCGTCACCTGTGTAATTTGGCAGTCTTTAAGAAAACTGGTTTAAAATGTAATTTTTAATGTTACGTCTATTGTACTCAAAATGTCGTCAGTAGATCTCACTAGTTTAGCTGCCTGGTTGGCTTTCTGGGGATGACACGTATTTCTGTCTGGCTATAGTTTGTTTTCCTTGACTCGTTGTTTGATGTCTTTCCAGCATAGTTACTCTCTCTTTGTCTCAATTCTCCTGTCTTGTGAACGTGCATGCCCAGCTTGTCTTCCATGTCCTGTGTTCACCGCCATGTGGATGGAAACCACCCTCTACCTCCAGGAAGCAAGCGGTCTTTTACTGTTCTTCTAAACTATTGTGAGTTTCTTTTGAACAAAGTATTTCACTTTCCGAGACACATTAATGTTTATGAGTATCCTCTTTTCTCTGTTTATCGCGTGTTAAAACATTTATTTAAAAACACTCTTAAATGGAGTAATCTGTAAAATACAATTCATAGATACAAGACGAAATTTACATTTTGAAAATCATTACCATAAAATTAATAAAAGAATACACATGGCAAAGATCGTTTAGTTTTAAATTTACAACTAATTTCACCCACATAAAAGATTGTACTGGCCCCGAGTCACCCCAAACCTGTAGTCATGACTCCACACAGTTCATTGGCACATTGCCGTCTTGACGAACGATAAGTTGTTATAGTGTGCTTCACATAGGCTTAATAACTACAACCCATGGCGGTGGCGAATTTGATTGTTAAGGCCAATTCGCACTGTTAATGTTCGTCTACAGTTGATGCATGTGAACACATGGTCATTTTCACCATCATGCACCATCTTACGTCTCACACGCTCGGTGTGTGACTTATCTGCAATAATTTTCTCTTTTGTCTTTATTCCATTTCTCGTCGGATTGATCTCCGTCTGGGTGCATGGACATCAGGGCCACATATTTTGGCCCCGGGACTGCCACGGGGATCCGCAGTCTCACTGTGCTCTTTAACGTGTATACGAGCAAAATTGCAAACTTCGAATCACCAGGGGTTGGAGGGATACTGGCATTTGCAGATGATGTTCTTGCGTGTGGGCAGGGGAGAGATAGGGAGCAACCAGCCCAGGAGCTACAGGCGACAGTAGACGAGGTGATTGACTGGTGCACTGGGGTGTGTGCTGTCATCCACCCGGAGGGGGCAGCTGTTTTGTGGTGTTTTCTGGACAACAGGATTGTGACAGCTGATGATCCGGGCCTCGCGATGGATGGTGGAAGCGTCGGCGGAGAGAGCAGGCTGAAGTATCTAGGGGTCACGTTTGACGGGAGCCTGTCCTTCAGGGATCATGTGGAGACGGTTGTGGCGGGATCTCAAGGGGGACTCAACGAACTTGAGGCTATGGCTGCGGTGGACATAGGGCAGAGAATGCTTTTCAGACTATACCAGCACTTGATCCTCTCGGTGATTGATTATGGACTAGGACTGCTCACTGTCTCAAAGAGTCAGCTGGTGGGATTGGAGCGCGTGCAGAGCGAGGTTATGCAGGCCATTCTGAGATGCGCCAGAGACGCCCCAGTGTTGTGTGTGTGCGGTGCATCCTTGGTTTACCGACTGTTACTGGTGGGCTCAGGGTGGTGCGGGCGAGGCATGCCTCGGAGTGGCTGCTGACACATATCGCCCGTTACATGGGGCGCTGGGCGCAGTTAAGGGCCAGCGACTGATGGGAGGGAGGTCGTGGATGGCTCGGGCGGGGGATGCGATCGGACAGTTGTGCCCCCTGGAGAACATTAGGCGTGGAGAGTAGTGGGTCAGAGTGCCAACGGAGCAGTCAGACTTGTGCAGAGTTATAATCACATTAAGCCGGGAGTGCAGGGAGTGGCCAGCGGGAGCCACAGAAGTAGAAATCCAGCAACTAATTCGGGATAATGCTCGCCCGGGTGATGTGATTATCTACACAGATGGTCTGGTGTTGAGAGGTAGTAGAAGTGCCTGGGGTTTCTTGGCAAAGGCTAGTGGTCGAAGTTTGGTGCGGGAGAGCTTGACATGTGATACCACGGCATCTAGCTTAGCTTGGGAGTGGAGATGGGGGAGGTCGGTGCGGCTTTCTGCTAGATGGAGAGTGCGATATACACACACACACACACATCGTGGTTGTGGCTGACTCAGAAGGCATGCTGAGTAGGGTGAGGACAGGCAAGCTTCGTGCCGAGTGGCTTGCTTCGCTTCGGAAGTCACGGGTGGCGAGCTTCGTCTGGATCTTTTCTCCGGGGCATGCTGGTGTGCTGGGGAGTGAACAGGCGGACAGATTGGCTGGCTCTGCAAAACTTGGCGGAGTATTGATGCATGACAAGGCAGACGTGGTTGCGGCCTTGTGGGGGCGCGTGTGCACCACGGAGGAACAGATGGATCACCATGGTCTGGCAGGAATGCGACAGCGTGGAGTGGCGAGGGGATCTGGCCGATGCTCGACGCTTAGAGGAAAGGTGAGACGAACATATAATCATATTGCTACTGGTACTATTGGGGTTGGAACTCTTCGCTGGTTTCTGAGGATGGGGACGGAGCGCTTATGGGAATGCCCCGAATTCTGTGATGTCGGTTCTTAAATCAATCAATCAATCCACTTCTGATATTTGCCCTCCATTCAACACGTTCAGCGGCGACTTGCTCTCAATGTACATTATCAATCATGTCCTGCTTACACACATCTTTGTATCGTAGTAGAGGCCGACCCTGAGATCTCGTACCCATCTGTAATTCACCAAAAAAGATGTCCTTTGGTATTCTACCATCATCCACCCTCCTAACGTGTCCTATCCATCTAAGTCTACGAAGACTGAGCATGGAATACACCGTCACACAACCTGATCTTTCCAATACTTCAGTATTTGTGATTTTGTCTTGCCACTTAATACCAAGTATTCTACGCAGACACCGCATATGAAAGCTGTTTAAACGTTTCTCTTGGTGTGAGTAAGTTGTCCAGGCTTCACTGCCATAAAGAAGAGTACTAAGGACACAGGCTTGATAGACAAGGACTTTTGTTTTGGCAGTAAGCATCCTGTTCTCTTCTTAACCTGTTCATTGTTGTTGCTGCCTTACCAATCCTGATGTTGATTTTCAGGTCTAGGAATAATTTGCTATTTACCACTGAGCCTAGATGTGTAAAATGGTCTACTATCTCCAGTTCCAGATCCATTTTCAAAACAAAAATTCCAAATTCGGTCTCGTCTAACCTGCTTCCTCAGCTTTGGGTGTTGTTGAGATCCGTGGGATTTGTGGGTATTTTTACCCTGTTTCTTGTCTTGTGCGATCTTTCGAGTAAATCCTATCTCTGGTTGGTTATGTAAGCGTTTGTGTCTGTGACGTTAGCTGGGGGATTGGTCGGCGGCTTTTCTTTGTGCTCTTCTCCACTTGTGGTTTCTTTTGGTAGTGAGGGCTCCAGGCTCGTCTGGCTTGACTGGATGCAGTCCTTATAAGGACTTTTAATTTGGTCTTTTTGTCTCCTTTTTTGTGTATTTTCTGTAGTAGTTTTTGGATGTTATCATTTTCCTCTTTGCGCCTGTGTTCACTTTCAATTTTGAGTTTTTGTTGCCTTTCTATTTCTTCTTCTGCGGTCAGCCATGGGATCATCTTTCCGTCTTCTATATAGTACTCGTAGCCGGGGCCGCACTCAGGTTCATCGTGTACTTCTGGGTATTCTACCGATCTCCTGAGTTTCTTGGGCTTTTTCTTTTCTTTTTCTTCCCAGCGCCTTTTGCATTCCTAGCGACTTCGTTCCTCCAGTCATGCGTTTTCTAGTAGCTCCTCCCAGGTAGGTTCCCTGGGCCTCTCCGTGATAACATCGGGGTGCTCATCTCGGTTTTCTTCGGATGTCTGGCGAGATATTGGTTTCCCCATGTCGGTCGTGGTTGGGCTGCTGGCTTTAGTTTGCGGTTGAGGCTCGGTCTACGGTTTTCATCTTGCGGTTTCTCTGTGGTTTCTTGTATGGCTTCTGTTGGTTTGTTTTGGACAAGTTCCTTTTCAGCTTTTTGTAGTTCTCGCTGTTGTAATGGTTTGTAGGATTTCTTCGTTCTCCTACGTTATCAGTGCCATATGTTCTACTTCTTGCTTGATGGTTTGATGGATCTCCTTTATTTCCGCCAGCAGTTTCTCGTTGTCGCTGGTCGGAGTCGGCGTTAGCAGTGCCTTGACTTGTTTCTTCAACTCGTCAATCTGGTTTTGCAGTTGATCTAATAACTACTATCTCTAGTTCGGCGACGTCAATAAAGAATGATGGTACCCCATGTGCACCTTGTGACATAATCTGTGTCTTCTTTTTGCTAATTGTTAAACCAAATTCAGAACAAGCATTGGAGAATGCAGATAGTAGATGTTGTAATTCATCCTCAAAGTGGATCGTAATTGCAGCATCTGCAAAAAAGGAATTCTCTGATAAGTACCATCATAATTTTGATCTTGGCCTTCAATCTCTGAGCATTGGAGAGGTCGCCATCTGCGCGTGAGAATATGTATATAACACCATCCTGATCACGAAAGGCATATTTCAGTAGAAGTGAAAAGTATATTCCAAAAAGGGTGGGGGATAGTACACAACCTTGTTTAACTCCACTCTTGATTTCGAACTCTTTTGAAGTTGCACCATCAAACTTGATTATACCCTTCATGCCTGTGTGGAACGATTCCACAATGGACAGAATAGTTGGTGGGCAGCCAATCTTCTTTAGAGCCTTGAACAGATCCTCACGACTGACCAAATCAAATGCCTTTGTGAGGTCGATGAAGGCAATAAACAGTGGCTGATTCTGTTCACGGCATTTTTCTAGCATTTGTTGCAATGAGAATATCATATCAATGGTAGACCGGTTCTGTCGAAAGCCACACTGTGATTTGGGGTAGAGTTGATCTCCCAGGACTTGAAGTCTGCGCAGAACAATTCTGGCAAATACTTTTCCAACAACACACAGAAGTGAGATACCCCTACAGTTGATACAGTCGCTCCGATCGCCCTTGTTCTTGTACAATGTTATGATGCTTGAATCTTTGAAACCCTGTGGGACTTGTCCTTCTCGCCAGCATAGCTCTATTAGCTGGTGGATCTGTAGAGCGAGTGTGTCTTGCCCATTCCTGATCACCTCTATTGGAATCCTATCCTTACCTGGAGCCTTGCCAGATGCAAGCTCATTTATAGCACACTTAACTTCTGTTATAGTGGGAAGTGTGTCCAGGTGGTCAAGAGTTGGCAGGGCCTCTATGGCGTTTAGGGCATCATCCGCTAATTTGGCCTCACTTGAGTAAAGCTCTAAATAGTGCTCTACCCATCTATCCATCTGCTGTTTCTTATCAGCGATGGTTTCTCCAGTCAAGAGTTTCCAGTTGTGCACTTCTTTTGATCATTGGACCACAGGCTTTCTTTATCCCTTCCTACATGCTTCTGATGCATCCCTTATCACTCGTATTTTGAATGGACTCACATAACTTGATCCAATAGTCATTTGCATACTGCCTGGCAGCCTTTTGCACGTCCTTCCTAGCTTGCTTCAGCTCACTGAGGGTTTTACGCTTTGTTCTTTCATTGTTTCGTAAGAGAGCTATCTTCTTCTTATCAATCAAGGACAGCAGTGTTTGCCGAAAACCAGACCTGCTTCTTATGATCCACGGTGCTGTAAACCTCTACCGCTGTTTTATAGAGAGTTTCCTTAAGTTTATCCCAATTTTCACTTGTTGTACAAGTTGTTGATGTATCAGTGAAAGCGTCTTCATGTTGCTGTTGGAACTCAAAACACTTATCAGGATCGTGGGTGTTAATAACATTAATCCTGGGGCTAGATTTGTGTTTAGCTGTGTAGATTCTCTTTGGTCTCAGTCTAACCCTTGCAACAACCAAAGAATGATCCGTATCACAGTCAGCAGTATGGTAACTTCGAGTTAATGATGTATGGTTCAGATGTTGTCTCCGTGTGATGATGAAGTCCAGCTGATGCCAATGGCCGGACCTTGGATGTTTCATGTGACCTTATGCAGCTCTTTTGTTTTATGAAGGAGTTTGTAATACATAGGTCATTTCTAGTGCAATGCTCCAACAGTCTTTGCCCATTATCATTCATGTGACCGATGTTGTATTTTCCAAGGCACACAGGTCATGAACTCGAGTCCTTGCCCACACGAGCATTGAAATCACCGAGCATATAAATGTAGTCGGATGTTGGAACTACTTTGATCACAGGGTCTAGCTTCCCATAGAACGAATCCTTCACATCATCAGAGGAAGCAAGTGTCGATGTATATGCAGTGATAATGATGGCAAATCCACAAGAGGTTGCAAAGCGCAGGGATAATAGTCGTTAATTACCTCCAGCTGGAATTTCAATCATTCCCAGTAGCGAATTCTTCACTGCAAAGCCCACACCATGTTGCCTTTTTTTTCTACCTGCCCTCTACCCTTCCCTCCCCCCCCCCCCCAAAAAAAAAAAAAAAAAAAAAACACAGGTGCAATTGTTTTCCCTGAGTGACCCTTCCTCAGCGAAGCGAGTCTCCTGCAGGCCAGCAATATCAATATTAAGAAGATTGAGTTTGGCATCAATCACAACCGTTTTTCTCACATCGTCAATATTCGTCTGGTCAATGGAAACACATGGACACATGGTTCTTACGTTCCAGGTTGCAAGCCGTAGCTTGAAGTTTCTATTTTTATTTTCATTAGTACCTGGTGCATTGGTTTAATAGCCAGCGATTCAGATTTTGTCCTAGCCCCAAGCACCCATTGAAGCAGGCAGGCTGTGGCGGATCAGCACCCAATTGGCCGGGGGATGCCCAGCTTGAGGCGGGCGGTAGCTGATCAGTGACATCTGTAGGTGTCTCCCACCGTCAGTGGCAACGCGTGGCGCCCCATGTCTACGCCAATTGACAAGGATTTATAACCCATAAATGCTACCTCCCGCTTTGATTCCGAGACCGGTTAAGACCAGGGATGGACTTATACCTCTCCATAGCACAACGCCTGGGCTAAAATATAGAGACCATGTGTTGCCCATGCAGCATGATCCCTCTCTCGGCCTACCTAGTTCACTCCAGAGGAATGGTAACACCAATACATCTGGAACAAGACAAACTGCAGAAGCTGCCGGATCAGCAAAGCAATGCTCTATCTGTCCGCCTGTCGGAGCTTCGATCCTAGTCTAGCTGCCACCTAAGGCGTAGGGCCTGGTCTGCCCTACCAAGACATTTTGTCTTTTGGTTGCATTTCCTCGCACCAGGATAAGGCTTGTACCCTCTCAATTGCGCTCTTCCGCCCGAAGCCGTTGGCACAAGTGGGGTGTCGGATTTGGTAAGCGCCGCCCAACGTTCGGCGCTAACAGAAAGCAGGTAGTACTGTCTACTGTCATACGTTAGCTCAGTCATATCCGACCAAGACCTGACACACAGTGTGCACCGGCTAAAACCTGTGTTAGACGGTGTCTAAGTTATACTGATGAGTGTTCAGGACAGCTGCACACTGGTGCACGAAACGATCAGAGTCAGCGCTGAAACACCCCGCAATCATAGCCTGATGTTTGTCAAGTTAATGTCGTGGTTACAGTCTGGAGGGTGATGGATTTCTCTTCCGCATAGTGCCAGGCGATGAATCATGGTGTCACTATTTTGAGCCGAGCAGTAACAGAGAGAGTATGCAATGGAAGCATGCTGGATCACCAAAAGCCCAAAAAATTCAAGTTACAGGTTTCCGCTGGTAAGGCTATGCTGGGAGCATTTTTCGACCATGAAGGGCTATTGTTGGCCTACTATCAAGAACCTGGTGTCAACATTAACTCTATCCACTACTTGGAAACGCTAGAGAAGCTGCAAAAAGCCATCAAGAATAAACCACCCGGGATACTTTCTCTCAGTGTTAGTATTTTGCACGACAATGCTCGTCCGCATGTTGCAAAGATTGTGCAGGCAGCATTAGCTTGGAAGAAGTGGGAATTTCTGCAACATCCAGCCTATAGTCCTGATTTGTCACCATGTGATTTTCCTTTGTTCTGACCTCTAAAAAAGGTCTCAAGGGGCAACGATTTCACACAGATGCAGACTAATGAACGCTGTAAACATTTGGTTAAGTGAGCAACCACAATCCTTTTTTGCGGACGGCATTCGCCGCCTACCTAAGCAATGGGATGCTTGCCTGAATGCCTACAGCGACTTCTTCTGACCAACCCATGGTGCGTAATTCATTCAACATGAATGCTTTGTTTAATTCTACCACATCTGGTAATGTTTCTTTCATGCTTTTGCAATAAAGCCATTGTTGGAACGGGGTTCAAATGAACGACCCTTATATATATATATATATATATATATATATATATATATATATATATATATATATACCAATGAACAAGTCCTTCAAGAAACAAATGAAGATCGTAAACTGATCAGAGACATTAGACGTAGACAGTCACAATTTTTTGGGCATGTTATGAGAAGAAATGATTTGGAGAACTTGGTGACAACTGGTAAGATCGAGGGGAACAGACCAAGGGGAAGACCTAGAAACAAGTATCTGGATGGCTTGGCCTTGTGGCATGGTCGAGACAGAAATACGGAACTGATCCACGACTCTGTTGATCGAGTGAGATGGCAGAACATGACCGCCCACGCTTACCGGCATGGCACATGATGGATGGATGGATATATTCACTAGAGTAGAGCCGGAAAATTGCTTTAATATAACAGATGGTGGAGGGAAAAACATCGTGACATTAGGAGTATTTGTTGTGCGCTTGATGACCTGAATGCCACTTTCACTATCACTCAGACTGACCCAATGTGCTTGTCTCTGGTACTCTATTTTCTTTCTTTTCTTTTTTGTTCGCTTGCTAAAACTCGAGCGTGGTCCTTACACACCATTTAAGGTAGTAAGGGACTGAGTCTTACGTGTGGGCTTGCTTTCCATTTTACCGGTGTCCTTCGCCTTCAGGTGAGCCCACTCCGACTTCAGAGGTAGGTACTCTAATGATTGGTCTTATCTGACCCAATATGCTTGTCCCAGGTACTCCGATTATTGGTCTTATCTGACCCGATATTTTTCTTTATTCTTTATTTTCAAAGTGTTAAGAATTGGTCACGCAGGCCCGTCTAACATTCTGCCCTTCTATCACTCTCTTTCATACATTATATCATTCACACATCATTCAAGGCAAACTAAAAACATCAACAATGTCAAAGATATGCATTATAAAGGCGCGGGGATAATGAAAACTCAATACTACACGACACAGTAATAGTAATAACTGGTGTGGCACGTGTTATTAGCTATGTGGACTATACTAGTCTACCAAAAGGGGACTGGCTGTTATACTAGGGTTTTATTATTATTATTACTTCTATTATTAAGGGGGAAGGTAATCCGTACTGAGATAGTGTTCGAATAATTTGCGATTATATATATAGGGATTGGTGATGTCTTTGATTTCTTGAGGAAGATTGTTCCACAGCTGAGCTGCAGAGTATGTTAAGCTTGTTTTGTATAAGTCTATCTTAGGCTTCAGAGTGTGTAATATATTTAGTCGTTTATTGTGTCTGGCATTATATTCAAACAATGGCCAAAGGTAATTTGAGGCTTTCCGATGTAGGATTTTGGGAATTAGTTTTTATTGAAAAGCAGGCGTTTGCAGAGTGGCAGTAACTGAAGGCGTTTATGCATGCTAGGATTGTCAGTTAAATGCTTGCTATAAATTAAACTCATGGCCCGTTTCTGGAGTAAGTAAAGTCGCTTGATGCTTGAATTAGAACAACCGTCCCAGATTGTAGAGCAGTAGTCAAAATGTGTGTCAATGTGAGAAGTATAGAATATTTTCTCTGTGTCCTCATCAAAATTTTTTTTTTATTTTGGCGAGTTGGTAGACCTTTTTCGTTGTTTGTTTAGTGAGCGCTTGAACGTGAGGATTAACGGTTAGGTTTCTATCAATGATGAGGCCTAATGTTTTGTGCTCAAATACACTTTCTACTGGCATATTATCGATGTGAAGTTGAACTGATCTGTGTGAATATAGAGTTTGAAGTCTTTGTCTGGTTGTTAATAACATTGATTTTGTTTTCGTGATGTTAATTTGCATACGGTTTGCATAGCTCCACCTAAGTACATTATTTAATTCTTGTTGCAAAGACGACTCCAGCAAATTACTGCTTTCAACGTTTGTATACACTGTACAGTCGTCTGCAAATAAATCGCAGGACGACGAAAGATGCAAAGGTAGATCGTTTATATATATGGCAAATAATAGAGGGCCAAGAATAGAGCCTTGCGGTACTCCAGTATTGAAGGTAGTGGTTTGGGACATAGATTTATTGTATGATACTACTTGATTTCTGTTTAACAGAAAAGATGTTATTAGCGTCACTACATTAGGGCCAATTTTCATTGTCTCTAGTATTTTAATTAAAATGACATGGTCTATCATATCAAATGTTTTCTTGAAATCGATAAACACAGTTCCACATAGATTGTTGTTATTTATACTCTGGTGCCAATGTTCTATCATGTTTGTCAGGGTCGTATGGCAAGAATATTTTGGTCTAAATCCTGATTGACTGTCAACTATAAGCTTGTTGCGATCTAAATACTGTAATGTTACTTTATGAGTGTGTTTTTCTAGTAGTTTAGATAGCGATGATAGTAAAGAAATGGGTCTATAATTGTTCTGGAGACTATTGTCCAATGAACCAGATTTAATAAGAAGAGGATGCACTTTAGCGATTTTGAGAGCTTATGGAAAGTGACTGCCAACGAGCCCTTTCTGACGTAACTAGGGGTATTGAGATGCGGCTACGTTGACACTCTTTAGGAATTACACACTGATACACCGTGAACACAACTCGTCACCACCGAGTGATAGAATGGCATAATGTATTGTTTCTATGCGACACAATCACTGGGATATTCAAAGGTACATGTACACCCACGACATTTGTTTACACACTGGTTGTAGTACGTCCTGCTATCCAGGCTATCTAATCAACTACAATGGTCTACACATACACTCTTCTACCCTACTTACAGTCCTGTTACATATCGTCGCATGGCGCCTACATTCACAGGCCGGCAACCTCTACCCACGGCACACCACTCGACTCCGTGCTGTAACATGTCCACCCGCCTGGTCGCGGCAACGCTGTTCTCATCCATCGGTACACGCTTGAAATATCTAGTGTACACTCAGTTACTTGCCGTCGACGATTCTCGGCGTTTCATCGCCACAGGGGATATTCAGTTCTCAGCCGACACACTTCTCTGCTTTCGTGATCTGTCCGTGATGGCTTCCCAACTCCGACTGACTCCCTTTGTCCGTGGCCCTTCTCGACCCTTCTTATCACGTGGCCTAATCCTTGCAATTATATTGGCCCTTACGAATACTCGCTCCCCCGGTGTATTATTTTCCTCTGATCGCCCATGACAATTTATCCTATCGTTTCACAGTAATTTACTCAACCAGATTGACTTAACCAGACTCATGGCATATGCCCCCCGCAATTTCAAAAATGTTCTACATTTTTGGGTTCTTCCTTATCTCTACACTTGACATGAGTCAGCTTGGTCGCACATGCCTGACCACTGGTCGCACATATCTGTCTACTGCCTCATGCCTTAGAGCTTGCTTCTCAGATACCTTTAACTTCCCTCTGTTACGTTGATATCCTGCTATACCTTCACACAAATTATAATGTCGGACACGAATATCCGTCTATTCCCAAATAGACCTCGTGTGGCCTCAACCCCCTTTGTGTTCGGCAAGTTGAAGACCAACCTACTATGAGTCCCAATGTCCCACCCCGGACATTCCCATAAGATTCCTCATTTATACCTCGGTATAAGCAACTGACACCCTCCCCAGCCCTTAAGCCCTGGGTGCAGGAACGTGTGTATTGCAGACATATCAATTTCACCCATATTTTATTTAAGCTCTATCTTGCTCCTGAGTAGTCTATGCTACGACTGTGGATC